>CABFWO010000735.1:212326-255962 GCA_902155825.1 Timema genevievae
GGGGGGGGGGGGGGGGGGCGAACAATTTATCGAAAAGAGCATCTACAGTACACACAACCTGGATTCGAGCCCAGACCTCCCAATCATCGGCAAACTGGACTAGACTAACTTAACTTTTACTCCACGTGTCATTGATACGGGTGACCACTTAATTGGTTGAATGGTCTCTAAGGCATCACACTCGTATTAGACCAGCCTGCTGAAGACGGAGAGATTGGGGCTCAAATCCCAGTTGGGTCTACTGAGAGTGTTTATTTTTAAATGGTTTTCCACTCTCCTCCCATACAAATACGGGTATATTCCCTCTAAAATGTTTCCTTCCTAATATCTGTCCCATTAGAGTTATCAAATGAGGATCCAGATCATTTTAATAGGGAGGTCCTCATTATAATTATCATAATCAACAATGTTAATATATTATTATTTTAATACTGTTTGCATCACTTATGAGGAAATATGAAAATTAATAAAATATATCACATACTATTATAATATATAATTAATATATTTCATATACTTACTATTAAATATATAATTATTACATATCATATACTTTCTATGTAATATGTAACTATATATCAAATACTTTATTTATAATATATAACTATTATGTATATATTATATACTTAATATATAATATAATTAAAATAGTATTTCACTATGTTAAAAAAATATTATAGTTTAATTTATTTTGCATGTTCTTAGCAAAACTATTAAATAAACTCTAGAAAACCACAAAAATGACATAATGTAAGTCAACAGTAAGAAGCAATTGTGCAACAATAGAAATAAACCAAATAGATAAACATCTAACCAATACAAATCACAATCGGTCAAACTTACCTCTTATTTTGTAAATACAATAATTTGATTTTTCTGTTATTCTTGTAGAGGAATCCCTCCAAAACGTCTTCGGGAAGAACTTCTACACTTCGATGAACATTTAACATTGCTAAACTATTTGATCGTTCCTCATTCATATTTGATCTTAGGTATGTTTTAATCTCCTTAGTGTAGAAAATAATATCTCACTTGTGCAAGTAGTCACGGAAATAACATACAAAATGTGAAGAAGAACTTTAATGTTTGGGTAAAATCGGTCTGAAGAATGTAATAAGCTTTCAACTGCACTAGATGAATACATGAACATTCTGCCTCAAATTTATTTTCCCAGTGTTGTAACAAGTCAATCTCCTCACGAAGTTCTGAGAGCAAGGGAGGTCGTTAACGTAATTATATTAGAACTGCTTGTAATAAAAGTTCATTGTCTTGGTTGGCATATGCTGGAATTAACCCATATAATCTGATAACGTTATTGTGGTCAGTTGATGAAAATCTAGTTGAATATTCCTTAGGACATGATACAGCAACATTTAGCCTATGAATCTGCCTCTGGATGGTTCTTGGCATAGTGATGTCAAATTCATGTTTTTCAGCTAAAATCGCTGATTCACTGTAGACTTATGTGTACCTCAAAGAAGTACTTCAATACTCTTTAATTATGTACAAAACATTTTTTATCATTCTATAGGACTGCTTGAGCTCTAACTAAGGATTTTGAAGCTGATGAGACAACCTTACTGTTATGATGAAGATAAATGAATATGCAATATTGTAACAAAGTCAAATTTGAGAAATTAGATGAGTAGGAGTGTTGACTTTGATGATGGTGCTTCCACATCAAATACTTGTAGAATACATAAAATTCTATCAAAGTTTTAATTTTGAATCTTGCTTCTCCAGGATAATGTTCATGTATCTTGGCTTTCATTAAAGTTGTTAACCAAATGGATTCTCTTACTTAATTTGCTACATCACTGACCATAGCAATAGCATTCCTTACACTTTGTAAAGAACGCGCTTTAGAAATTGACAAATTTTGTTTGTGAGAAGTACAGTTCACATAAATAGTAAGATGTATATCTCTAGTACGAGCTTGCACACCTTTGATTTTACCAGACATGTTAGCTCTTCCACCATACCCTTGATCACGCATGTTCTCAATTTTAAGTCCCACATTATTTAATTTTTCAAGAAGTAAGTTTGTAAAAGCCTCGCCATTTAGATCTATCGCTTCCACAAATCCTAAGAATTCATATTGAACTTTATATGAAAATATTTCCAGAAATCTAACACAAAGAATCATTTGCTCAACTGTTCCAACATCCCTTGTTTCATCTGCTAGTACCGAAAAAAACTGCCCGCTCTAATGGACTTATTTATTTTATCAAGAACAACTTCTCGACAAGCTTCAATTAACTCATTTTGAGTAGATTTACTAATAAATGTTGCAGTTTTAAGTGCTGTTTTCAGGTTATTCTGTAAATATGTGTCGCCAGCATTAATGTAAAATCTCAAAAGAGCTCTGAAGTTTCCCTCATTTTCTGTGTCTTCATTTTCTGTAAACTCTCCGTCATCACGATGACCTCTTAAGGGAAAATTTTTTCAACCAGATAGTATAAATATCTTTACTATGGATATTAAATGTGCTCGATTTTCTTCAATTTTTAACTTCACAGTTTAATTTGACTTAGCGTATTGTTTTCAAATGTATTTTTAAATCCATAGTATATTATGATTGAAGTCTTATGATACTCATTGGAGGCTTGGGCGTGAAGCATATCTATTACTTTTTTGTTATTTCGAAATGGGGTTAGTACAAAGCTTTAAAGAGATACTCTACTCCTACCTCCTTCCTTTGATCCAAAAAATAGACTACACAATATGCTTTTCAGTAAACTCCAGCATCAATGGCACTATACGTAAGCCCAAAAAAACTTGTTTAACTACGATCGATGAAAATGTCTTGTATTTCCTGACTGCACAAAACTAAGGAACTCGTAATTTGGTGGTGGAGTCCACGGATCTACTAGCATACGATATTTTAAGTCATCAGATGTATTTTTTCCGAACCAACAAAGATAGCTAATATCAAATTTATCAAGACCAACACTTTCTATAGATATTTCGGGATTTGAGCTAGACCCAATGGTTGAGGGGAATTCATAAATCAAGTTGAATGATGCGCTATTTCCCTCCAAATTCACAACTTCATTTCCTGTTGGATCTGGATTTTGTTTTTCTTGAGAAAAAAAAAACACGCTTCTCATTTTGACATATTGATGCCGTATATACCGATACTAGCAACCAAATCACATTAATAGCAAAAACACAATATTGATTATTCATAACATCTAAGAGCTGGATGAAGTATCACAATCACTATCAACAGCATAAAGAAAAGAAAAACATCACGATCTAATTTTATTAGGAGTAAAAATATAACAAAAATCACATAGTTTATTAATGATACTCAACGATAAAACGGGCACCCGCGGCTTGATCCAAATGTACGACCATTTGAACGAGTCGATCAGGTAAAGCTAATGTTTCCAACTACCACTGACTGGTTTTTAACAAATTAGGGTATTTTACACTGTACTCAAAAAATAGCGCACTTAACCCTCTTTACTCGGGTCAAAGCTTAAATGTAAGGGATGAACATTCTAGGTATTTTTAAAAGGCAATGTCTTATAAAATTGTATGATTTATTCGTGTTGTGTTTTTATCTAAAAATCGAACGTTTATTTACTTTTCGTATTAATTTTCTAACTAACACAGGAGGATGGGGGGAGGGGGGGGTTAAACCAACCCTTTGAACCCCCAACCCTCATCTCCCTGATTCCGTGCCTGCACTTTACTATATGATCTTGTTGTATAACATATAGGCCTATATACTTCTTAGATGCATTTGCCTACGTGTGATGACATTCCAGGAATGATACTTTGAGAAATATAAAGTCTCTATATACTACCACAGTGGGAGCGTCTCTTCACCACGTGGTTAGGGATTTGGAAATAATGCTACATACAATCTTTAACTCCACAACGTGCTTAACATCCGTTCCGGTAGTCACACGATATTAGACGTCAGGCTTGAAATGAACTAGTTTACAGTAAGGTAAAAATTAAGGGGGTTTTCCCAAATGAAATTTACTAATCAGATTTCTCTCTCTCTCTCTCTCTCTCTCCGTTGATTCGGTTGCACTGCCTTTCTCATTCTTATCCCATTATTAACCAAATTGTGAATGTATGAAATAAAAAAAAAAAATTAAAAATTGCAAAATTATTAATCTACTAATTGTTATAAATGTGGGTTCACCTCCTTTAAATTCAACCTTCCTTGTTCCTAACTCATAACGTAAATATTACATATGCATACAACCTGAACAGGTATTAAGAAGCAGTGATAAAAAAAATTAAGTTAAAATTTAAAAAAAGATTAGCTGGATATAGTTTTGTGTGAATTCAACTAAGCGTAATCGATGCCTTAAAACATATTTACAAGTATTTTTATAGCCCCCATATTATACATTATTTAAATATCTACAATAGGCCTAGTTTTTATAAATAAAACTTTATGTAGAGCCAAGTTCAACTTGCAAAGTGATAAGTGTTTAGTTAGTGTTGAATGTAGCATGACCTATAAGTGCATGACTTAATGGAGATAGTTACGTAAAGAACTTAATAGTTTGTATGCATTCCCAAACCTATTGAGAATAATCCACACAAGCAGGCTGAGGTGGGGTTGTTATATGAAACGTATGGCTGATAACAGGCGTGTCCACAACATTTTAGTTGGGAAACCTAAAGAAACAAGATCTCTTGGCAAGACAAGACGTCAATGAGAAGATAATGTTAAAATGTATTTGAAGAAAGTTTAGTGTCTAGTTAAGGATTATATGGAAGTGTCTCTGGATAAAGTTGAATGGCGATCTTACATTCTGGTGGATGAACTTTCAAGTTCTTAAAGACCAGAGAGATAGTTATAGGTATTTATTTAAGTCATAACGACACGCTTCTTGTTTACGCTAAGACGTCACAAAACCTCAGCCTAAAAGATATCTCTGTACAGCTATTTCAATGTACTACATTGTGTAGTGGCGGGTATATATTTGACGGGACTCGAATTGTTGCTCCCTTAACCCCCCACCTCTCCCCCTTTTACATCACTTTCTCTACCATGTCCGTCCTATTTGCTGCTCCACAGGAGAGGCCAGGAATACTAACAAGATTCCCCGCTGCGAGCGCTGCAGTCGACACAGCAGCCAAGCATTGTTGCTTTCCCCCCCTAACGTTACTTCGGCTGTTCAAGACCGACATATGTTATTACTTATTATTCTTGTTATTGGTACACTGTTATTGCCGTCTCATTTATGTTGTATTTGTTTTATTATGCAATTATTTTTCTAAAAAAAAAAAGTAGTCATGCAGATTGAGGTGTTTCTGTTCTTACCACAAAGGTCGCTGTTTGAAAGAACAGTTTATTATTGTTTCAAAGACTCTTTCTTAGAAGAGTGTGAATATAAATTGAGAAACGACTAATAGCATTGTTGTGAGTAAAATCTCTTACATTTAACTATCAATTTTTATTATTTGATGGCTGTCCTATTATAATAATATAGCAATAATTATGAGGTTTTTTGAATTGCACCTTATCTTACTACCCGCTCGGGCTATTGGCATCTAACCACACTTAAGGGATTGGGATGAATAAGTTAGAGCTGTAGAGGAAATATACTTGCATTTGCTTGGGGGGAGAGTGGGAAAATATATAGTAAAAACACTCTTAGTAAGCCTAATCATGATTCAAACCCCGATCTTCACAGGCAAATCAGTCAAACACGAGAGTGCCGACCTAGTTTATACAACCTCCAATGAAGGTAGCAGCATCTTAACTGAACAAATTATTGAATATGACCTCAACGAAACAGTCAATTTGTTGTATTATTTAAATTTGCAAAGATGGTTGCTTCGACAACTAGGAACTCAAACCTGTGGGCCTGAGGACAAAGATGCCAGCTACCTCTTATCCATTTGGCAATTAATGTGGAGGTTGGTTTCGAGCTACGTCTGTGTGTACCTATTTGGTTTATGCTAAATGTTTTGTCCCCTCACCTTTCTCAATGCAAATGCAAGTACATTTCCTCTCAATTCTACCTAACTTGCTACCAGCGATTACTGCACATTTTAAGATAGTCCATATGGGTAGTAAGATGCTAAACAATAAATTAATAAAAAATTCTAGCATTAATAGTACCGTATATCTGTTTTTGAGTTTAAACATTTAATTTAGACAAAAGGCTTTAATTTTTTAAATCTCAGTACTTAATTAAATCAATCAATAAAACCTTGGATACATTTAACAAAATAGTGACTAAACCTTTTACTTTAACTGAACTATTTATTTATATTAAGGTGGGAGAAAAAGTCAGTGTTTTTGTTGTTTTTATAGAAAAACATTTTTGGTCAAAATAAATCAAATATTGCTTCTATACAAACACAGAGTTTAATTTTCTTCACATGGTGACCTCAACAGTGGTTGAATATCTGTTATTATCATAGTGGCATTAACTACAAACGTTTTTAAATAAAGGAAAAAGGTTAAATAAAATTCCAGGACAACCTTGACCGATATTCAACCACTGTTGAGGTCACCATGTGAAGAAAATTAAACTCTGTGTTTGTATAGAAGCAATATTTGATTTATTTTGACCATAAAAACTAGAAAAACATTGACCTCTTCTCGCATCTCCTACATCCCCACCTTAAATAAGATGAATCACCAAAATCGCTGCGAATCTAAACGCTAGGAAACTAGATTGTAATGAATAGTGATGGTACCCCCCTCCTCCCTTTTCTCCTTGTTATTCATTAGTAGTCGATTATCAAAAGCAAACATAATCAATCAGTCATTGAGATGCATAGAGTGCGCGCACCGCACATATGTGGTATCATCCCCTATCTCCCACTCCTCTCCCCCCCCTACACACATGTGGTCAGAGAACGATAAGGTCCTAGGACATGTGAAGGTCTAAATGAAGAGCATGGGATAACATATAGACGACCTCATTATGAATCCCAAACACACACAAACACACGAGTCATCAATCTAAACATCACAGTAGGTGCTATTTGCGTCCATGGTCTAGTCCCACAACGTTATCGCTAGACAATGTTTCAAGTTTGGAACTATTGTTGATTCTAGAGATAAAGTGATCATTTTTACTTTCTCGCGACCCCTTAGACTCTTAGATAGAGGAAGTATTCTGATCGTCAGTTCGTGGTTTTGATGGATGGCGACGTTTCATGACCCCTTGAACGCGAAAAAAAAAAAAAGTGGTTTTCGCGATGTCTCGGCCTGGAGCTGAAACCATTTTATTGGTCGAGCTAAAACTTGTTGTTTAGGATTTTAATAATGTACCCCTGGGGGATTTTTGTAATTAATGATCCAACCCTAAAATTAAAAGTAGTTTATTTAAGAAAGAGAATAAATCTACTTTCTCGAAATTGGCTCTAACGATATTGGTTAAAACTCGTATCCAGGCATTGTTAAACATTACAAAAAAATTGGCAGTGCTAATTTTTTCTTCAAAATTAATTTGAGGGTACCTTACAATAGCAGAAACTTCCAGTTTTGATCTTATCTCCACTACTATAACTGGATTTATTACCAGAAACTTTATCACTAATTTCTGGCAAATAAAAATAAAATAAAATGATCTGTTCAAATGGAACCCTGAATTGTAAATAAATTGTGAAATTATCAAGATCCTGAATTATTTGTATTTTTTATATAAATATGCCTAACTCATTTTGTAGTACATTAAGTGTTGGTATAATATTTAATCTACTAATATGTTAATGGAACTAGAACTAGTAAATATAAATTTGTAAGAACTGTAACCAGAGCCGGAACCTAATTAAGAACTGAAAAGAAGAGGAACTTTTATTTTTATAGAGCCAAAATCCTCAAAACTCCCTGGTATAGATATGGTTTGCCCTAAGTGATTTTTTTACTCTATCTTCACCCAAATGTGGGTACATTTTCACTAAATTCTATCTTAGTCAACGGTTTTTACAAAATTGCAAATATGTGGATTGAACAAGTGAGAAGTAAGACGTGGTATATAAAAAAATGTTATTTTATACACATTCTGGTGTGTTTTATATTATTGATATGAACACCATAAACCAATTAATATAAGAATTATATTATTTGAGTGTGTTGTATTGCATGAAAATAGAGACCGCTAACTTAAACCCCGTAAAACTGTGTACTTGCAGCTAGTACAGCATGTAAATGTTTCATCTGTGTTAAAATATAATGAATTATTATCTATGGAATAGTATGAACTGTATCACTCTTACCAAGGTAACGCCAAACAAAGATCTTAGAGGGTAGTCCTTTTCCCCTCATCACACCATCAGGCAAAAACATTATTATTTAAAATTATTCATGAAAACTTTATTGTTGAATTTAATTACATATCCATTAATATGCATTAAAAGACGCGTAATGACTTGAGTAATTTTCCGATTGGACGAGCTTTCCGAGTTCGTGAAGGAGCAACTATGGTTGTAGGACTCGACTTATGCATGCTGATGAGTTCCTTTACACTGGCAAGAAGTTTGCAGGGTGTTCGCAAGACATTAGACGGTGGAACTTTGCAACTTGGATAGGGAAACAGTTGCTGCTATCAAGGGCACCACCTATTAAAAGGAAAATGTCCTTATATTGTAGAGTTTCAGATGGGTCAATATACCATGCGGCCCCCAAAAAATTGCAACAAAAGGTTTTATCGGTTTGTCGTTATCTACTGGGTGTTTCTAAGTGCAGAAAAAAAGTCTACCAAGAAATGAGCATAGGAAGTGAGTTAAAACTGGGCTAGTTCCTAGATATTCATCGCTGACCCGTAAAACTAAGAGTGGGGCCATAATTTTCTACTAAGTAACTACTTTGGGGTACAGCACTGATAATCCCATTGGCTTTCCAGTACAGTGGTTGATAAAATGTTATTACACGTGGTAAATGGTGTTTGCTGGCCAGGTTGCAGATGAACTCCAATGTTGACAATATGCCAGTATTTTCACCGGGATGTATATTGGTCGTAGGAAAATACAAGATAGAGGACTGGCCAGGATGTGTGTATCCTTGATAAATCATATACATCATCCCCTGTCAATTTGAGCTTTCGCCGTTCACGTTAATTATATTAATATTAGTTGCGTCCCGCGACCAACAGAAGGGTATGCAACACAGGCATGGCCAAAAAAAATCATTTTAGGTACATGTAATATCACCTGAGACCAGAGATTTGGCAACCCTTGTGAGACGTGGACTGTACCAGATCAGATCAGTAGCTTGTGATTCAGAAAATGCGTTGTGTGTTTATGTTTGTTTTGAGTTAATTTCTCGTTCAACTGATTTTTCCTACGTTGCTGGCTTCTCATAACACAAATAAGGGCTAGTGTCTCACACTCGTACTGTGTCGTGTAACATTAATAACAGAGAGTGTCATATTTAGTGAAATAAGAAATACGTTGATGGGGCAAGTTGAAAAAATGGGCAAAAATGTGAGCAACAATTGCAAGCAGACATGAGTAAATGTAAAACCTTCTCTCTCCAGATTGATGAATATGGAGAGGTCAGTGACACCGCTAAAGTAACTATTTTCAAACGTATATTTTTAGTGATCTTACCACAAAATAAAAAATACTTAATTTGCGATTCCTCTGAAATAGAGAACTCCGTGTCTGGATATATTCACAGCCCTCAAAAACTTTGTTAATAATTTTAAATCTCCTCTTTTTATGCTAGTATCAATTGAACGGATGGAGCAAAAGCAATGGCAGGTCATGCTCAATTTTTAAGTGCATTATGGCAGAAATTTGATAACTTCCCCAATTTTTGTGTTATCATTGTATAATTCACCAGCAAGCGTTTAAACACAAAAAGTGTGATGGATATAACCTTCAAAATTGGTAATTAAATCCAAAAACAATCTCTCCAGAGGAGCTTCTTGAAGATGCGACTGGGTGAAAAAATAAAGATTTAATATTACATACAGATATATGGTGGCTAAATCAGAGTAAGCTTCTCCAAATATACCACGATTTATTGACCTAGATTAAGATATTTTTTAAAGAAAAAGGAAATGAATATCGAGAGCTATACTATAGGATGAGGTCTAGTTGTTTTACTTGGCATTTCTGACCGATTTTACTGGAAAACTAAGTTCTCTGAATATAGAACGCCAAGGAAAATAAAAGACGGTTGATGACATGATTGGCTTGATCTCTGCATATTTAAATCAGTTCTAGCTCATGATCACTGACCTTCAACACAATACTTTTGACAACTTTCTAAACATGCCAGATCACAAGCAAAACCACCCAGATTTTGATTTATAAGCAGAGAAAGATATTTTTGAAATTGGTAAAGTTCAATAGGAATTTCAATCCCGAAATTATTACTTTAAAAAAAATGGAAGGTATTGTCCAATATATTTATTTCTCATTCAGACCAGACATAGACACCAAGAACGTCACAGGAAAAATCAATAAATATGATCTGATCTAAGGGTAAAGCTGGTGTGATCTGTTCTTAAAGGACCGGTCATCAGAAGTATTTTATAGATGTGTTTCCCGAGAAAAGTATACCAATATAAGAAAACGCAGTGAATGCTTCACTCCTGTTTTGGTTCAACGTATTTTTGCGAATCAGCATTTTCCTATTTAAAATAAGCGAAGACCAAAAATCGCTCTAGTTTAACAGATCTGCCTTTGGAAGGTTTGTTGTGACTGACCCTGTCATCCTGGTGGATGACTTGGAACAACAATTTTTTCATTACTAAGAAACCGGTTTTTAAATGTATCCAGTGACTAAATATAGCAATATTTTTGTTCTTTGTAGACAGTATTTTTGTATATGATCTGTATAATTATGATGATGCTTTTTATTTATGGTATTGTGGAGGGAGTGTATGCCCTAGTAGCTTGCGGTTGGTCTTAACAAAAAAAAAATAGATTGCGAAAGAAAACAAGTTGTCCAGGCCTGATATAATCCATTAGTATTTATCTCATCAAGCAAGTTTTCAACCATGGCATATTGTGCGTGGCCTTTTTCAAAGTGTGCAGCTCAATAGACATCAGTGTTCAAATAGGCAAAGTATCAGTTCAAGGGGACACTAATACTGAAAACATTTATTACAATTCAGTGTATTGAGAGAACAAATTACTTTAGATTAGTTTGTGGGGTTAAATTTAATTTGTAACCAACAAGCGGCATCGTAACCGTGAACTGTAACACGAAATAATATAACGAGAACCAGAAATGGTAACCTTTCTGAACCTACCAATCTATAATTTCTAGACTCAATTATATTTTGTGTGCGACTTGTTTTAGAAAGTGTATTTACTATCAATTAAATTATTGTTTTAGATGGTAAACCTGGAATACAAGGGAATGCTAGCTAAGAAAAATATTTTTTGAATAAACATTTTTGACAAAAATTAAAAAAATATTGCTTCTTTAGAGATATTTAGTTCTAATTTTGTGAACATAGTTATCTAAAAAATTATTGAATATTTGATATGATCATTACCTAGTTTTAACATTTATTTATTTATTATTATATGTCTACATATTACTAGACGCACTATATCATATTATGTTTAGTCCTTGTATTCTATTTTATTTTCAGTTAATCTATTTTGAAATCTATTTAATAATTTTATAATCTAATATTGCATATGAGTGAGGATAATTATCCTAACTTAACTCTAAAACTTAAAACTAATGCTGTTTACTGCATTTACAGTTTGAATGCTACACGTTGTCCTTGTTGACCTATGTGATATTTTTTACGGCTAGTGTGATGCCGCTAATGGCTGAACTGGGTGGTTGCGCGACAGAAAGCCTCCATCCACCTCCAGACCAATTGATGCCTCGGTTGACCGTCAGTGCCGGCCTCACGTTACACTTGTTGCTAAGTGGCCCGAGGTCCTGGAGCTCCTTAGTCGATCCAGTCATCCTTCCTCTGCATGTCTCTTTGGTGTTATCTCTTGCCTGCCGGTATATCAGGGCCAGGCTTCGGTCATCAGAGACATTGTTGACCCTGTAATTCCGGACTCCAATCCCTGCCCTGGGCAGACCTCACCAGGATACTTAGAGAGAGTGAGACATTAGGCTTTTCCGCATCCCATAGCTACTATCTTAAATCCTAGGTCTTGTGATTTCCGTTTACCCACTGTCCGTCTTGTCTACGTGTAGTCGTTCCTCTCAATCACTCTCATCATTCATGTCGTTGCTCTCCTCTCTCCTATTGTATCTTCTTCTTATATTCTGTCTTTGTCTCTCTTACTTAAGTTTGTAAATATAATCGTCACCTTCCTTGAGCAAGATTAGAGAAGTGACCTTGCAGAGAAGTTTCCATAGAAAGCCGTCACCTAGGATGTGGTAGATATGATGTCCCTGTAGCAAGGCTTGCTGCTGGTTCCTCAGGTGTTGCCTGGTTCAACATTCACAAACAACATGCTCAGCTGTTGCCTCTTCTCCGCAGTCACAATTCCTTGTCTCAGTTAGTCCTCTGTCATTGAGAAGTGCTTTGCACGACCCATGTCCTGTAATGTATTGCACAAGCCCCTGGGTAGGTTGCAGGTGTTTTAGGGTCAGACGTTTATAGATGCTTGGAAACATGTCGTAGGTTCACCTACCCTATTTGTGGCTTACCTAGGTGTTTTACCACTCGTCTTGCAGGCTTCTTCTTATCTCCACCAACGTCATCACTCCAACGCTAGTTAGTTTTTCTACGCGGTGGAAGTCATTTTTATTCAGCCAGTACAATGCACCTCTTAGTCAGACCTCCATATCCAGCGAGATTATACATAGTGAGTTGTTCAACGCGTCGGTGGATGTCGTTGAATATGCACTGGAGATTTTCAGGAGAATAACCTTCTGAAGCTTCCTTAGCAACTTAGCTAGTACTACGTTCCTCAGATGGTACGCCCATATGCTCACCCCATAACCCACAATGGATAGAAGTAAAGCCTAGTGATACCTCTTGATAGCATGCATAGGGAGAAAGAACGTCCTTTTTCCTATACTGATTATTTTATTCATCACACGTTTTATTTTGCCACACACCTGCTCCGTGTGAGCCTGGAAATGGCGTTTTTCTTTGCCACGCACTTGCTCCGTGTGAGCCTGTAAATGGCGTTTTTCATCCAACATCACACCCAGGTATCGGGGGGGTCTGACTCTACCTTATCACCTGGAGGTCTATCTTCAGTAAAGGACCCTTCAGAAGCGTCCCTTTTAATAGCATGTATGTAGTCTTCACTGGTTCTAGCTTGAGTTTAACCCCATTGCACCAAGTATCTAAACCTTCTTGTACCTGGTTTGGCTTGATCTATAGCTGTGGTCCCTAATATTCTACTACTACTATGATCATGTCATCCACGAAGGCCACTGTTCCTGGGAGTGCCTATATTTCATGTAACCCAGGCTTGAGTCCTATACACCAGGAAACTGTTCCACTTACTAACTCTTGGAGGGAAGTCCTTGGTCAGTTTTCCTATTCAGAAATACTCCTGGGCATATCAATGTGGCATATCTGTCCTTTAAATAATCCTTTGCTCCTTAGACTCCTGAAAAGAGCGGGCCACCACAGGTTGTCAAATGCCCCCGAAATGTAAACATAGTTTTAACAGGTGTGCTATCTTCATTTTAATTTTTTATGTTCAAATGACTGATCACATTACACCCTCTATCCGCGGAAGATGGCACTATATTCGCCAACAGACGACAGCCACCTGGTCAAGATGGTTCGATTGTGGGCCGACGCCATGGAGTTGTTTTATGTTCAAATGCTAGTATGTCCATGACGAATATAAAATAATTGTTGAGATAACTGCATGTGAAAAATTAAATTATATTAAACCAAAGCAAGATTTGGAGGACGGGAGGGGGTGCTATAAAATACTGTCTAAATACAGGACTTAAACTAAAGCTCTTCTCCATCACACAGAGATGTGGATTTTTTTAGTAACTTGGAAAAATTGTATTCTTAAAAAATTAGCGGAAATATTAGTTTCTCAAATTTCCTATCAATGGTTCTCATAGGCTTTGTATATAAACATGTTGGAATAAATGTTTAAAAAATGTATATATATATATATATATCTGTATTTCTAAACCAAGCATTTCCTATTAAATGATAATAATTTTAATATGAAATAAAACAATAGAAGGGTAACAATTTAATTTGAAGAGAAGATTTTTTTTACACGAATTATAGGATATATATTTTTAATGAGAAGTTTCAAAGTAATTTTTACGATGGATTCAAATAAAATGTTCAGTATGCTCAAATAGTTTCAGCGATAAAATAAACTCTGAAACATTTTATGCTATTGAAGTATCCAACTATTACTGTTGCCAATATAGAAGCGTGAAAGTTTCCTTGGGGCTCTTATCTTCTTTCCCTGACTAACGTGTTGTGACGCGGGGTAAATTGGTTTTCCAGCCGACATATCAAGGCCATGTTCTTTCGGCGTCTGCCGCTTGAACTGGAAAAAAACCAATCTTTGGCTTCAAAATCATCATCTTCGTGTGACTTGCCCGCTCACTCGCTTCCTCGTTAACTTTCTTCCCCCTTTCTCGACAACAATGTTGGCGTCATCGCTGTTGTTTTCTGCTTTAGCTCGAACGCACTTCAAGGAGGATATATACTGGAGTAGAGGTTTTTTGAAGAGAGGTAGATGACAAAACAAAACACCTCTTGGAGGATATATATCGGAGCAGTGGTTTAATGGTAAGAGAGGTAGATGACAATACATCTCTTGGAAGATATATACTGGAGCAGTGGTTTAATGGTAAGAGAGGTAGATGACAATGTATATCATGGAGGATATATACTGGAGCAGTGGTTTAATGTTAAGATAGGTAGATGGCAATACATATCATGGAGGATACATACTGGAGCAGTGGTTTAATGGTAAGAGAGGTAGATGACAATACATATCATGGAGGATATATACTGGAGCAGTGGTTTTGTGGTAAGAGAGGTAGATGACAATACATATCATGGAGGATATATACTGGAGCAGTGGTTTGGTGGTAAGAGAGGTAGATGACAATACATATTATGGAGGATATATACTGGAGCAGTGGTTTTGTGGTAAGAGAGGTAGACGATAATGCCTTGTCTATACAGAGAAAAACTGGTGACTGAAATGCAATGGAAACTGGAGTTACTCCAATCATGACATGCCGTAAACTCGTTACCCACTTACCTCAGTTACCGACAGTGTTTTGATGTGATAGTAAGAATTCTTTCAAACGATATCGTCAGAACAGCAATAAAACATAACGAAGATTATTGAAAACTACCCATATTTGTATGATCATACGTGAAAAGGGTACTCTGATAAGAACACAACTGAGAAATCTTGTAGCTAGGTAACGCCATAACTTAAATTAACAGGTGACTACAAATATTATTTTATTCAAACATTGTTAATTTTACTGAAGGTAGCAGAATAAATAATTATTTCTTCACAACGTATACCACAACATCGTCCTCATCTGAGAATGACATACCGAAAAATGTAGACAAAATAACTTCCTCCTGAGATTACAACTAACTATAAACTGGCAATGCTTTGGTACAAACACCTTTGTAAACCAGTCCCCGGAAACCCCTAGAAGGACATATTCTGATGCAGTGATTGAGTGGAAATATAAATTGACAGTACTGAGTATTAGTTATCTGGCCACTAACTAAAAATTTTCTTTGAGCCCCCTATCATTATCATAATCAAGGAAATTATGCCAATGTAATAACTGTCACATGACGGTGAGATTATGATTATGGCTCTATCTTTGCGCCATTTCAAACTTTACATACACAAACTTATCAATGTCTACCTGTGCTAGCATTTAGCATATTACTCATAATGTGAATAGCGTGGAGGTGTGTGCTAGTTTCCGTTTCTGAGTGTAGACATGGCATGCAATGAAACTAAAACACATTTCCACTCTTAATATCCTTTGAAAAATACTCCTAACCAATTTACAATGTTACAAACTTGAGTTTGTTAAGGGCGTTGAACGTCTAGCCAGTACTTGGATGGTAAATAATTTTAACTTTCAAGCCCTCTTAGTTACAAGTTAGTTATTTGAATAGTTCCTAGATTTAAAAATAGATTTAGAAGTCTGTTATGCTGATGACGACTTATTAATGACTGATGATAGTTACTTGCATAATTTTTTTTTTAGCACCGCGTCTTACTACCCGTTCGGGTTATACGCTTAAGTACTAATTACGCTAATGGATTAGGAATTGGGAGGGTTTAATTTAGAGGAAGTGAACCCGCATTTGCGTGGAGGGAGAGTGTAAAACCATTTAGGAAAAACCACCCCCAGTTCACCCGACCGAGATTCGAACCTCGATCTCCCCGTCCTCGAGGTCGAGCTCAACACGACTGGCGCGTTAGCCAACTACGCCACCGAGGCGGGTTACTTGCATAATTCATTAGATCGTTTAAATGTGGTGACACGCAGAATGGCTCTTCGTATAAATGTCCCCAAAACCAAGCTGATAGTTTTTGTTGAAGATGGATCAGGTAATGATTGTCAGCTTAGTATAAATGGAAAACTGTTAGAACAAGTGAATGATTTTGTGTATCTGGACAGACGTTTTTTGTAAAAATGGAAGGTTATATGGTGAAATTGACTGATGGGTGAATGCGTCTTAGAGAATAGTTGGATGTATGTGGACTACTGCAAAGAATAAAGTAGTAGTTTCAAAAGAGGCAAAGGTGGCAGTATATAGAATTGTGTTAACGCCAACATTGTTTTATGGATGTGACGCATGGGTTTGTCATGAGAAACACAAGAGCATGGTGAATGCGTTTGGAATGAGATATCTAAGAAATGTAAGTGGAAAAACTAGCATTAACAGAGTAAGTAATGAATGAGTGCTGAAGCAGTGTGGTTTGAAAGGGAATCAAATATGTAATTGTGAAAGAATCATCTAACGTTGGTTTGGGCATGTTGAGAGGATTATTATGGATCGAGTAACAAAGCAAATATATTTTGGAAGAAATTGTGGATTTAAAGGGAGGGGTAGGCCATGTAAGACGTGGCTAAATGTTGTAGATGAATGTATGAAAAATAGAAACGCTAAGAGTTTTGAAAATAATATACCAGGCTAGACTCGATGTATGGGTGTTTTTGAAGCGAAGGGAGTATGCAAGTATAGGGAAGTGTGGAGAAAGTTAGACTGGATTAAGGTGGGTATGTATGGGGCGCGAAAAAAGGCCAGTTTGTTTGCAGTTTTTATGGCGAAAGACTTTTTAGGTCAAAATAAATCAAACCATGCTCAAATACAAACATAGAGTTAAATTTTCTTCACATGATGGTATCAACAGGTGTATATTATCTGTCATAAGCATAGCGGCGTTAGTTGACAAACTTTTTAAATGGAGACAAAAAGTTGTCATTAAATTTCTGGACACCCTTGAAAGATATTTAAGTGTATAGTAGAAATTTAGCTAGCAGCTTTAAATCATATTAGTGCACTTAGATACACGAGAAGTGACCAGTTATTTGGAAATACATTTTAAGTTGAACTTTGCACTATTTTATATCTCACTCCTTTTCAAGACTTAATAATTTAAGGATTTTTGTTGTGGGGAACTGAAAAGTTTTTTTAATAAATGTTTTTATTATATATCAATACTTTTTTTCTGGAGATAAGGTATAACAATACGTTTATTTAAGTAGGTAATACCTACTGTAATAAATAAATGACCGACCATAATAATAACCTTAGAACTACGTGTCCTATCAAAATGAAACAAACAGGTGTGAAATCTACTTATGAAGGTCTTTAAAATGATATACTGGTTTGCTGTGATGGGAATTAAAGTAAATAGTACGACAAAATCGTAAAAACTTTATCATATACATATCCCATAAAAATAAATAATTGAAATATAAAATTTTGAGTTAATTCACAAAATATTCAGGTAAAAGAAAAGAATCCACCAAATTATAGACTTTTTGAAATTAAAATTCAAATTTATAAAAAATCATTCTATGATTAGAAAAGTAACTTTCATGGACAATACAGTCCAGAATTGTAACGTTACCAAATATGACAATGATGTATCTCTGTTTGATGTAGTCTCATTATTATTTAATCTAGGCTTCTCTACACGAAGTTAATAAGGAATCTATCCTTATTATTAATTATGTTAAAGGTAAAATCACCCAAAACTATATTTTTACGACTAAAGATACTCAGTACTTGGTGCATTAAATATGTGATATATGTTAGAAACAGCACTCAAGTTGGCATTGGAAAACAATGTTTTGCGTTGCTTGGAGACGTTTGTAAACAAGATTATGATGCTTTACTGTTGTAATGGTAGATTGTATTGCTTTAGAGATTTGTGAGACAATGGTACTTTAATGTTCTCTGTATTGTAATTTTAATGTATTCAAAATAATATATTCATTTTTCCGTATCAATTTGTACCTAACAATATATTTTTATAAGCATAAGAAACAATAGAAGAGAATTATATCCAGTAAAAACAATCATTTCATTGAGTTCAAATAAAACTAAATACAAGTGTTTTATCCTCCCTTGTTCTAATTATTTTTACCAAATTAGCCATCGATAAGCTAGCTCCACATAAACGAACTTTTACACATAAAAAAACAGTGTCATTTGTCATTTTGAGCAATCCCAAGATACCTATTTGGAACCAAATCGCTATGGCCATTTTAAAAATATTTCAAATTTTTGAAAAATTAGTCATTTGTAAACTACCCAAACCGTTATCCAAAAAACAAGTATGGATTACAATTTATCACATTAACACTCCCAAGATACACATTAGGAACCAAATCTTTGAAATCATTTTTTAAACATTTCAAGTTTTCGAAAAATGAGTCATCAGTAAACTACCAATAAATACATTTTCATCCCAAAAATAAGTATACAGTATTATTTGTCACGCAAAGCATACTCAAGATATCCATTTGGAACAAAATAAGTCAAGCCATTTTTTAAATACTATAGTTCAAGTTTTTGAAAAATCAGTAATCAGTTAACTATCCATAAACGAGTTTTTTCCCTAAAACAAATATACGATATTATTTGTCATACCAAACAATCCCCAGCTATATATTTTAAACAAAATTGTTAAATATATTTTTGAAACTTTTTAAATTTTCAAAAATATCCCATCAGTAAACTACCTTTCCACGAAATTTTCACAAACTAAAATAATACAGTTTTATTGGTCATGTCAAATAAATCTTAGATATGCATTTGAAACAAAATCATTAGACACTTAGAAAAATTTTGAATTCAAAATCACTAATTAGTAAGCTTCTCTTAATTTGAGAGTTAGGGTCAAAATAAAATAAAAAAATCCCAAGAAACAGCCCTATAAAATCTAAATATCAAGATTGAACAAAATCCATAAACCACTTCGGATCCATGACCAGGAACCGACCGACAGACAGAGATAATTGTTAAATGGCCTTTTTGGGATTTGGGTTCACATAAAACGAAAAGGATCTTCATAATCTCGAGATTAATTTTTTTAACGATTGATATGAGAAAGTAAAAAGTCCGATCCCTCTACTACAACCTGCAGACCCCTCTCACTCATTTTTGGGAACCATGTTGAAAAATTAAGTTTTTTTTTCTCTTGGCTTACATCCTCAATGCCAATTTCTAAGGCTATAATGTTGACTGGAAATACCATATAGGTTTTGGTCATCAGTTAGTGAATTCTAAAATAAGCTTTTTACTTTCTCTCTATCTTACAGGTAGAGAAAGTATGGTGATCGTCAAAAAAATAGAACTCGAGATTTTGATGAATTTTGACGTTTCATGACTTCCTGAATCCGAAAAAGTGGTTTTTGAATTTCCGTCTGTCTGTCTGTCTGTCTGTCTGTCTGTACCTCCAACTAGAGCCTAAACTATTTTACCGATTGAGCTGAAACTTGATATCTAGGGTTTTCATAGGGTTGCCCCGAGGGGTTTTTGGAATTGGATATCTACCCCTAAAATTAAGGGTAGTTTACTGAAGGGAAAAAAGAGAAAAAGTCGATTTTCTCAAAATCGGCTCTAACGATTTTGATTAAATTTCATTTATGAACATTAATAAATATTCCAAACAAAATGGCTACTCTCAATATTTCGGCAAAATGGCTTTAAGGGCTCCGGTCTGATGCGTAAATTAACATTTTTTATAATAGCTCCGAAACTATTTGAGATATGAAATTACTTAGCATTACAAATATGTATATATATTTATAATACAGATATTTTATCCGAAACATATTTTTATAAAATCAATAACTTTCAATCTATACGCAATTATATGAATTTTTTTAACTTTTTGGACATTAAAGTTTAAGTATTGCGACCGTAAAAAAAACTAACCTGAAATGTTGATGGATGTCGACGTCTCATGACCCCCCGAACCCTAAAAAATAGTCTTTGCAATGCCGTCTGTCTGTGTGTCTATAAAAACTTAAAATTAAGGGTAGTTTACTGAAGGGCGAAAAGAGAAAAATTTGGTTTTCTCAAAATCTGCTCAAACGATTTTGATTAAAATTCGTATCTAGGCGTTGATTAAGATTATAAATAAACTGGCTATTTTCATTTTCCTATGAAAATGATTTTTAGGGTACTTTACAGAAGCGTTAATTTCCGTATCTCCACAACTATTTGAGAAACTAAACAACTTATCATTGCAAAATTGTAGGACTATTAGAAATAAAAAACTTTTATTTGACATATATTTTTATAAAAGCAACAGTTTCTGAGATATTTGCAAATATATTAATACAATTTTGTGAGCTTTAGTTGTAAACATATACTACTTAAGTCTTAACGCAATAATTCTCCAATGCCATAGAGTAATTAAATATAAGTATCTAAAAAAGTATGTTATTTTTCCTTAAATCTCTTAGGAGAAATGTTTGCATAGCAATGATCTATCTCCATTTTAGACTCAATAGTCAATATTTAAATTTTTTATTGGTCAAAATGTATAAATGAATAATTAAATATCAATGCGATGACTTGAAGATCTGCAACACCTTATAAAATGCTAAAACTTTAACCAGAATCGAAATTTTAATACGAAGTGTTGATCTTTGTGGAAGACATTAAACTGTTTTAAATGCTCTTAGGTGGACATAGATGCGCCTCTTTTCTCGTTGATTCTATATCATTGAATATTATTTTATGCGTGTTCTTAGGTGGAGTGGTGATGATACAATGTACATTATTCCGTTCAGAAATCTTACGAGTTTATAGAAAGAGAGAGAAAGTCTGTGCGGTGCGCCGTACCATTTATTTAGTTACTGTATCTCACGAGCTGCTTGTGCTAGAAATTTTAACTTTGTAAATATTACTAAAGTAGTTCATCTTAACAGGATTTTACGGTTTATGTTCCTATAATTTTTATCAGGCAAATTGGGGAGGGGTGTAAATGTGGCCTTAGATGTATCATGTTAGATGTGCACAGCTCGGCTGGAGCCCTTCCACGCACCTTGATATTGTTATGGTAATGATATAATATATTGTTATGATATATTATAATATTAATAGTATATCTATAGGTTATTTGTACATATATTTATTTAGTCATTTTACTATTTAGTATATATATATATATACAGGTTGTCCGGAAATTCGTGGATACGGACTGTACCCCACAATTCTATGGCCTAAACTAAATAGAAATTACTCTTTTGGTAAAAATGCATTAGGCCCTTAGTTTTCTAGGAAAATGACGTGCAAGTACAGAAAAATACTTTATTCCACTTTAACGGTGTTTGAACAGAGCTGATGTTGAGAAAAATCTGTAAGATAGCGTTTGTGTCGCTGAGGAAAACGTGAAAGCTGATGATATCGTTCCGTTCCGTTTAGAACCAAAAAACCTATCTTCGTCAGCGGTGGAGTGACTGGAAAGTCTCGGAATGAAGTTTTTGGGTAAGGAGGGGGGAGGGGGAGGGTTAGCAGGTAGACAGTCTTCTCTGGCTATTTTGAATGAAAACTGTAAGTCAGGGGCCGAACTAGACTATCGGTTCATTTTTAAAGTTAACCTTAACTTGATTTAAACACTAAGCTCATTTAGTTTATTTGAAAGAAGTTGGCATTAATTGATTTACTCCCCCAATTTATAACACACGTTTAAGCATACAAAACAATTAATTGAATATTGCATTTATTTGGCAAATTTTTACGCAATTAATTGAATGTTCACTGAAATAATATTTATTTCAATTAATAAACTTCCTCGAGTACTTCTAACATTCCAAATATGAAATCTTTGCATCATTTGGTTTTTCTAAAAATTGTTGCATTAGATGCCAAAATTTCACACTTTGAGTAAATACTGTGCTTAAAATATACATTTAATCTATATTCAATACACTGATCCAAGTTTGGTTTAAGAAGACCTACTAATATATATATATATATATATATAAATTATATTATTATTTTTGGGCCAAACACCATTAAGCACAGCACATTACATCAGCTGTAATATGTTGAACCTTCACAACAGGTCTTCGAAGTTTTCTCCACGCATATCAATGCTTTTTTCCGCACGTTTGATGCATGCTGCGTGCACGTGAAGTTGTATGGGGACGTCAACCGTGGTGATAGCGGCATGTAACCACGCGATGATGTCCTCAGCCGTCTGATAGGTAAACCAGTGATTTTAGGTGATCCCACAGAAACAAATCTAGTTATGTGAGGTCTGATGACCTCAGTGGCCATTTCACAAGCCCCAGGCGAGGTAGGATGATGGCAATGAAGAAACTGTAATACTGAGAATTCAGCCGTTTTGGTAGCAAAGAGGGGCCCACAAGTATATCCCCAACAATACCAGCCCATACATTGATGCTGAATCGCTGTTGATAGGCACGAAATTGAGTGGCATTCGGGTTATCAGGTGCTCACAGGTGGTTGTTGTGAGAGCTAGCTATACCCTTGCATGTGAAACACAATTCATCGGTCCAAGGTATGCGACTGACGAAATCCTGATCCACCTCATGTTGTTGCAGAAGCCACTAACAGAACGGTACACGGCGAAGGAAGATCACCTGGCAGCAGATGCTGCGTTGCAGAGTAATGGTATGGGTGGTAGCCTTCATCAGGCAGAGCCTGGTGTACCGCTGACATTGATACGTCCGTAGCCCGCGCAATGTCACGTGTGCTGTGTGCTGGTGCTTATTGGACAGCAGTTAGTACAGCATCCTCAAGATCCGGTGTCCGTATATTGCGTGGCCGTCATGCATCCATGCGATGTGCTGGTTCCATTTGACCAGTTTCCCAACAACAAAACTCCAACCGGCAAAACACATTTACACTTGGGTGCCATCTGTTGGGATAGCGATCAGCGTACAATTGTACCGCAAGTCCAGCTTGGGTGCTTGATGCACCCATGGTCATTGCCATGTCCCAATACTCTACGTGTGTGTACTCCGTGTCCTATTTGACACTAATGAGCTCGAATATTGACCTAGCCCTATGCCTTACCACCAACTCATAATGTAAGGCACAGCGTTGCCACATAACCTCCTTCTTCTATTGTTTCCAAAACTTTCATGTAGTCTTTCTCAGGAAATGATGGCCTAACGTATTTTTACCAAAGAGTATTTTATACTTAGTTTGGGACACAGAATTATGTAGTACAGTCCATATCCATGAATTTCCGAACACTCTGTATATATATATAAATATACAAGGGTTCAGAAACTCATAGCCCAAAATGCACATATAGCTTGTTTGAACCAAAAGTAGTACAAAATGCCTATACACTTTCATTCTGACTATGCTAATACCACTAAAAAGTGTTTAAAGTATTGGCGCTCAGCACCGGGAGAGCAAAGCTGTCAAGCATGCGTGTACAACAAGTTGCATAGGAGCTATGCGTGCAGCACTGCACATGTAATGATGGCGAGCACTTTCTGTGATGTAGGACCGTTAATGATGTCCCTTAGAACGTATTCGCATTAGATGTACTGGTGTAGTGTCTACAATTAATTGTGATATGTTTTGCTGCCGTGCTCCAAGAAGTCGAGGTGTGTAGTGCCACGCGCCTAGCTTCTATGCAACCTGTTGTACACGCATGCTTGCAAAGCTTTGTCCTCCAGGCACTGCACGCCGAAACTTTTAACACAATTTAATGGTATTAGCATAGTTTGCCGGGTGTTAGTGTTCAGGGATTTTGTATTACTTTTGGGTCAAATAAACTATATGTGCAGTTTGGGCTATGAGTTTCCGAACATCCTATATATATATATATATGAAGTTGACTCCTCGGTATCAACTCATTACAGATATATAATAAATAATATAGTTACTAAATAAATTATATGTATTGTACGTACAAATAGTCTCGTTTCTTTCAAAATCCTAAACAAACGAACATTAGTTATAATATTATACCGCGAGTCTGTATCAAATAAAACATGTATGCGGTAAAACCTAGGATCATTAATAATATAAGCTGAAAGTTCGTGTTTCATGTTGAACAATAATCTTATGGATGGATGTGACATACCAGAAAAAAAAACTACTTATTTAACTCACCTCCCATTGTTTAGTGTCTTTGTTTCGATTTTAAAATTATTCTCCTTCCTATTTTTCATTTGGTTCTAAGTTATTTTGTACTACGTCATCCTAAGCTACCTCGTATGGAAATAATTTTCATTTGAACAACATTTAAGATAGGATGGGAGGGGGTAAATAGTTAAGATCCTTAGTTTCATATTTTTATAACAAAAAATACTTTTGGCAATAGCACAGTACTGTACTTAGAATATTGCTTCAATAGATCCGTTTAGTTTAATTTCATAAATGTTAAAATCTCAACAGTTCTTAAGTTTCTGTTATGGACTCGCAGAATTTGGCTATGACTTTTTCTCTTCATTTAGAAAGTTTCTGTTCAAATTCCAACATGACCTTGACATATGTTCATGAATTCTTGAGATAACAGTGTGTAGAAAATTAAATTTAAAATATTTACTGTACCAATATTTCATTTTATTTGTCCAAAAAAAGTTATTTGGCATAAAATGTACAAAAATACTGAATTTAAATCGCGTACACCCTTTACCCGCATCCCCTCTACCACAACAACCCTCCCTCACTCCCCCACACCCCCGTTATGGTAGGTATCAATTTTCCTCTTTTTCTGAAAAGTCTATGTTTAAAACCAAGCATGTAGTCATATTTTCAAGTTAGGTTATGTTGTTGTCAAGATTAATCCGGACCTCTGTAATCTTTTTATCGTATTCGGATCAGATTTTGCTGTACACGACTGGCCAGGCCGTGGCTTAAGCTCGGAAGGCTAACGACTTAATACCACACCGTCCCCGAGTTGGTTTTACACCTTTTGTTGATTTTATTAGTCTAGATTTTACGAGGGTGTGAACAGCATCGTAAACTTGCCCTCCCTGTTAATGGGGAGTTGCGTGCATGTGTGATGCTTTAGAAGAGCGGAGGAATTAGGAAGGACTGGGTACTGGGCAGTCTCGGCCAACATTGGACGGCCCCGTGGAGTTTGCGGACAGGCCTTTTTTTTCCGTCGGATTTGTGGCCAAAATATTGTAGTGGGGTTTTTGACCGCAATAGATGTTGTACAATAGTGTAGCTAGCGGGTAAGCCTTTATTTCATCAGGTTTGTATTGTAGTGGAATTTTCGGCTATTATAGACACTGTACGGTATTGGGGCTACCACACCTCCAGTTAGTATCTCTGTTCCACCACCAAATTACTACACAACTTTAATCGTTCTTGGTATTTGCCTGTCACGGTGAAATATTTCATATTATATTCCAGCACCCTGTAGCTGGTATCCTACCAATAAAACGTTTCATACTGAACAAAATAAAATATAGTGATTTTTATTTATTAATTAAATCACCTCCTAGCTTATCATATTATAAAAATGAATCCAACCCACTCATTACAAAAGAAGTCTTCTATCAGCCCTCTGTGTATTTTGGCTGTTAAGGACGAAATGTCCTTCCCTAATACTCTACTCGTAACATTGACCCAGAAAACAGTAAACATTTAGGATAGAATTAGCCTCTTCAAGGTATGGATGGAGTCGGACCCATTATCTACTCAGCCAGGAAGACAGGCAATTCAAACATTTCTTTAGTAGAACCATAAGAGTTTATTTTCTAAATATGGTAGTCTCAATAGTAAATTTGTTAAATATCTGTCCTGTTTATATTGGTTTTTGATGAGAAACTTATGTAATGAATACAAAAGTCACAAGAATATTCCAAGACACACTTGGCAGTGGTTTTTAACACCACGTCCTACTACCCATTCGGTCTATACGCTTATGTACTAATTGCGTTAGTGGTTTTATAGATTAAGAAAGGTTGTATTTAAAGGAATTGTACCCACATCTGCTTGGAGGTAGAGTGGAAAATCGTTTTGTAAAAACCAGTCTTAGTACACTCGACCTAGATTCGAATCTCGAGCTACCTGTCATAGGAAGTCTTAGTCTACTGCGAAGAGTGGCGCGTAAGACCACGTGGGTTGGCAGTTATTCAAGAACTGTTGAAATAATCATGTGAATAAAATTAAGCATGTTCCTACTGGATAATTATATATATATTTTTTTGCTATATAAAATACAAAAATACTCCTCTTAACTCTCATTCCCTACAATCACACCTTAAGATGGGGTGGAAGGGAACATGTACGAAGATAATTTATCTACAATTTTTAAAGAGTAACATCATTTTTTTACCAAAATAAAAAAAAATTCTTCAGTAGATACTTTTTCCCTTCAATTTTTTTACCTGTAGTAATCCAACAATTTCGTAATATTTGTCAAGGTCATCGTGGTATTTGAACAATACTTTTCTCTCAAATATCAAGGTTTCTCAACAAATTCCGTCATCGACCTAGAAATAAATTAAAGAATGGTTGAGTTTGTTTTAAGTAGAAAATTAAATTAAACTTATATGCTGGAGCAATGTTTTATTTATTTTTCCCTGAAAAAGGTTTTCTGTAATAAATACTATAATTATATTCCACCCCATCTTAAGTTTTAAGTTAAAAACGTTTGCTTTTGCATATAATGTTTGTCAACACTATCATGATTTTTACGAGTATAATCGTCAAGGTAACTCTTCATTTTTTTAGGCATATATATTTTTTAATATATAAGTAAGATACGGGTCTAGAGATAGGAATGTAGGAGGAAAGCACAAAATGTCTTACACAATGAAAATGTGATCTACGTTCACACTTTACATTGCTGCCACTGGACAAAGAAATAATGGTAACCTCTTTCAACAATCAGTTAGTCAGGTGATGGCCTTGCAGAGTGGATGGTATCCACCAATTTAGTGCTCAAAAGTGTAATGTTTCATTAGAGAAAAAAAGGGAATTTTGTAATGTTTAGGGCTAACAGTCGGTTGATATTAAAAAATAAAAATAAAATGCTCTTGCACATTTTGATGTTAAATTCAATAAATCGTTGTACTATAGTGAAGTGTGTACCAGCAAAAGAAAGGAACAACTAAATAACAAGCCAGACATATTTTCAAGATGGTCACATAATGAATCCCTCAAACGGAAGGTCATTGCTCTCTTCCAAACACCACCGCTATCAGTTATCGCGAACTGACCGCTCATCCCAGAAGGTCTGAAACAATATTTTATGACCGCTTGCCTAACACCCTTCCCCATCAAACACATTTACGGATTGTTTTAGACCGACAATAAAACATGTCTAACAAGTCAAGGGAATTACGGATCGTAAAAAATAAAAGGTTTATAGTAATAAGGATGATATGTGTAAGGTCCATGTTTGCATAACGTCCCGTGATGCAACCTGATGTTGTGTTTATTCTCGCTGTAGGGCCCCACCAAAGGATGGCCAAGATTTCGCCTTGGGATTGATTTACTGTATAAGAGAGTTTGGTCGAATCCACTTTTTCTCGAATTCCTAATAATCCCTAATCTTGAATCCTAGTCTCAGAAAACGTGATAAGTATATGAACCTAAATTTCTCCCAAAGGTATGGGCTTTTTTTGCTCTAATCTCTGATTTTGTTTACATATTTTTATTTATACAAATCGTAACTAAATGATAACATTTTTCATTGTAATGTTATTTCACATTCCGTTAAATGATTAATTAATATTCAGGGATCTGGTAATTAAATTTTTCATAAAATGACTGTGGCTAAATCACCTGTAAGTCTAAATATCATAATAGCTCTACAAAATACTCAGATTCTAAATTCTAAATCAATATATTTCATCACATAGGTGACCTGGTGGTCTAGGGGTAAGGTGTCAGACTTCTATGTTGGGGGTCCGAGGTTCAATCCTCGGTCCCACCAAAGATTTATCTGATTGACAAACCCTTCCTTCACCTCTGACAAGACATGTATTAATCACAACTTGTGAAAGTGAGGAATGCCAGGCCTTCACCGTGGTTCGGATTCCATGTTAAACTGTAGGTCCTCCATTTCATCTCACAATCACCCTACCATTACACATTAGCATGACTACGTATAGCCCGAGTGGGTAGTAAGACGCGGTGCTAATAATAATAATAATAATAATATATTTCATCTTTAATTTGAATGTCAATTCTAATCTTAATTTCTTAATACTATAATTTGGACTATCTTTAATAATTCTAATCCTTGAAGAATCCATAAAATTGCCATCTGGTATTTTTTTAACTAAGAGTTTATATTTATTACACAGGTGACAACTCTCGTGTAGGTTCATTAGAGATAGGGAGGGTGCACTTTTTACCCGCCTCGATGGTCGCATGCTCAAACGCGGCACTCTCGCAATACACCGGACTACTGATGATGGGGAGATTGGGCCTCGAATCCCGGTCGGGTGTATTGAGAGTAGCTTATCAAAATGGTTTTACTCAACCCTCCAAGCAAATGGGGGTACACTTTCTCTAAATGGCACCTTCCTTACACACAAAACAGTAGCGTAATTAGTAAATATACGTTTAACCCAAAGGGGCAGTGACGGTATGTACCAACATGTCACTTTAAAAAGTATCAGCATTGATACAATTCATCAAAATAGAAATGTGAGGAACATATTATTTTACGTATGAATGTATAAACGTAGCTTTAGTGAGTTTTTTTAACTGTCAGAAAGATTCCACTATGGAACTCACTGACAGCTCTAAGCGAGTTCCCACGATGGAATTGACATTGATGTTCACCAACTTCACCCTATTCCTTTATATTCGTTGTTGTAAGAGATGAATATCTCAGACGGGCATTGAAGAATATACGGTCAAAAAAAAAACATTCCGGGATACTTTATTCATACTTTATTCTAATAGTTTTTCACACTATTTTTTCTATGGCTGCACCTATTGGTATTTGAACTGGTGATCCTCACAGTGCATGTGGAGCAGTGCCTCACCACTCTTGGTTATGGCAGAACCCATGTTTCCTCCAAATATCAATGACATACTTAATAAAACATTAATTTTCTCCGCCACAGCCACATTGTGAATCCACCTGGTCGAAACGAAGACGTGTCTTCTCAAGCTTTTACAACTTGTTTCGAGTGCGTCTCTCGGGAGATTCGTGGTACCTCTCAGGTAGAACTGGTAGAGGAAGGAGCGATGAAGGTGGTGGAAGCTAGGAGGTATGGAGGGGGGGGGTGCCGCGGGTCAAACGTGGGGGTCATCTCAGGAACTTGGTCCCTCGCATTCCGTCGCTCTTGCAGTCAGATCACTATCGCGCCCACCATGAGGGGAGATCTCTTCGCGTGACGTCACAGGCCCCACGAGATGTCACTTGCAAGCAACATTATTATAGTCCATTCACCATAGGAGTGGAGGTAACTGACAGTTATCAAAAACTATCAAATCCACTCACAAGTATCCATTCGCCAAACCAAATGATATGCAAAAGCATATGTTGAGTAGATGTCACTTTTGGCAGTCGAAATTTTCACAACAATTTGTTTTTAATAATGTTTCTTTTTTAACCGTTTTTACATCATCTGATAGCTGTCAGCTACCACCACTCCTATGACAGTTGGGCCTTATGTTTATATGTTGCTGGTTTTTCACATGTTCTTAGAACAAACATCTTCGCTGGTCAAAAGGTCTGAGGCATCACACTCTAAATAGACTGGGCTGAATATTATGGTGACATCGGGGCTTGAATCCCGATAGAATGTATTGAGAATGGGTTTCCTAAATGACTTTAACCTCTCCCTCAACACAAATGCGTGTACACATCATCTAAATAATACCTTCATCAGCCCCAACACAATAGTGAAATTAGTATATATGCGTACAGCCCAAACGGGTAGTAGGAAGCGGTGGCAAATATATGATCGTAAAACTAAGGAATACTGATATGTCATATTGTTCAAGGATATTGGCGAGTCCTGATAAAGACCAATTTTCATAGAAAGGATTTTTTAGAAAATATGAACAATTTGTTTGCAGTCAACATAGCGTTTTACAGTGGGCTCTGTGCCGACTAAGAACCGGAGTGGAATAGAACAGGCGTACATGGAAGGAGGTGGTGCACAATATTAGAAGATGGAGGCAGCTGGTGAGGTCGGAACGAACATGACTTTACTATTCGTGTTTTTTTTATATGTATTGATAAAAAGTGTAAAATCATATTACTTGACGCGTACACACATGAAAGTAGATTTAGTAGCTTTACTAGCTATCAATTAGTAAGGTTCTTCTTATGAAACTAGGACTATAATACCCAGTGTTAGCAATGGGAACAATAATTAAAGATGTCATGAAATATTAAATTAAAACTGGTTTTATAAAATGAGAAATTACACTGGACTAAGCTCTTGTTAATTTCAAAATGAAAAGCAGAAGGTTAAGTGTTTCCACGAGGTCGACTTGATACAAAGCCTGCTGGGAGTTCAGAAACACACGTGCGTGACATGAGGTGACGAAAGGTTGTATGTGAAGCCACTATTAGGCCAAACGTCGGGTATTTGAATTTGGAAATAATTGAAGACATCTGCAAAGTGTTTTAATCGCCGTATTTAGGGTCTGTAATTAAGTTTTCTCCTACTTCAAGGTCTGCGTTTGGCGCCATCTTGAAAAGATGGTGGGAAAATTATAATTTTTGAGAATATCTCGTCAAACGTTAGTTTTACGCTAAACATTTTATTATATATTTTATTCCAAATAAGTGTTTCTATAAAAAGGTTAAAAGAAAATCTTTCTTGAAATGAAATATTTTGAAGTTATATCTGCGAGAAGCCAAAAATTCTCACACAACTGCACGCAACAAAGGGGCTCCCTTCAAATATTTCAAATTTTAATTTAAAATACATTAAATATTTAGTAACAAAGGCACTGATTACATTTTAGTTTTTAAAACTACAGAGTACGTGACGTAAACATTAAATTATAGGATCGGAGCCCCTTTGTTGATTAAAGTTGTGTGAAAATAGTTGGCTTCTCATGGCTATAACTCCAAAATATTTATTTTTATGAAAAATGTGCTTATAACTTATTTTACTTAGAATTTTATCTGGACTAAAATGTATTGTCACTATTTTTACTGTAAAATTAACGTTTAACAAGATATTTGCGAGAATCCTAGTTTCACCGCCATCTTTCCAAGATTGCACCTAACACATACCTCTTAGTGTACGGTCAGACTGGATGAGCACGCGAGCAATAATAATAATAATATAAAAAGAACACATCGGTTGTAATGAGAGGTGGCCAGATTGGAGCGCGTGAGCGAGCGACCCGAGAGGCGCGCTTGAAAGATAGAACTGGTTCTATTTTCAAGCGCGCGTGCTTGAGTCGGTACAGTTACCCACCTACCCTATCCTCGTTCCAACCCAAAACCCGACCTTCACTCACAATTCGCTCATTTCATGCCATTACCACCCTAGTCACGGCCGGACGCCACTGGGACAACCGGCTAGGTTCTCTACTAGCCAGAGGATAATCCTGGCGCCGGGGTCGGCCCCAGTGGTGAATGGAAATGTAACCACCTCACTCCAAATCCCAAGAAAAAAAAATCCTACCTCAACAAGAAACTCTTACTACCTTTGCCACCGCCGGACTCCACTGGGACAACCGACATGGTTTTTTACGAGTCAGAGGATAATCCTGGCGCCGTAGTCGGCCCCAGATGGGGAATGGAAATGTAACCATCCTTCTCAGACCAATCCCAAGAAAAGTTTATCCCACCGCACCAGTCCCGGAAAACGACTCTCACGATTCACCCACAACTCACCATCATACCTAATCACACCTACCCTAATCCCAGAAAAAAAAATCCTACCCATACCCGAGACCCAGCACGATCATTCATAATCACCAATTCTCACCCCACAGTGTATATTTACTAATACAAATGTAATTTTCTTACAGCCTCATTTCATTGGTATCATCTCATAAGGTTTTTAAATTCATTCACGAGGTTAAGAGTCACGACAGTGACTCGGTACTCAAACAACAAATCAGCCGTTTCTAGGATGACCTAGCTTGGCGTTTCTGTCAAGGTGGATATTCTTAGTCGGGCAACAGCCGTACGGCGAGTCGGTACAGTCAAGTGTACAGGCGCTGGGCAATATTATTGTATGTTGGTTCATTGAGGGCTAGGAAAACTTCTCAATTTGACATGATATTTTACTTTTTTTATTATTATCGATAGGTTTAGCAAACTTGCTACTAACGGCCTAATTTAAATGGCAAGACCATAAACTATATATATTAGATATATATGTAAAAATGATATGTTAAAATACTTCCAATATTAAAATCAAAGTAGGCCTTTGCAAATAAGAATCACCATTAGCATGGATAAAGAATGGGAAAAACCACAATAATAAATCACTTGTCAAAAACCACCCTCATTCCACTGGTCCAAGATTCGAACTTTAGCCTCCTCATCAACAACTATCAAGAGCTATCTGCTAATCACGTGCTCGCTCGCCAGTTTGTTCATGCAGTCGCTCAGTCGCTTGCTCGCTCCCTCGCACGCTCGCTCGCGCGCTTGTCAGTCTGGCCGAACCCTTGGCAAGGGAAAACTTATTATGTTCATTACACCCTTTAAATGAGGCGATTAAAACGCTTTTCAAATTTCCTCAGATCATTTCCTATTTGGGGTTTTATTTACGCTCTTACACCTGGCCTATAATAGGTCCACAATCTAGTTTTGACTACAATGTTCAGATGTGTGTATAATCTATGTCCGACGATACAACCATATCCCACTGCTGGACACCACTCTGTGATGTAAGTTTCTGGTAACACTTTCTAAAAGTTCACTCTCATCAGTCATCACTGTCTAAAGCGCTGATTCTCAAAGTAATGGTAACGGAAGAACATCAAATGGAAGTTATATGCACTGGTCAAAGGGGGGAGAATGTTTGAAAACTATGAAGGAAAAATATTATTTATAGGCGAATCCATTTTACGACTATAAACACAAGACAAAAATTAATTTACTAAATGAAATGTTAAAAATAAATATCATATAATTAAATTTAAATAGTAAATAATAGTTTTTTATTGTTTTAAAATTCTAAACTTAATAATTTTTTGATAAAAGTTGTTCAGGCTTGTTGACTTAAGGTTGGTACAGACTTCCTTACTATATTACGTGTGTTTACCGAGAAAATAAATACAGCGTAGTATCGATATTTCACATTTAATCTATAGCATTTCAAATTTTTGTCACTAGCGTAGTGTGTTTCTTTATGATTTGAGTTATATAATTTAATAAAGGGGCCACAGCACAAATTGTATTGGTATTTGTATTTTCCTCCTCCCCTGTTTTTTTATCCTAATACCAGGCAACTCTACCCAGGAGCTTTGTAAACGCACTTGATTTCTGGCATGAATGAATTTCTTATCGAATATTCTAGTGCTTTAACCTTCCAAATGAAGGATATATAGGCTCAAGATTCTGGTATCAGGGACGTACTAGAAGGCCTTGTAATGGTGGAAAAAATCGATCTTGAGAGTATGACGAATATTTACGTTTTATGTGAACACGAATACAAAAATAAAAAGTGGATTTTACAAATCTCTCTGTACCCATGTCTGTCTGTCTATCTGTCCCTGGCCACGAATCCAAAATAGTTTGATGGATTTTGCTAACACTTTATTTTTGTATTTTATCCCTCAATTTTTTTTAAATTCTTACTTTAGCCCTTTAACTAAGGGTAGTTTACTGATGAGTGATTATTTTAATTCCAAATTTTTTAAAAATGGCTCTAAATATTTTGCTTAAAATGCATATCCAGGCTTTATTTGACAAGCCAAATAGTACTACATAGTTAATTTAAGGGCCAAAATTCGTTGAAGGGTTTAATGATGAGAGAATTTTGAAAATTCGAAATATTTCGAAAACATCTATATCGATTTTATTTAAAATTTATATCTGGGGATTGTGTGGTACACAAAAAAACACCGTATACTTGTATTTGGTGTATAAACTCATTTATGGGTTGTTAACTGATAATTAATTTTTCAAAAACTGGAAATATTTTACAAATGGTTCTAATGATTTGGTTCCAAATGGAATCTTGGGAGTGTTTGACATGAACATGACAAATAAAGTTGTATACTTAATTTTGGAGGAAAATTTGGTCATTGGTAATTTACTGATGACTCTTTTTTTTTTAATTTAAATATTTTAAAATTGTCTATGGTGATTAGTGTCTCTTCTTGAATTAAGCTAGTTTGTAAATCATATATTAATATTGAGGCGTGTGATCGGGTAGAAAATGAACTGTCTGATCTCAATGCGTAGTGTAGGACCGGCTATCAACTGCTTCTGTAGTCACACGGTTTCAGTCCTAAGGCGTCACTCTCGCAATAATCTGAACTGTCAGTTACAGGTCGCAATAAACTGGACTGTCGGTTACGGATGAAGGTTCAGTGCTCAAATATTAACAGGAAATAATTTATATTTGTTTTTCCTAAATTGTTTATTAAACTCCCCCAACTAAAATTAGGATACATTTCCTTTATATTCTATCCTTATCATCCCTAAAATATAAGGGTTATAAATTTGAATAGCGTGAGTGGGTAGTAAGAGAGAGTGCCAAAATAGAGGACCTTATATGATAGAGGTGGTCTTGTAAATGGCCAATAGAGGATGTGAACCGGGAATCTCCCTCTGTTGACCCGAGTAAAGATCTTATCTCCTGGTCCCAGCCCATGATATAGTGTCCCATTGTCTGGTAATTAGAATATATTATCGTCTAGCCGGGGTTTGAACCGATAAGATATAAGGCAAGACAGTAGTAAAGAAGGGGTGGGGGGAGCTATTTAATATAGTGTGGGAACGTTATGTAGCACACTACAATCTTGCGATTCGGAACGGTTAGCAGGCGGGGGAGAGTTTATTTTATAATAGTTGGCAAATTCACACGTTTTGATTTGCATAAGCTATAAACTGTCTCATGTTAGTTTAGCGTAAGCACTTTTTCCCCCTCACACAACCCTTATGTATCCGAATTCGCTTGGAAGAAGAGTGAAAAATAATTTATGTAAAATTAACCTTTGTGCATCAGGCCTGGATCTGAACCCCAAACTTCCATCGTCCATCAAACCTAGATTGGATGATATTTACATCTATTCCGCGTGCCCACCATTGCAAGTGAGCAATATTACATGAAATAATTCGCTTAGTCTTCTTATTTAGACAAAAATGTCAAAGGAATACACTACCTGTCTTAAACATTTAACGTTTTAATTTATATACACATGACAACTCATTAAAAATTTGTTTGATAAACTGTGGTTTTTATTTTCTCGGCCGTCTCTTGAAGAGAGAAATTATTATGATTGTCAAAAAAAAATCGAGATTTTGATGGATGTCGAAGTTTCACGATCCACTGAACCCGAAATGTGGTTTTCTTAATGCTTTTTGTCTATTACTCGGGTAAGAGTAAAACTCGGTATCTAAGTCTTTCAGAGGGTTTCCAAGAGGAGCCTTTAGAATTATTTATCTAAACTTGAAATTAAAGATACCATAGCTTACTTAAGGACGTAGAGAGAATAATAGATTTTTCAAAATAGACTCTTAACGATTTTATTTAAATTCGTGAATTGATTTTTTAAATTGGCTCTAAAGAGTTTAATTAAAAATCCTGTAAAGGTAGTGTTTAACATTACAAACAAATGGTGTGTTTCATTTTTCCAAAAAATTACTTAAGGAGTGCTTTACATAAGCGAATACCTCCCATTTTTATCATATCTCCGCAAATCTTTGAAATAAGAAATAAGTTATCGTTGAATATTTCTATAACTGTTGTCAAAGACATAAAAAAAAATTGAGAGAATTTATTTGATAGAATCAATTCTATCCGAGTTATAAGCAAAATACTTTATAAAATAGAGCTTTGGTAAACAGGGAATTGATAAATTCACAAAACAAATTAAAGTATAATTATTTCATACATGTTCTTTAGTGAAGTGTAATGTTCTTTATACTTTATCTCGACCTTTGTGAGAGAAAGTATTGTGATCGCTAAAAAAATCGAGCTCGATATTTTTATAAATGTCGACGTTTCATGACCCCCTGAAACAAAATAAAAAAGTGTATGTCTGTCTGTCTGTCTGTCTATCTGTACCTTAGGCTAGAGCCGAAACTATTTTACCAATTGGGCTAAACTTGGTATCTATGATTTCATAAGATTCTCCTGAGGAGTTTTTGGAATTGGGTATCAAACCCTTCATTTAAGGATAATTTACTGAGGGGCAGAAAGGGGAAAAATCAGTTTTCTCAAATTTCGCTCTACCGATTTTATTCAATTTTATATCTAAACACTGTTTATTACTATAAAAAAGATGGAAATTCTCATTTTTCTCATGAAAATGACTTTGAGGGTACTTTATATAGGAGAAATTTTCCAATTTTAATCATTTCTCCGCAACTATTTGAGAAAAGTAAAAGCTTATCATTGTAAAGTAGTGTTATTATTAAAGATACAAATCTTTTAATTAAAATATTACTTTATAAAACCAATTTTTTCTATGCTATAGGCAAATATGTCTACTTTTTAATTCAGGTCTTTGAAAATGAATTAGTCTTATGCTCTTTGGAGGACAAAGATGATTCTCTTTTCTCAATTTTTCTTTTAACAACGTCCCAGTTGCTAATGCCATAGAGTAAGTAAGTAACAGTGTATAGTATTTCATTTATGATCTTTGGTGTAGAGTTTCTACAACAATGTATTTACTTCTTTCGTTTCACAGATCTTACGAGTTTTTTTTTAGTAAATAACTATCTTAAGCGAGAAAAAGTCTGTGCGGGGAATTGTACCATTTATTTCACAATATGTTTCTATCAAAAGTTTATAGGGCTATTATTTCGTTTCACTTATCTTATGATTGATCTTAGGCAAGTTTTATATTTGGATTCCATCGGTTTGTGCACCCATTTTTTCGCTACACAGAGGGACTAGGTAGGACCTACGATTTTGTTATAATTTTTCTCAATTTATTTATTGCCATAATTGTTTTAGGAATACTTTTCCTTTTCTAGTTTCAACTTTTGTAAATATTATTTTCCTACTTTGGGACATGAAGGGTACCTCCCAGTTTACGAGCTTTAATCAAATGGCTTCTATGATTAGTTAAAGGTGCGAGAAAGACAGTAAGTTACGCCATTTGTGTTTACCAATGTTTTCGAACTGGAATTAAGGTCGGGTGTAAGGAGACGCAAGAAAAGGCCAGTGATTTTGCAGATTTTGTAGTTAAATATATTTTTGGCCAAAATAAATAAAATACTGCTCCAGTAGAAACCAATTTTAATTTTCCCCACACGGTGACCTCAACAGTTGTTGGATATTTGTCATGAGCATAGTGAAATTAGGTGACAACCTTTTTTTTAAATGAAGAGAAAAAGCTGTTATTAAATTTCAGGACATTATTCGTAAACTACTCTAAACTTATTTGTTATTTGTAAAAATAAAAATCTATTCTAATTTATCATTAAAACTATTACTAGATTCCCATTTTTAATTCAATTTTCAAGGTCAATATTAAGAAAAATCAAATTTCCTATCTATTGCAGTGAGTAAACTAACCTTAAATTAATTTATTTTAGATTAATAAAGATACATTATTATTGATAGTGTAAAATAGTCCCCCAATACTAATTTTGAATCAAATTAATAAAGCCTTTTTTTTAAATATTCAATTTTAAAAAAACAATTATCACTAAACTACACAAAAGAGAATTTTGCCCCCCCGCCCCCCAAAAAAAACCAACAAGTATACTATTTTATTTGTCATGCTCATGTCAAACACTCCCCAAATATACATTTTATTACAAAATTGTTATAGCCATTTTCAAAATAATTCGAATTTTCAATAATCACTCATCAGCAAACGACCCTTTATCGAATTTTTACCTGAAACAAAGTAAACTGTCTTACTTGTCAAGATACCTATTTGGAACCAAATTGTTATAGCCATTTTCGAAAAACTTTATTCATCAGTAAACTACCTCTAATTGAAGGGCTAGAGTAAAAAAAAGTGTTAAGTTATAGCCCTATAAAATTTAAACATCAAGTTTGAATAGAATCCATAAAACCGTGTTGGATTCGTGACCAGGAACAGACTGACTGACAGACAGACAGGTAGACATGGAGACAGACAGCATTGTAAAATCCTAATTTTTGAGGTTTGTGTTCACATAAAACGTAAAGACTCATCATAATCTCTAGATCAATTTTCATGATCACACTACTTTCTCTTGATATAAGAAGCACATCAGCACATCAGCACATGTATGTTACCTCTCTCACATCTCCATTTTCTCCCTAAAACAGTGGATTCCATAAACAACAGCATAAATGTATCCATCAAGGTCAAATAATCCTGTTATAAACGTCACATTAGTCAATTTTTACGAAATATTAAATTTCATCCTTCTATGCTTCAATCAAAGTTTTATTGAAAATAGAAACCTCTTCCTGAAAATGTGAAAAACAAAAGAAATATTAGTGTTAAAATAGAGACTACACTGAATGAGAAAAGAATAAAGATTTTAAATATACCTTATACACTTTTTTTTTACACCCATTACTCTTTTCAGCCTGTGGCCTGAGTCAGTTTTTTATTCAAGCCATATATTTTACACTACCAGCTTGCTAGGCATATCCTAGCCTCATATGCCTTATAATCTAACATAAGACTAGGACAGGCACAACAACTAGTCCACAACCATTAATTTATCACTGTGAAAGAGTAAACCCACATTTCACCAAAGATTATTTTTTCAGCCATACTGGGAATTGAAGCCAGGGATGCTTAACTCAGTAGACAAGACACATTACCGACTGAGCTAAGGTGTTGGATCCGTTATACACTAACGTATTATATAAATATACTTTAGTGGATGGCACATTTGAGAGATGCAATATCTAGTTTTGTCCTCGTGTATGTGGACTTCTAGCCGCTCCGTACGAACAGAACGTTGCCCAGTTATACCTTGGAGGTTGTCTACACGTCATACTACCCGCCTCGGTGGCGTAGTTGGCTAACGCGCCATTCGTGTTGAGCCAGACCTTCGAGGACGGGGAGATCGAGGTTCGAATCTCGGTCGGGTGAACTGGGGGTGGTTTTCCCTAAATGGTTTTCCACTTTCCCTCCACGCAAATGCGGGTTCACTTCCTCTAGATTCAACCTTCCCAATTCCTAATCCATTAGTGTAATTAGTACTTAAGCGTATAACCCGAACGGGTAGTAAGACGCGGTGCTAAATAAAAATAANTCCCAATTCCTAATCCATTAGTGTAATTAGTACTTAAGCGTATAACCCGAACGGGTAGTAAGACGCGGTGCTAAATAAAAATAAAATAAATAATACACGTCATACCCACAATGAGATGACGTCATGATAGTGATTATGAAAGTGTGAAGTCAGTGGAAATATTAACCCTATTTAACAAAATCATGGAGACCATAGAAAAAGTTTCTCTTTCGGAAAGAATGCTTATAGCACCGTCGGGAATCAAGCTCTAGATATTGAGAACCCAGGAGCGCTGACCACTAAACCAAGAGATCGTTCTATAATAAAATGACATATGAGGTTAGGAAGATATAGATTAGAGAGATTATAGAAAACCCACTTGTTGAAATAACACCCTAAGTGCACTCAACCGAAGGATTGGAATTCCCTCCCTACATATCATAATCAAACAAGCAAGTGCTTTTTTCATTTCATTAGAATAATTTAAAATACAGTTTCTAGAAAGACAGATTATATTAACACACTATCTACAAACTTATTGAATCTATAAGATCACGTCTAGAGTAATATAGATATTACTAGAGCGAAGATGTTAATATTTGGACACCAGGATTAACCCATGTTCGAATATATTAGGATATATATCTTCACCTGTATTTAACCACTTATCACGTATTACGACACACACCAAATGAGCTAACTTTACTAACAATATCACTTTCAAAACAATATGAAAGGTATCTCCATGCTTTGAGTCTTACTACTAGTCTTTATATTACAAATAATATTACAGAACTTTATTTGACCTCAAAAGTCAGGTGAGTGGGCAGTTATTGAAAGTTTACAACTTTCTTTCAGCCATAGATACGATTTTATATATTGATTCTTATGAACCCACCTTAGTGGTGTAGTTGGTTAACGCGCTAGTTTCATGTTGAGCCAGACTGCTGAGGACGGGGAGATTGAGGTTCGAATCTCTGTTGGATAAACTGGGGGTGATTTTTCCTAAATGGTTTTCCACTCTCCCTCCACGCAAATGCGAGTTAACTTCCTCTAAATTCAACCTTCACAATTCCTAATATATTAGCTTAATACTTAAGCGTGTAGCCCAAACGGGTAGTAAGACGTGGTGCTAAATAAATAAATAAATAATAGATTCTTATAGATTAGATTGTTAGCAAAATAAAGTTGAAATTTAGTGGTCCTATTTTTATAGCTTGAAAAAATGTTTAAATTAAAGAATTGATTGAATGTTTCTAAAGTTTATATCATAGGCTATAAGATAGGGTCATATTATAAGGCTGGGTCCACAATTGTAGGTTATCGGATCTTCGTATCGTATCGTCCCGATTCTAGTCGGTATTTCGCCGTCGCATCAAAGAAAGCTACGGGGTGAGGATAAAACAAATCTAGACGTGCTCCAAACCAAACACTGTCGCGGGTCGGGAACACACAAAGTAATGTAAATTATGGGTCATTTCAACTATCGCGACGGCACGAGTATCGGATCTGCTGAAATTTGGTCGTCTCTGTCGTGTCTGTCGGTATCGTCACCCCTTCCAGCGCTTCATCGCGACGGGAACACGGTATGCGGAACTAATACAAGTGTGAACTCGGCCAACCCATAGAGGAAATAAAATTCGGGGTGAAGCGGAGTGTACAGTACAATGGAGAAAGAAGATTAGGTTCATTGTTCAGGTTGTAGTGTGGAACTGTCATTTAGTAGATGTTTTTGTACTGAAAGTTTGGAGATTGAATATTAGGTTCAGGGTTCAGGTTGTAGTGTAGAACTGTCATTTGGTAGATGTTTTTGTACTGAGAGTTTGGATATTGAAGACGGTGGTTGTGTTTCACTTAGATGGCCAGTATTTATTTTAAAGATAACGTTTTTTGTGTAGACCTCTCTATGAATCGTGTGGGTTGCATAAATATCTACACTAATGGGATAGGGACTATGAAGTGATGTCTAGAGGAGTGTATGTCAATACAGTTCACGAGCTATAAAGAGGTCAAATTTTATATTTCAATGAAATATTAATATTATTAATATTTAGTAATTTTTTTATAAAATATATTAATATTGTTATATTGTTATTAATATTTCATTATGTACACCTCATATGAAGTTTTGTTATACTAACTTTCAACCCCATAAATTAATTACGTTACCTTAACATTGGTACGTAAAAAGCATAAAATAGAAAGTTTGACCCCTTATTGTTCGTGAACTGCAATGATATGACATAATTGAATCCCTATTTATAGCTTATAATTATACGCTTGTTAAAGTTCAGCCATAAAATTTTGATGCTCAAATGACCTTAATGAAAAGGGTTTGTTTTAATGTGTTTAGAATGTTTCGAATCCCTCTATGAATGGAAAACACTTGACCAACCAAAGTAGTAGTAAACGACTCTCCGAAGTATCCGTGTGTTTTAATCCGATCTTTCAAGAAGGAAAACCCAATACAAAACTACTTTTCTCAGGTCATACTAGGAGCCTGGAAAGTAGACAGACAAACTCCATCGTTTGGCGCACAATAAAATCTTTTGAAGATATATTTGGTATTGGTACTCTAACACCAATACAGCTATGTACGATGTGTTGCCTACACATGAAGGCGATTGTTGAAACATTGTTTGGACAAGGGAACTTTGGTTCTTAGAAAAAAGTTCAGTAATTCTAGTTAGCTCATCGTGGGGTGGTTCTGAAAATATTTACCGTACATATAGAGATAGTTTTCCACTACTCACTTATTTTAGGTTTATATAACAATTTAATAGTTTACATGTTTATATAAACTATATAATTAGAATACTAGTCAAAGATTAATATAAATTGTAACACACGTTGGTGGGTAGGTAGATTTAGGGATCAAGCTGGTTTAGTATGGTTTGCCTGTGATTTGGATGTTGGGGGGTCAAATTCGAGTATATTGAGGTTGTTTTTCCCCGATCTTACTCCATGCAGATGCTTGTACATTATCTCTATTTGTAGTTAAAATGAGAGCGCCAAGACGAAGTGAGAAAAAAATGTAGTGACTAAATACCGTAGTGGTGCGGGTATATATTTGAATGTTGAAGTTTCACCAAACAGAAAAAAGCATGAATAAAACCTGTTTAAAATAGTATTTATTTCGGTAAATTTAACTGTGCAAAGTTCTTAAAATTTTAAGGTTTGGTCTGTTTAGTAATTATTGTATTCTCCTCGCCAAGCTATGACTATTTTTGGTAACTCGTCTCACTACCTGTCCGGGCTATCCGCATTTAATCATCCTACATCCTAGGGATGAGAAGGGTGTAATTTTAGTGTGACTGAATATTCACTTGCTTGAAGTGAGAGTGATAAATCATTTAAGGTAAAGCACCTTTGGTACCTAGTTACATTTAATAAACACATTTATTTCTACACTTTAGCTGATTAGGTAGCGTGTCTTTGGTACCTTGCTCGTTTCCCAGAATAACTTCAACATTTTTAACTATCAGGGCTTCCCTCTCTACAGTGATGGGCTAAGGAACTAAACGTCTGTTCTTTATTTAAGTTAGTTGGTAAATCATGTGCTGATATATTCAGTTGGTTCAGAAAGTGCATATTAAATACCCTAAATAACAAATAACAAATGAGTTGTGAATTTATTACGATTTGAAAACATAGCATCGCTATACCCTTATCGGTGGGCACATGGTCTTGTCCAATCTGGCTTGCACATACCGTGGAGGTCAGGTTTCAAACCTCGGCCGGATATACTGAAGGTGGATTTCCTATTTTTCCACTATCCCTAAACGCAAATTATTTAATAAGACTGTGGTGCGGACAAAAGAAAATATATGTATTTTCATGAAACATGCTAGCAGTACATGAAATACCTAACTGAGTTCCTTAACATTTATTAATGCTCGAATTTTTATTTATAATTTACTAGCTTTTGCCCGCGGCTTCGCTCGCGTTAATGTAGATTTTATCAATAAATTCAGGTTGTCGATTGACACAGGGA
>CABFWO010000736.1:0-14978 GCA_902155825.1 Timema genevievae
AACCATTTAGGAAAAACCACCCCCAGTTCACCCGACCGAGATTCGAACCTCGATCTCCCCGTCCTCGGCGGTCTGGCTCAACACGAAATGTGTGATTAAACTCTGACCTTTTAAACTCAGGTGAACTCGTGTCCCAACTATATTGTGGGATTAAACTCTGACCTTTTAAACTCAGGTGAACTCGTGTCCCAACTGTACTGTGGGATTAACGATATATACTCTTTTAAACGCAAGGCATAACAGGTATACGTGGCCCAACTCTAATATACCCTACTTTCTCTACCCGAAGGGTCGCTAGAAATTAAAATTAGGAAAGAGCTTTAAAATTCTATCAAAAATAATCTATAACAAAAGAAACAAAAAAAATCTAACGAACGAAGACACCGCCGTAAATCTTTCATGAATAACTTTTTGGTCATTATCTCCAGATAGCTACACCTTCCCCTACCCTTCTAGCCAACATGCTGTCATCCAAACCCTACGCTGTATCGATCATATGCGGCGCATGTTACCGCTCTTCTGTTTGTGTAATGAACAAACACAACCACCACCCCCGGTCATTCCCTGAAAGGGGGTAGGGGGGTTGAAGGGGTCCCATAGAGAGGTGGGAACAGGAGGTGCTCGTTGAGTCTCTCGACCAAGGTCCAAGGTCTAAGGACCTTATCACATCGGTGTTCGACACAACAAACTGGGATGCATTATATTATTTTTTACTATATAAAAATTGACTCAAATGATATGGAACTATTGTTATTAGTGTTTCCAAACGGGAGGAGAATAATGAGGTAAGAACGCCTACACGCTCATCCTTTGCTACACGATCGGCTGGATAAAGACTTGCTCTACACACTATTTGACGATTTGAGACATCCCAAATGACAGGATAACTTTCTACTTCATTTATAAATCAACTGTGTTAATTCGATCTAAACTAATGGCTAGAAATATATTAAAAAAAAGGCAGGGAGATAGACTTTAAACTAACAACTGACTTGCTTGCTGCTAGTTCTCAGAACTACCCACGATGTCCGACACTTGTGTCCCAGTGTGAAAGCTCCATTTGAAACTAATGTTTCTCAAGCGGGGACTCACCCGGATAGAAACCGGCCCCATGGTGTAGTGGTCAATGCACTTGGATACGAGCCTAAGGCTCCCGGGTTCAACTACCGGGTGGTACCTTGGGTATTTTTTTTTCTGAAAGGGCAACTATCCGAACGGCCATCAAGGTTTGGTTAATTAGGTTTTAGTGTTTCCACTAGTTCCACACCCTCATACTCACTATCACCATCATCTCATCTCATCAGAACATTGGAGAGCTTCCATGAAAAGGATGTTCGATTAGTACAGTCGGGCGTCCCCTGGGCAATGGTACATTAGTACTAGCTAATCTTTCCCCTACAGGGCTACAAATGATGTAATCCAGACGCGCAATATTATTACTATTCAGACAGTGTCCGTGTCTGGAACATGTGTCGGAGAGCAGACACTGTGTCTGCGCCATACACTGTAGTGTCCCGGTGTGGAAACCTCAATTCAAACTAGCGTATTTTAAGACCAGACATTTGTGTCCTAGTGTGGAAAGGCCCTAAGAGGTATGAGTCTCGCTAAACTCTTTTTAGTTCCATTGTTCAGACATTGAAACCGAGAGGTGCTAGTTTCGTCGTATATTTAGCACATTCACAGTTCAAATAATTTTAGAGAAAAGTTTTAACCACTAAGTTTTAATTTTTTGTTTTGCTTTTTGTTTTAGGTACCTAATATGGTGACCAGAAGACATAATTTGGCTACAAAAAAAATCTTATCACATAATATATTTAATTGCTCGTGATTGTAAAAACATTTAGATTTACTTGCTATTGCTATAGATATATTCTTTTTATCAAAATTTAGCTCGTTACACTAGTAAAAGACTTTTAGCACATTGTATTCAAATGTAAATCTTTTATTGTAAATATCTATTTATTGAGGGTTAAAGGCATTTAGAGAGCGGTGTCTTATAGGATAGCTTACCTATTGGTTGACAAATGAAACAATTTGTCTAAATATTAAGACCAGTTAAAGGTATAATGACATTTTAAAGTAAAAGGAACGCTCAATTAAAATATATATTCTTATATCATATATGAAAATAATATATTTTTCATTAAACAAGCTACGCTAAGGATGTATAGTAGTGTTTGTCTAAAACAATCATAATTAGCTGTTGTTACACGTTATATGTTCATAATAACGATACAAAGCGATCACAGTGCTAGCTCATATTGCAGAAAATTAGGTCAATAAAATGCTTCATCGTCTGATCAACAATTATAAACTGTGCATTGAGGAGTGTCACCAAATATGGATAGGTTTTTTTTTTAGCATCACGTCTTGCTATCCGTTTGGGTTGTACCATATGTACTAACTATGCTAGTGAGCTATGGATAAGGAAGGATTAATTTAGGGTAAGTGTAACCGCATTTGCGTGAAGAGAGAGAGAGAAGATTTTTTTTAAAGGAAAAATCACCTTTGGTACATCCGACCAGAATTTGAGCCCCAATCTCCTCGTAAACGGCAGTCCCAGTCTATTTTGAGAGTAATACCTTAGACTATTCGGCCACCGGAAGCGGATGTAATCCGCTAACTTAGCTTTTGCCACTAGATCTAGCTTTTTTCAATTGAGTATGGTGTATAAAATAATCAAATAGTGGCTAGCAGTGTTTCTAACCTTTTTCTTTAAACTATACTGTAAATTTTTTTACTCACGTAAAGAAGCTCTCGGTTTAAGTGACTCTGTATTGTTTTGTTAATTTTAAAGTCATTGTGTCATGAAGGGAGAGTAGAAATCCATCCATTATGGAAAAAACCACTCAGTACACTCGACCGGGATCAAACCCCGATCTCCCCGTCATCGGCAGTTTAATATATTGTGAGATAGACGCCTTAGACCATGCGGCCACCGAAACGGATTTAAATTATTTAAGCGTTGCGTTTCAAAATTGACTTAAAAAACAACCAAAATGTTTAATCATTTTATATGACGTCAAATAATATTTAAAGAGTAAAGGACGCTAAGAGCTAATACTCATGACTTCTCTGACCCATTTCTCTGTGGTGTAGTGGAAACCTAAATTTGGCCGTCACTACCCCCTCCTGCCTCCCTTTCCAACCTCCTAGCTCCACGCACCATCCCTTCCCCCCTTAACCTCTCTCACTAGCTGGCATATCAGTTTGCATATATCGAGATTTTCAAGGGGCTCTATGACGTCGTGGTCTCGTTAGCAGTAACCAGGAGAGTAACAGGTGGTGGTTATGGACACAAACAGGCCCGCATGGGAGAGATAATCAGGTCCGAACACGAGACACTTCGTTAGCAAATGAGGGGTACAGGGGAAAAAGGGAGAAAGTCCCATTTTTAACTCAAATTGAACTAGTGCTTCTATCTGTTAGAGGATCGTGAGACCTTTCTTATAAAATTCAGATTATGATTAAAAGAGGTCTCTGACATATTTAAATTGATTTAAAAAAGTATTTACTGGGGGCCTTATGGAGTTTGAGATATAAAAGTTTTTGTCCTGGAAAATTAGTGTAATGTGAATTTCCCCTTATTTCCCCTGTACACTTCATAATGTTAACGTGGAGCATTCCACAACGACACAGTTTGAATGCTGTAGCAAGAAGAAACTTTTAGAAAATTCAAACATATTTTTATGGCCAACATTGAGGTTTTTTACAATAATTTTTGTGTTATTTTAATTAATTATTTATTTATATATATAAGAAATAATCACTCTGTCTATAAAGTTGAAAGTAGATTTGTCCGGAAATGAAAACCCACTTCCAGATGAGCTGGGAAACTTAAATTTGGTAGGAAGGTAGATTGCTTGCCGCATATATATAGAAAAATGGATGAACAGAAAATTTCGAAATGGGGTGAGTGGAGGCTTTAAATATAAAAAAAAGTCTTAAATGAAGTAGAAAACTAGAATTTGGCAAGGAGGTAAATTCACCACTCCATATAATCATAAACGTCGGAAATCCTTTAAATTTTTAAATGGAACTTAAAGATACATGGTTGAGGAAGGGGGATGGGGGTTAAACATAAAACTAGTTACTAAGTGTCGTATAAAATATAAATTTGGCAGGCAGGTAGAAATACAGCTCCAGATAAACAAACAAGTCATGGAAATTCGGAAGGAATGTAAAGTGACCACTTAAAATAAGCTGAAGAGTCTCAACATTTTAAATGGGACCCCGGAAAATAAGGTAAAAGGGGGGGGAGTGGTGTTTAAGGAAAAAACCTTTTATGTGGGGTGGAGTTTTTAAATTAGTCAATCAGATAGAAGGACCCCTTCAGATAACTAAATACAAATAAAATTTTCTAAGAGAGAATTGTAAAAATGCAGGGTGAAGGCAAATTTCCAAACTTAATACAAAAAACTACTTCTCTGAGTGGAATAAAACTGAAATTTGGCAATGGGCTTAGGGAATTTAAAATGTGGAGTTAAAAATAGGAAGAAAATTTAAATACTTTCAAGCAGTTAACTCAACCACCCAAAATGATCAAAAATAAAAAAATTATAAAATTAGAAATTTCAAAATTGGTTTTAAGAAATGGGTGATAACAATTTATTAAAATAAAATAAAAAACTTATCGGTGTGAAATAAAATTGAAATTTGTCATGTGAATAAATAGCTCTTACCGGATCGCCAAATAATGTCTGAATAAATGGAATATCAAAATTGAAAACTGAAAAAGGTAAGAGCTTGAAACTGATAAAACTATTTTCGGACCCACTGCGGTGGTTGCATGGTCTAAGGGAATACTCTCGCAATATACTAGAGTGCTGATGATTGGGATTTGATCATGGTTGGATGTACTGAAGATGTCTTTTCAAAATAGTTTCCAACTCTCTATCAACGCAAATGAGGGTACACTTCCTCTAATTTCAACCTCCTCATCTCCCTAGTCCCATAGCGTAATTAGTACATAACCATATAACCCTAATGGGTAATAAGACCCAGTGCTAAATATACTATTTTCGGTGTGGTTGGAAATTCAAATTTGCTTTGCTTTGTAAAATGTATTTATTTAACATTATGCAGTCAAATATACAATGTACAGTTGTTAAGATTAATATAATGTTGTTATTATAAAGGTAGCTATAATGTTTAATTAGTTAATTAATTAATAACTATGAAAGTGATAAATTAAATATTTTGAATTAGACCAAGTTGTTACATAGCAAGTGCTAAAACACAGTTGAGATTGATAAAAAATACTTTAAAAAAGAATGTTGATATAAATGACTATCAAATTTACATTTAAAAGCAACTAAACGAATCAAAATGGGACAGTGTTTTCTAAAATACAATATTTAAGGCGACCTAAAATATGTCAATAGTTATTGATATTATTCCTCTAGTGTGATAGTTTTATATCACATGAATTGACGTATAAATACGTGAAAATAGACCTAGTAGCGTTTCTAACCGTCGGATAAGGTTATTCCTATGAAAATTAGACTGTAGTTCTAGAAAAAGCCTAGATTTATATTTGGACCAAGCATTAATTTCAATTTCATTTTTTTATTCGCTCAGCGAACGATTTTTTTTTAATTCTTTAAGTCTTACACCCGCTTCGGTGGCCGCATGGTCTAAGGCGTTACTCTCGCAATAGACTGGACTGTTTATGATGAGGGTATCAGGGTTCCTTCCCTCCTGGTCTAGTGTATTGAGGGTGGTTTTTTCCTAAATGGTTTTCCAATATTCCTCCTTGCAAATGCGGTAACACTCCCTCTAAATTCAACCCTCCTAATCCAAACTCATTAGAGTAATTAAAAAATAGGCGTACAACCCGAGCGGTTAGTAAGACGTGCTGCTAAAAAACAAACATAAATTCTTACAACCCGTCCAGGATAACCGCATATTTACACTAATGGAGTATAAATGATAAAGTTATAAATTAGAGGAAATGTTCCCGAATTCGCATAGGGGAAGAGTAAAAAATCATTCAAGAAAAGTGATTCACTTTACACCCAACCGAGATTCGAATAGTGACCTCCCGATCACCCATAGTTTCATATATTGAGATACGCCTTAACCCTAGTGATCACCAGTGAGTATATTTTGCTTCCGAAAATCTTTTCTGAAAAAAGTAGACCTTTAGTATTGTCTTTAATTTAGATAGATCTTTTTTTATATAACAACTTGGTAAAAAATAAGCGATGAAATATAATTGCAAAATGTATTAAAATATACTAATTTATTTACAAACTAAGAAATTCATTTTTGAAAAAAAATAAAAATTCATTTAATTCCGAGAATTTCCTTTCCTCTAGACAATCTTCTCAAATTAAATTCCACGCGTGGTTGAATTTCATTACGTGATAGCACTCACTTTTGAAATACATATATGCACGTTCTAATATTATGAGTTTCCTTTTTTAAATTCTGATGAGAGTTTCTGACAACGAGAGGAAAAAAAATAAACGAATCAAGTTTCACTCTGCTTATACAAACGTGAATTCTAGCTATTTTACATAACCTTCAGTCATCATTTTATTCGTGTATTAAAATAGTCAGATGACGATATAGAACACACTGAAGAACTACACGTTATCTTTAGTTTTTTGGTTGTGAAGTAAAAGACTAGTAAAATTGTTTGTCTATTCCAATTTGTTGGTTTTTTTTAGATTACAAATAGTGTTTAAAATAATTTATTTTTAGTTTTAAGGTGGGATGAATTAGAACGTACGTTCAAGTATCTATTTTTACCATATTTATATCAAACCGGCCAAGTGATTTAGTCATCAGAGCTCCTGGCTGCTGACCTAAAGGTCCCGGGTTCGATTCCCGACTGGTACCGAGGGATTTTTCTCGAAAGGGGAATAATTCCAAAGCTCACAGGGTTTTGGTTAATTAGTCTTAAGTTAGGTTAGGTTCATTGACTCTACGCCATCATATTCACTATCTTCATAACCTCATATCAACGGGACATGGAAAGAGCCTCCACGGAAAGGATGTTTGATTAATACATTCGGGCGTCCCCTGGGCAACGGCACATTAGTGCTGGTTAATATTTCCACAAACTGGGCTACAGATTGATCTAACCCGGGAACCTCATTATTATTATCATCATCATCATCATTATCAACAATATTTGTTACCAACATAATTAAAATATCTCTTTAGTATATACGTTTAATTAAATTTTCTACACATGTTTATTATTATTATTAGAACCACGTCTTACTACCCATTCATGTTATACGCACTTACGCTAATGTGTAATGGTAGGGTGATTGTGAGATTAAATGGAGGGCCTACAGTTTAACGTGGAATTCGAACCACGGTGGAGGCCTGGCATTCCTCACATTCACAAGTTGTGATTAATACACGCTTGTAAGAGGTGAAGGAAGGGTTTAGCAATCAGATAAATCTGTGCCGGGACCGAGGATTAAACCCCGGACCCCCAGCACAGAAGTCTGACACCTTACCCCTAGACCACCAGGTCACCCATATTCTACACATGTTAATCACAAAAGTTGTTAAATATTGGTCGTGAGCATAGTGGCAACTAAACAGGACCATGTATCTTAATTTTAAATATTTTCTGTACAAATTCCGCTATGATCATGACAGATATTCAAGAACTGTTAATATTAATATGGGTAGAAAATTAAACCAAACAGAACTACAGAAATTATATTTGATTTTTTTTTTGCTCAAAAATGTGTTTTTTCATAAAAACTACAAAAAAAACACACTAATATTAGATCGCGGTCCTTTCGATCCCATCTTAAAATAAAAATTATACTTTCTCGACAGTAATATTATTTACCGTCACACACAACAACTTGCCGCTACATCAAGGTTTTTATTATATATAGAATGTGTGAATATGTTTAGATCAAGCTTGGAACGATAGTTTAAATTTATCCAAGATTAAAAAAAACTCCCAAACATTCTTTTGAAGAATTGTCTAGCGTCGTCCTGCTGAGAAGATAAATCCGTTTTACTATAATAGAAAATTATTTTAATAGTAAGTTTTTTAGCACAGCGTCTACTACCTGTTCAGGTTATAAGCATATATACTATTTACTTAAGTGATTTAGGGATGAGGCATATTTAATTTGGATGAAGTGTACACGCATTTACGTGGAGGGAGATTGGAAAGCCAATTTGAAAAAAAAACCACTCTCAATACACCCACCCAGTACTCAAACCCTGATCTCCCCGTCGTCAAAAGTCTAGTCTAACATGAGAGTGACGCCTTAAACCATGCGACCAAAAAATCAGTAAATATTGTATCGCTTGATAAAGTCTATTGATAATTATGATAGCAATTATTTTACACCTCGTCTTACTACCCTTTTGGGTTATAGACATAAACTAATTACAATTATGTATTAGGGATTATAAAAGTTGGATTTAGAGAAAGTGTACCCGCATTTGTGTGGAGGGAAGGGATAAAGCCCATTTATGAATAAAACCTCAGTACACTCAACCATGATTCGATCTCCCCGTCATCGGCAGTCGACTCTATTAAAGAGTGACACCTTAGACCAGTGGGACCCAACTGGCGGTCCGCGAGCCAAATGAGGCAAGCGTTCACTCAAAGTCTGGCCCTCACAATAGCCTGGAGGAAAATTAAAGGGAAAACCTTAATGGCAGATGTGAAATGGCTAATGATTCAAATAAAAATATTTATTTAAAAGGGTAATGATCTCATTTTATTATGCATTTATTTGATTAAATAAAAATGATGTAGGTCTATAAGTATATTTATAATATTCTAAGTTATTTTGGTGAAAATATGTGTGTTCATGAATATTTAATAGTACATTTTTGGGAGATTAATAAAAAAAATGTTGAAGTAAAATTTGAAATACTATACCAAACAAAAAATACATGCTTATATTCAGGTATTGAAAGTAAATGTGTATTAAGTGTTGTTTGTAGGCGTATATTAATCTTCATTTTACTTATAATTCCGAATCTTGGGGGGGAAATACGAAGACAAGAAGAAATAATAAACTAGAAATAGTAAATAAATGCTAAAATATTTCTTTATAATGTAATCATTATAACATTTAGACATTTGTTGAGGTGTTAAATTAATGGTCTGAGGTCTGGTTGTTAAGTTATTCCTATAATTATATTGAGATTGAACTACAAATAAGAAGTGTTGTAATATCCGCCTCGGTGGCGTGGTTAGCTAATGTGCTAGTTTCTTGTTGAGCTAGACTTCCAAGGACGGGGAGATTAAGGTTCGAATCTCGGTCGGGTGAACCAGGGGTGGTTTTTCCCTCTCCCTCCATGCAAATGTGGATTCATTTCCTCTAAATCCAACCTTCCCAACTCCTAATCCATTAGCGTAATTAGTACTTAAGCGTAAAACCCGAACGGATAGTAAGACACGGTGCTAAATTAAATTAAATTAAAAAGTGTTGTAGCAAACTTGATTAAGTTTCTTTCGCTAATCTTAAATCTGATGTTTCCTTGAATAATTCTTAAGGTCGTTGTCTACCTGTGACGTCACGGCAAGTCATGGTAGGAATTCCCGTGTTAATGTATTTGCGTTTTATTTGAAGTGTTTCAAAAATATAATATTGATATTAAAATATTTTTAATAACAATAAAAATAGTCTTAAAATCTCTATCAAATATAAATTTTTGATCTCAAAGTAGTTTTTTTAGTATAAACATTTTTTTAATCATCTACAACTCGGGTTATTTGGTTTGTTCACGAAAATGTCCTGTAGGAGTCTTTCTGCCAGAATGTAGATTAAAAAGGTTTGTGGAAGCACTTGTCTATCTAGAAAAGGAAACAAAAAGTATATAGTTTTTAAATGCAAGTCGATTCTGTCCAGGCGTAAATAGTATAATGAGTGTTTATACACATCAGNGAGGGGAAGTGTTATAAATACATAAACAAGATACCTCACAGGAGGAACTACTAATTTTCTTCCCAATATTTCTATTTCACACATTGGCCTATAAGTGTGATAGTGTTTAGCGTGCCTAGGTGTATCAAGTTAAGATGCAGCCCACTTCAAAAAGTAGTTTCAAATTCACCAAATAGGCAACGTTGCTAAGAATTACTATTACTGTTTCCAGCCTATGTTCTGGGTCAGTTTTTTAAGTCATATATTTTTCCACCACCGGCTGGCCAGGCTTGTCGTAATTTCATATGCCTTATAATCTAACATAAGATTAGGCCAGGCACAACATCCAGTACCCGGCCGTTAATTTTTCAATGTGAAAATGTAAACCCATATTTCACCAATGATATTTTTTTTTTGCCATGCCGAGAATTGATGTGCCCCTTAGATTAGTAGGCAGACACACTACTGACTGAACTAAGGTGTTGGATTAGCAAAACTATAATGTAAGTTATAATGCTTAAAAATGGGTTCCAATGGCCTTAAAAATTAGTTAGAACCATAATACTTATTTTCGCAGACATGGTATCAAAATTAAAAATAGCTATATACTTAACCAAGACCTCGTTAAAGATACAAATACGTTGATATTTACTCAGATAAAGAGTCATGAAAGCTGGATGTATTATGAAATAAATGGTATCTGGATCTCTTCTTTAAACATGTTTTATCATAGGGGTCTATACTACACCATGGCAACTATTCTTGGTGAATATTAATTTATCTTCTGCTGTGACGTTATTCTATTGTTTCCATTCCTAACATAGAAGCGCCTGACTTCCGTGATAATTTAGTTCGGAGCATGTCGCGGAGATAAATAGAGATTGCTCTTGAATCCATTCAATAGAATAATAAGGCCACGCTATACATAGTGAAAATTCTGTTTATATGCTGATGAGCTTAATTGATATTTAATAATAATGATTACTTCCAGTCGTTCATACGTTATTGAGTCTAATTTATAGTGAGAGAAATACTTTCAGAAATTCATACGTTATTGAGTCTACTTGTTATTTGATAAAAATGTTTCAGATGCTTATACGTTTTTAAGTTTAATTATTGATATTTGAGATAAATACTTTCAGATGTTCATAGTGTTAAGTCCAATTGATATTTGGGAAAAATACTTTCAGATTTTCATACGTTTTTGAGTCTAATTGATATTCGAAATAAATACTTTATTTATGTTCTTACGTTATTTGGTCTAGTTGATATTTATAGAAATACTTTCACACGTTCATACTTTTTAAGTCTAATTGACATTTTAGATAAATACTTTTATATGTCTACACGCTATTGTGTTTAATTTATATTTGAGAAAATTACATTTATACGTCTACACTCTATTGAGTCTAATTTATATTTGAGAACAATACATTTAAAGACTATTGAGTCTAATTTATATCTAAGAATAATAGTTTTAGACGTTCATTTGCTTTTAATTCTAATTAATATTTAGAAAAAATGCGCTACTAAGCCCTAAAAGCACAAAAACATAAGCCGCAAGAAAATTATAACTAAGGCTTTCCAATGGAGAACAAAGTTTAAGCGAGGAAAATTTTGATGGAAAATATTATAAAACAATTTCTGAGAAAACCTTTAATAGAATTTTATGAAATTTTAAAATATTCTAATGTAATTAAATACAGCTTTTATAAATTAAAGTCCTTCGAAGACAAGCAATCGAACTTCAATAAATGAAACTAGATATTTTATGTAAATTTTGAATAGATAGACAATCCTCTATCACTATTTTTTCCAAACGAACCATAAAACGATTATATAAGCCGGTAGCAAAACATAGATTAGAGATGTCAAGGTAGGTGTGTACGTGTGAAGTTAGATTGGCCGACATCAGTAGATTAGTTTAAAGTCTCTAAGAGGCTCCCCTCTCATCAGCGATAAACTAGTATTAATCAAGATCACCTAGTCTGGTTTTTCAATATAGGGGAAGTCGGGGTTCGAATACCTGCCGATATAGTGAGAGTTCCCCCTCCCCCGGCCCCCGAATAGTCTGACTTTATATATTAGTCGATAGCCTATTTGCCTAGTGAGCTAGGGTCCCGGGTTCAAATCCCACCATGGCCGAAAATGAATATTTAGTAAAATTGGTGTTTTCCCTGTCACAGTGATGAATTAACTTCCAGGGAGTTGGGTAATGTGTCTATATTAGATTTAAGTCAGTTTATAAGTCATGCGCTGATAAAATTCCCATCTTCTCCAATTACACTATATCGGGCATCAAACCATGCATGATTCAACAACTGAGTAAAGTAAAGTCCAATTTTCATATAAAGGGCCTTATCTGACGTCTATAAAAGTTACTGGATCTACTTTCACGTGTCCATAAGTCAAGGCATGTGATCTACAGCTCTCAATTATGATTGATATTATCAATAACTATGAACTATCATTAACTCCACGCATAAGCGAGCTATACCAACCGAGTGGCCGCCGACGTTAGCGATAATAGTACCAACATTTGCGAACAGAGGGTATCATGTGGTCAGCACGAGGCCTTCATCCATAAATATTAATTTTATAAACTTTTATAAATTTCTTTATACAAGTAGCTCCTCATTTGTCCTCACGAGGCTGGGTTTGACTCCCTTCCAGAGCCAGTGCTTTAGAGATAGATTTTTGAAGCGCTGAAGATTGAACCCGGGACCTCTAGATCTGAAGCCAGGAACTCTAGCCACCAGACCACAGAGGTAACCAAAATTCCACTAGTAATATAGCAATATGTTATCAATGTCAGAAAAAAGAATTTGTATTTTCTAAAGGGTCCTTCCTATGAAAATTGAACTGTACATGTACATACATATAATCCACATGAACACATATGTTAAGCCAAAGGTCCCGGGTTCTATTCTCGTGTCCAGGTGTTGTGTTTCAACTATACTCAATATGATTAAAATGTACCCTAATGAACCGCTGTCATCCATCTCAAAAATAATGGTCTAGGTTTATACTATGAACTTTCCAACCGATTAGTGTAATGGTTGTAATGTTTGTAATGTTTGTTATAATAGATGGGATGCTTAATGAAATGCCATTTTATTCGTCAAAACAACAGCTCAGTCGATATTAGAGTGCTCATGAATGACGTAATGTTCCACAGTCTTGTCAACAAATTATAATTGAGTTTGTCATCAACTGTCGTAGATTAGAGCTTGACCCCTTTATTTTAGTATTTAGGTTTATTTTACCATAAATCTGACTTAGTAAACATTTACAGGCTTACTTTGTGATATATCCTAATCCGTAAACACAACAAAGTTTGATCAAGTAAATAGATTTACAAAGTTAAGCATTTATCTCGAATTATTTTGATTTGTTTTGTTGTCAAAAAGTACCATTGACTTATTTACACAATAAATTATTTCCCAAGCATGTTAAAAGAATTATACATTATTGTTTTATTTTCTTTCCAAATAATTGTGTATAAAATATACTAAAAACAATATTCAGTGAATTTCATACAAATATAATTCCTGATCTTTTGAATTATGAAGGGTGACCTGGTGGTCTAGGGGGTAATTTGACAGACTTCTGTGCTGGGGTCCGGGGTTCAATTCTCGGTCCCAGAACAGATTTATCTGATTGCCAAACCCTTCCTTCACCTCTGACAAGACGTGCACTAATCACAATTTGTGAATGTGTGGAATGCCAGGCCTCCACCGTGGTTCGGATTCCACGTTAAACTGTAGGTCCTCCATTTCATATAACAATCACTCTACCAATACACATTAGCGTAAGTGCGTATAACCCGAACGGGTAGTAAGACGAGGTGCTAATAATAATAATAATAATAATAATAATAATAATAATAATAATAATAATAATAATAATAATAATAATAACAATAATTTTGAACTATGAATCCAATTGTGTGTAGATTGTCTTTGATTGAAGTAGAACTTACTCTTAAGCTCGCGTATCATACCATGGATCGCACCTACGGTAGCTTAGGTAAGTAATACAGCTCGAACCAGGCGTATTAAGAACTCACCCCACCCCACAGATAACACCTAACTTAGGTAATACAGCGTTTACTATATGTCATATCGTGGTTTAGTCTACTTTAAAAAATAGTGGAATTAAGACCAGTGAAACTGTTGTACCATATTTTAAAATCTATAGCAAAATTAATAATGAATTCTTTCGAAACCCCGTTTCAGTAGGCGCGTCTAATGCGTTACTCTCGCAGTAGACTAGACTGCTGATGATGGGGATATTGAGGTTCAAATCTCGGTCGGGTGTACTGAGGATAACTTTCCCCAAATTAATTAATTGACTAAATCACCATGAATTTAGTTAATATTTCCCCAAATTGTTTTCCACTCTCCCTCCACGCAAATGCGAGTACGCTTCCTTTAAATATAACCTTCCTAATCCCTTAAACCATTAGCGTAATTAGTACATAAGCGTATAACCCGAATGGATAGTAAGACGCCCTGCTAAAAAAAAAAATTCCAAGCTCATTCCGATTTCACTATGGTTAAATAAATAATTGCAGAAAACTTGGATCCGATTCTAGTTCTAATTAGAGCGTATTCGGCCGTGAGCACTTATCGCAATGATCAAATCCCGAGCTTTTCAAAATGATACCAGTATTAATGTTCATTTTATATCCTTGCACATGCGAACAAAATACAAAATAAATTGTTACTGAGCGCATACTTACCTTTCTAAAACCTTCTTGAAAATTATGTACCCAGCCTGTATTATTCTTGATAGCCATTGTGGACATCGTCAGTACCTCTAGTATTGTTTGTTTGATGTTTTTTTTAAATGTTCTTACCAATAAAAATAGTTTTAATTCACCTCATCGCCTTAATATATCGTAAAAACACTTTATAATTTAATACGAGGCATGTCATTCAAGGTCTACGTTTACTTTAATAAAAAAAAGTAATATAATTAGGTAGAGATACACCGAGATTTTGTGATATTAATTACATGCAAGGTGATCAAAATGATAGGCCACATTATTTACACTAGAAATATAATTCAATTGAATACAAAAAATTATATAAGTAACCCGATTTT
>CABFWO010000736.1:15293-48455 GCA_902155825.1 Timema genevievae
CCCCCCCCCCACCTCCCTCTTATCAGTCAATATTTCGATAACCGTATCTTGAAGTTGTTTTAAGCCACAAATAAAAAAAGGGAGAAGGGGCGGTATAGGGGCGGGTCACGAATGTCGGCGGCGGCGGGGTGTAAAGCGTACGGCTCGTCACTACTCACTGGTCCAGCGAGCGTTCCTCCAGCATCCAACAGGTAGGTGAGGTGAGCCTAGACGGATCCAGGGGTGTTCGCGCAAACGCCTTGTTCGCCACGCGCATGCGCACCTAACACACGCACGCACGCATGGACTCTCGCTGTTGATTTTAATTTACCAACAACGTCTCCGATAAAGTTTCACACTCGCTTCGTCAAGGTTTGATCTGGTGCAGTACAAAAGCGGGGCCTAAAATTTAAAGATAAATTATGACACTAGGCGAAAACGATCAAATTTACCTTCAACGTAGCTACAATTTGCTTATATATATTTTTTACACTCTAGCTTAAATATATATATTTTTTAACTTTAGACCCGCCTCGGTGGCGTAGTTAGCTAGTCGTGTTGAGCTCAACTTCCGAGGACGGGGAGATCGAGGTTCGAATCTCAGTTGGGTGAACTGGGGGTGGTTTTCCCTAAAAAAAATCCACTCTCCCCCATTCAAATGCGGGCTCACTTCCTTAAATTCAACCTTCCCTATTCCTGATATATTAGCGTAATTAGTAGCTAAGCGCATAGCCCGAACGGGTAGTAAGACGTGGTGATAAGTAAACAAATAAAACATTTTCAGCTTAAGATGGTGATAAACAAATACAGAACTACTCTCACATCACAGATGAATATCTTGATAACTGCACTCGTATGGGAGTGAGAATTTAGGTTTATTCACACAACAAAAATACATTAACTATGGGCGAACGTGAATGTCATTCATTTCAGTATGTTGTACAGCAAGTTAAAAAAAATTGACTATAATTTTTTTTAAATTAACAATCCTTGTATTTTACAGCATTAAATAATCTATTAGAGCACGAAAAAGGTACTTATATGTTTACATTTCTATTACAATTACAAGCTAAAGAGCCTAACCCTAAATGAATAAAAGTGTGATGGCAATCTGTCTCTTTACAGGTTATATAATATATTTCATGTTCTTTAAATTGAAAAATAACACCTGAACACGGGAATCGAACCCTCCGGGACGTTTGGCTTATTACGTCAATGCTCTAACCACTGAGCTATCCAGGAATTGTCCCGTTCTTAACTCATGTTTTAAGGCATATTCTGTGATGGACGTACGGGAATCGTCAGCTACATATGTGAGATTAGCTTAAAGAATATGATATTTAGATGCGCCTATAATCGTAGCTATCTTATATATTATTTCTGTTGTCAACATTCCTTTTTCTCAACTAATACAAAGCCTACAGCGATGAATAAGGTATCAGCGGATAGGATTTTTTACCGACTTCTGACATAGCATACTCGGCTTACGTTAAAACACATTTTTTGTTTAAAATTTAAGTTAAAAGAAAAATCTAACAATATTTTTGTATCAAATACCGAAAATAAACTCTCTTTGTTATTTTGTGTATACACTTAGCTGAGTATTTACTTTCAACAACCCAACAAAAGAGGGGGAGGGGTAGGTGGAATGTGTGAAAGTTACGCAAGGGCTTACCGGTCAAATATAATAGCTTCGCTATTTAATCCAGCATGATATGAGCATTCGTACAGTTGTAATTGTACATCTGGCAGCTTAGAGCCAACTACCGAGTTGATGGTGGCTGCGTTATCTGATGGATCGCGATATTAATTGATCACACATAAGTAGCCGACGATTTACACACGTCCATCACAGACACCGCCTTAAAATGTGAGTGAATAATGACCCTAACTACGGGACGATTCCTAGATAGCTCAATGGTTGAAGCATTGGCGTACTGAGCCAAAGACCCCGGGTTAGATTCCCGTGTCAAGGTGTCATTTTTTAATTATAAAAATAAAGTGCTGGATGCTATTATAACAGTAATTTATTAAATATAATAGCTTTTCCATTTAATCCATCATTATGATAAATAGGCATACGTGATACGGCAAAAGTTTTAATCTAGATGGCTCACAAAACCATTTGACATTTTAAAAGCACCTTTACAACCCTAATAGTTTGGTGACCCCGTTCTAAAGTATAGTCTCTCTCCTCAGAAAATATATAATTATATTTTTTAAACTGTCATTTATGATAGGTTTTCTTCCAGGTATCTAGCTGGTTTCAATATTTGCGTCGGGTGTTTTAGACCAGTTCCGTTCGTCTAAGATATAGCCTATATAAGAAAAGTAAGCTTCACTGAATGCAGTAGATAAGAGTTGAAAGCAAAGCTCAGTCAGAAAGTTAGGAACAGTTTCAAATTCTGGTTATTCCTCAAGTTAAAACCAAAACTTAATACAAAATCTACCACGTATGCACATACACACCACACTGGCACCATAAATCACTATATAGAAAGCTTTCACCAGCTGTCATTCTTACATAGTAAAATATCTTTTCGCTTGTTAAATATAGAAAACAGTTATAAATTTATACGTTTTGATTAAGTTATTATTTTCATCAAGTGATTTATAAATATCAACAAAATGTAGTGTAAAAATCTGTAAAAAAATATCTGCTACTGAAATTAAATCAGCGTGTGTTTGAAATGTTTATCATTTTTAAGAATGGGTGAAGCCTTATATTATCATCAATCACTATCAAAATAAATCTCGAAAAAATAATTTTCTTTAGAGTGTGTGAAAGTTCTATAATATTTCATATTGGTACTATCCAATTTAATAAGTTGAATGCATTATTATGATGAGAATATGAAATAAACCACTTGGTACTTATGCACCATTTTAAAGTGCAGCATTTATATACCACTATTTCAAAGAGTAGGTTTATGTTCGCAGATAAAAAGTTCGCTATCACGAGCCATTTTTATAAACTAAAGTCTCAATGGCTCAATTTCAAACAATTTTTATAGTTACGTTTAAAACATATATTACTGGAAATATATTAAATCTGCATATTTTTATGTTCTAAGCTCAGTTAACGACACTTCATATTAACTACCCCTTTTACCGAATTTCCCGAATAATAACGGCTTTTAAGAACTATAGTTTCAAGTTCTTACCTAATACAACCATATTTTTTATACATTTACAAACGTAAATATTATTTAAATAAGTGGATGAAGTATCAATTACAAATGTTTATTAATTTTATTAGCACCTCATCATACTACCCGTTCGGGTTGTACGCAATTACGCTAATGTGCAATGGTAGGGTGATTTTGAGATGTAATGGAGGACCTACGTACCCAGAGGAGAAATGGGGATTTGCAATCTAGCCCTGAAATTAATGAAAGTTTACTGACATTATTAACAAATGATTTTTGAAATACGGAATGTGAAACTTTTCAAAAGTGGGATTAATGATTTTGTTCAAAACGTATGTCTGGAGAGGATTTTACAATATAAATAAGAGTGTATGTTCGTGTTTATATAAGAAAAAACCATTTGAATATTGTTTATTACAAATTCTAGACCTGTAGTATGTTTCCATGCATATACACACCGTCCAGATCAATGGACGACTACGTAGGTCAAACTTCTTTTGTGATTTTTTACTTCAAGATGAAATTAAACCTATGCCAAATTTGGTATAATTGTGGTGGAGCTTAGTTTTTTCTTTCATAAAATGTAACTTTTAAAAGAGTTTCAAAAGAAGTTTTCGCAATTGAACTCGTTTTATTGAGGCACATCAGATAAAGTAGACTTGGCGAGAATCGATCTTTGAAAGGAGTGTGCAATAAAAATAATAATTTTTTATCACTTCATCTCACTATTCGTTCGGGTTATATGCTTATGTACTAACTACGCTTATGTTTTAGGAATGAAGAAGGTTGGTTTTAGAGGAAATGTACCAGAATTTGTGCTGAGGGATAGTGTAAAACTATTTATGAAAAAAACACCCTCAGTACACCCAACTGTGGATCAAACCCCAATCACCTTGTCATCGATAGTCTAGTCTATTACGAGAGTGACGCCTTAGATTATTCTACCACCGAAGAGGGTGCTAAAGTTTATTGATATTTAAATAAATAACAAGGTGACCTGGTGGTCTAGGGGTAAGGTGTCAGACTTCTGTGCTGACGTCCGGGGTTCAATCCTCGGTCTCGGTACAGATTTATTTGATTACCAAACCCTTCCTTCACCTCTGACACGATGTGTATTAATCACAACTTGTGAATGTGAGGAATGCCAGGCCTCCACCGTGGTTCAGATACCACGTTAAACTGTAGGTCCTCCATTTCATCTCACAATCACCCTACACATTACACATTAGCGTAAGTGCCTATAACCCGAACGGGTAGTAAGACGCGGTGCTAATAATAATAAATAAATAACAATAATGAGCATGTACTGTATGTTTAAGTGAAACTAAAATATCCGCGATGTTAACCTCCAGTTAAAATCAATAAAGTGTGTTGGCGCTGGTGAGATGGAATGACTTCTCTGGCTTATCAGTGGCAAGAAATGGGGCAGAGATTTATCACTTCTAATAAAACGAGCGTCTGCGATTCAAGCATCTTCAGGAGCCATCTCTTACCGCTCCCCCCTCTTCCATTCCCCTTCTACCTCCCCCCGCACTCCCTCCACACCCACTCCCGGTCGTATCTCTGAAAACTAGGTCATTCCTACCCAAACATAACGTCGTAGGCTTTTTTCTTGTCGTCTTTGGCATTAATTTAAATAAAAATAAAAATACACCAGACTTTAAATTGGTTTTCCTTCTGGTTTAATTTTTTTTAATAATAATAATAAATTGTTCTAACTGCTAAAAAAAAAGTTTTCAATTTGTTTCGCTGTAATTTTAAGATGTATAAAACTAAAGATACAAACCCAGTTACATAGAAAAGGATTTTTTAACAACTATAAAAGTTACTAAAATAACTTTCATATACTTATACATAAAGTCATACAATGTGAAACTGTAATTTTGCAAAGATAATATTAAAACTATAAAATAACACTAATAATAATGTAGAATTTCATCAATGTTTACTGCGAAAAAAGTTTGTATTTTCAAAGGAGGAAGTGTCATCCTACCATAAATCTAATATAGTCTTCCTGTTAAATTATTAATAATAACCAGAAATTAATTATTGAGTTATCAATATTCGCTTTTATGTCCATTAGACTGCAATTTTAGTCTAATATTGAAAATTTGAAAATTAAACATCTACATTATTGTTTTGCTCCAGGACCAGAAATTAAAAGCATTGAATTTGAAAATTAATCTCCATTTTTACCAACCATATAACTGCAATTATTTTACTTTGAGGAAATATTAATGTAGTTTGGAATTACAACTCTTAATAGTTTAATTAAATACTGTATATCGATTTTCAAACACAAAGGGGACGTTCAAGTATTACGTAAGCAACTTAGAGGGTTAAGGTGTTTTAGCTTTGCTTATCTTTGCTGACAAGGGGGAAGAGCGGGTTAAAACAATGCTTACGTAAGATAGTGAGAGAAATGGGCAAGAATGTTGCATTGACCCAGCCACCACAAATAGACACATAATAATTAAAATTGTTGAAAAGTGGGTTCATGCACCTTAGTCATCATATTAAAATTAGCTCAGAGTTTTTTATAATTTTTATATTTTTATAATAATTCATGTAGTTGCTATTAATACTTTTTTATAATTTCAATCAAGTATAAATTTTTTTTACATAATTGTATTACTTTTTAATTTTACCTGTTTAGTACAGTAAATTTAAGTTCATTTTACAACATTATTATTATTATTAGCACCACGTCTTACTACCCGTTCGGGTTATACGCACTTACGCTAATGTGCAATGGTAGGGTGATTGTGAGATGAAATGGAGGACCTACAGTTTAACGTGGAATCCGAACCACGGTGGAGGCCTGGCATTCCTCACATTCACAAGTTGTGATTAATACACATCTTGTCAGAGGTGAAGGAAGGGTTTGGCATTCAGATAAATCCGTGCCGGGACCGATGATTGAACACCGGACTCCCAGCACGGAAGTCTGACACCTTACCCCTAGACCAGCAGGTCACCGATCATTTTACAACAGTATTTATTGTTAATTATTTCGCACCACTAATTTGCACCTCAACATTCATAATTATCAGTAGCCTATAAATCGCATAAAGATAATGGTTATTCCTGTAAACAAATTGCAAATAGTCTACATATTATAACGTAAAACATACGAGGAGGGGCGAGGGGGAAGTCTGGCGTTTGCTTATTTTTGCTTACAAAGGGGTAAGGTGTCCAAAATGGGTAAAAATGTGTTTTCGTAATATTTGGACACCCCAAAGTAATTATACACCTTAATGCAAATTTTAAACTCATTGGGAGCTACAATCAAGTGATTCAACCATGACCGCTTTCAATCTAACGGTACTTTGTTTTTAGATTTATTTCCCTAACTGTAACTTAACGTGCTCAAACATAACAGGACAGGGTTTTAGTGAATATCTTTGTTTACTTAACAAGTCCTACTAATATTATAAAAATGAGTTGTATCTGTCTGTTATTCTTTCCTGCATAAGCCACTACACCGATTGTGCTGAAACTTCTCATGGGAATAACTCGGATGACGGTTAACATTTAGGCTAATTACAATTTACGTCCGCCCTTTTGTTTCAATGTGGTGGCTACAAAACACTACTTTTTGGCCTTTTTACCAACTTGTGCTTATCGGATTTTCATTGGACTAGCTTTGAAAGATTCCTAAGCATTGATTAGACATGACGGCCATCTTGAAAGAAAATGGCGGCCATATAACACTACTTTTTAACCCTCCACCAGAGCTATAGCTCCTAAACTATGCGAAGCCTGACAGTGTCAAGGCGGGTTTTAATAATTAATAATAATTTTTGTTATTATATTTAACTATTGTTTGTATAATAGTTGTTCCTCTATTTACTCTAAAAAAACAAAATTAATATCACACGCGAGTGTAGAATTTCCTTTAAAATTTGTTACTAGTAACTATTCTTAACATTGAATACGTAATAATAAAAACAAATCCCATGCGAAGAAAGAGTAGGCCTGATTATCTAGCCTGTGTATATTTAGCAATATTTTAGTCAAAGAACCTTTCTTATTAATTATTTTCTTATCAAATTCTAGCATGATGTTTTATTTTAATCTATTAAAAATTATACGCAGTTAATTTCTCTTGTGGTAATTTATCCAATAAACCCAACAACTACTAAATTGCTTAGTTAAGATTTATATAATATTTATTATTTATATATTTAAGGACAGTCTTATGAAAACAAAAGGGTTTGATTTACACATACACAAAACACCTTCAGGTTCAAATAAAAGGAGTCTAGAACTAGTACACGAAAGATAGATGGGAGGAAAAGGGAAAAAAGTTCAATTTTATCTCAAATAGAGTTAGTGCTGCCATCTGTTAGACAATCGTGGGATCTTTCTAATTCACTTGAAATTATTGTTAAAAGAGGTCTCTGTCATGTTTAAAATATATATTTTATAAAGGTATTTGTTGGAGGTATAAAAGTTGTCCTGGAAAATGTGTGTATTGTGACTTTCCCCTCTTGTTTTTTTCTTGTACCCTTAATATGTCTACCTCATTTTTTTATGAAAGGAGAGTGTTAAACCCTTTACAAGAAGCAAAAACCACTTCGGCACTAGAGCAATCACTGGCGTGAACATTTTATACTATCACGCACATCGTTGGACATGCGGACTAAACATCAAGCTCATCAAGTGTGGGTTACTGGTTAAGGGGGAGTTCAGGGTTAGAATCCTGGTTGATTGTATCTACGGTTGGTTTTTTTTATATGGTTTCTCACTCTTCATCTACGAACATGCAGATACGTTTGCTCTGAATTCTACCTTTCTCATCATTACCCCATTTAGTGTAATTAAAATGCGTATAGTTCAGACGGATAGTAATACGTTGGTCAAAGAAATTATGACGTTGGTATTTCAAGTGTTCTATGTGGCCAACTGTCTTCGACTCTGGGATTAGATGGTGGCGTTGAAAATTTTAAAGCTTAAAAACGTTAGATCATTTTAAATCAAATTTTAATCATATAAAAATGCACTAAGAAGTGTAATAATGTCATTGATGAGTGCAAATTATTTTCATTCAAATTATAATTATATTTAAATGCACTAAGAATATTATTATTATTATTATTATTATTATTATTATTAGTACCGCGTCTTACTACCCATTCGGGTTATACGCACTTACGCTAATGTGTAATGGTAGGGTGATTGTGAGATGATATGGAGGACCTACAGTTTAACGTGGAATCCAAACCACGGTGGAGGCCTGGCATTCCTCACATTCACAATTTGTGATTAATACACATCTTGTCAGAGGTGAACGAAGGGTTTGGCAATCAGATAAATCTGTGCTGGGACCGAGGATTGAACCCCGGATCCTCAGCACAGAAGTCTGACACCTTACCTCTAGACCACCAGGTCATCCACTAAGAATAGAAATAACGTCATTTATCAGTTATTTTACAGTATTTCAATTCAAACTATAATTATTTGTAAATAGGAATAACGTCATTGATGAGCTATATTATTTTAATTCAAACTTTCATTATATCAAATGCACTACAAAGAGCTATGACGTTATTTATAGGTACAGAGCGATGCTTTGTGCTACCTTTTAGCTCCAAATATAAATTAAGTCCTTTTTTTTTTGTCTTGCACTGAAATTGTGAACCGGACGTGCGTCAAAATGTAAACCGGAACTTCCGCTGCTGTAAACTATGCATGCACCAAGTTTGGTCGAAATTCGTCCGTTGCCTCTAATGCGACAAGGTAAAAGGAAAAGCAAGAGAGGAAAGATGTGTACAGTCCAATTTTGATAGGAAGGGCCTTTTAGAAAATACAAACATATTTTTTGTGGTCAACATTTTTTTAACATTTTACTACATTATTGTTGTTATTTCAAAAAGTGTCATCTGCAGATCCCATGGTTGGACGTAGGAATACATGAAATAAGACCTAGAAACTTTTCTATCTGTAACATAAACCCATTCATATGAAAATTGGTCTGTGGAAGAATATACAAAAATCTTAACTCTATCGAATTCTATAAATTAATTGTTCATTGCGTCGCTTATTGTTATGAAATTAAGTTGTTTTAGAAAAACTTCTGATTACAATACGGAATAGAATTTATGTTTGTTTTAAAATTTGGGAAATTAAAAATGAGTTAATCATGCTCAGGATACATGGTTTTTATTAGATCCTAAAGTAAATTTAAGCTTTTGTGATTTTTGGTAGATCTAACTACCCAGCTGGAACACCTGATACAATTTGACCTATGACCCCGATCATGAGAGAGTGTGTATTGTGATGATTGTGTCGCAATTATGTGTGGCAGTGCTGTGATTGACTGAAATCCCTGGCCTGTTATTGGCTGTTGGCTTTCCCCGCTCCCCCTCCCGCTGATCCCCTTTCAGAGGTTTAATCTTGTCCAAACTTGTTTGTTCCTGTCTCATTTGTTTTTATGTGTGCTCATTGGCTTTTTTATGTGTGCGCATTTTTTTATGTCTGGGTAGGATTGGAACGGGCATTGGAGTTTATTTTTTTTTATATATATGTGAGAGTTTATTTTATTTATTGGTAGAGGGAACGTACAACAGTGAATCCAAAGTAACACATTTGACTTGCGGTCTGTGGTTCGCAAACAGCCCAGAAACCTTTGAGGAGGTTAACGCTGGCAACAAGATTAGAGCCCCGTCGCAGTTTCATTGCAAAAAGTAAGATGGTGGATCTTTTGGGGTATCTACACAGTGATATGTTTAAACAAGAGAAATACCTTTTGAACGGTACCGAGCTCAGAGTCAAGTTGGTCCGTACCAGAGACGGGTTTAGTCTTATGGCCATCCCTGAAATCCTGCACTTTAAGGTTGACATCGTAGAAGACTGTCTTCTAGTGCGACGTGTCAAAGTAACACCTTCTATACTGTAGGCACATGCCAAGGCATTAAACGCCAGTCCCGCAAAGTATCCCATCACATGCGTGGAAGTAAAAACACTGACTATTCCTACGGGTGTGCAAGGGAAATCACTGGACAACGTATTCACCGGACAGTTACCCAAACGATGCATCTTGGGATTTGTATCAAACGCTGCGTTCAACGAAGACACCACCAAGAACCCCTTCAACTTCCAAACCTATTGCATGAACCATTTCTCGTTGTACGTGGACGGAGAACAAGTGCCATCGAAACCGTTACAGCCCGATTTATCAAATGGCAACTATGTCATGTACTACCACACACTGTTTTCTGGAACGGGTATCCATTTCATAAAAGAAGCGACATCACATGGGAAGCCTTCCCTAAGGGATATCATCTCATGGCTTTCGATCTCACACCTAATCTATCCGCCCTTATGACATCGTATTAGAATTTGACGAGGAATATTTCTCTGAACATCGAAGTGAGCGTCACCAGAGCTCTCACCAAAACCGTCAACTGTATTGTGTACGGGGAGTTTGCCAACATCATCACCATCGACAAGTACAGAAATGTCGTGACCGATTATGGGAGTTAATATAAGCGACTTCCCGCCCCTTACACCGGTAATTAAAATCATGGACGTCATTGTAGATTTCCAGAGCTTCATTGATGACAGCAAACAGTTTATCATCAAGGAACTGAGTGTTTTATCTGTATGCGGTACATTACTTTAACATTGGGTGTTAAAACCCCCATACGCTATCGAGAGAGCTTTCCACCGCTGTTAAAAAGCAAACTGACTATATCGTCAACAAATTGCACAGTATTCCCTGGGATAGCGGGGATGTGGATTACAGCCTGCTCTAATAACTCATCTCCCGTGCCACAACGCGTGCAGAAACCATCGACGTCAAGGGTGCAGAAAAGAAAAAAGTTTCTAACCAAATACACTCCTACGCCTGTCGTAGATCTGTACGACAGAGATTGTTCTTTTCTGACAACACTTAAATTGGGCCGCACCATGTGCATGGCACATAGTTCTGTATGGAATTTCTGTTCGGCCTTCATCGTTTGGGGACTTCGAGATTGGAGGGTTGAAGATGGACAAGCACACCATAAGACGTGCGCTGAAAACTAACCCGATGTTCCGTTCAGTACGGTCGGTTGTTTTCCCTGCTGATCAACTACCCGCAAGAATAGTGCGACCTGCCGCTCTCGTCATCAACACGTATTCACACACCAAGCCTGGGACTCATTGGGTTGCCATCTTTATCGACAAGAACGGTGTGGAAGAATATTTTTACAGCTATGGTTTTCCATCCCGTATAAAGTCACATCTGGCATATATACGCAAAAACACTTCCCGCACGTCTCATAACACGATATAACTTCAAAGCATAGCCTCAAACGTTTGCGGCCATTACTGTCTCATGTACCTTCTCTATCGCGCCTAGAACATTCCAATGAAAACTTTCTTAACCCTATTCTCATCCACCAATCATACAGGCAACGACGCTATGGTGTTAAGATATTACAACGCATTTTTCAAGGTAGTAGGTTCCTGCCACTCCTCAAGAGGCTGTGTCCAATCAGCGTGCGCCTATAAAAGGGGCATCTAGACGGCATGTCGGCCATAATCACGATAGTCATCGAAGCGATCAAACATCATGGAAGGCCAAGACGTTTGCACCCGCAAAGCAAAGCCGGTGAAGCCACTCACCATCACCAGTATTTTCAACACTTTGTTTCCACTGGACGAAGTCAACGCCAAGTGAGTCATCGTCGGCATGAGCGTCAAGAACAACTTTACGCCCTATGTCCAGCTAGAAAAATGTGGAGGAAACTGTGCGGTGTTCAATCGTACAGAGTGGCAAGAACTGGGCAGCTACAAGTCGGTCTTATCAAAGTTTTTCAACAACACGCAGCCTTCTCAGAAAATTAGTCTGACTAATCATGAAATCTGTGCGGTGATCGTATGGTCGTCATCAGCGAGAAACAAGACGCAGGGCTCAAACGGGTCACCTATCCAGCACCTAGCTGGGCGCGTCTTTGTGATGTGTGGGACCTCATCGACGTTGCCATTGACCGACGGGATATGTGGTCGACACCCGTCACACGATATATCAACGATTTGATCGACACAACCGTCGTGGATGTATGCGACACGCTAACAGAATCAGTGGATGTCATCGACCTCAAACAGCCTACGGTGGAAACGTACATCAGAAACCTGGATCTTATCAGTGCTACCTACTTTACACGTCAAATCATCGGTTTGGACTATTACTTGCTAGATTGTGAACTAAAAACAATTTTACTAACACATCTAAGAGACACTGTAGAAAACGTATGAACGAATATATTTGTCATTTCTGTAAAAGTGTATGATACATATTATGTATGTATGTGAAACCTTTAATGTATAATAAATACTATGTATGTCAGTGAAACCTTTAATCTATAATAAATATATGTTTGTAATATCGTGTTTTATTCAGGCAAAACCTGTTTGTCCCTTACACGTGGTGTAACCAGATACGAGTCTCGACTTGTCGAGCCAGCAAACTGGCACCAAGCATGAATAGCGTCAATGACCTCACGGTCACAATATATTCCTGTCTCGACTTGTGTTGTCGAGCCGCCAAACTGGCGCCAGGTATGAGTCATTAGGGTTGAGACAGTGCGATGACGTCATTGGGAAAACCCATTGTCATATAGAAGGGGAAGAGGGAGGGTTGTTAGGGTCAATGAACTCATGTGCTAGCTCACGGTTTCAAGGTCACGATCTATTCCTGTCTAAACTTGTCTTGTCGAGCCGCCAAACTGGCACCAGGGTTGCTATGATGTCACCGGGAAAACCCATTGCCACATAGGTGGGGGGGAGGGTTGTGACACCAAAATAGATTAAAATAGATTCAAGGGCTTGTGAGAGGGAGCCTTTGTCAGATGCTCACACTCTATGCTAAACGGTCGTCGGGAGAGGTTCGTGCTGCGCCCTCACTAGCGATGCAGACATGCCACGGGAGGAGCGCCCAACGCCGTGGACTGCACGTTCCCTCTACCAATAAATAAAATAAACTCCCACACAAATAAATAAATAAAAAGCCAATGAATAAAATAAACTCCAACGCCCGTCCCAATCCTAACCAGACATAAAAAAAATGCACGCACATAAAAAGTGCGCAAACATAAAAAAATGAGCACACATAAAAAAACCAATGAGACAGAAACAAACAAGTTTGTACAAGAATAAAACAACATACTACAAAACAGGTCTATGACGTCACACATTATTACGACACATTCATCACAATACACACACTCTCATGATCGGGGTCAAAGGTCAAAGGTAAGATTGTACCAGCTAGGTAGTGATCTACGGCTCAAGAACAATTTTGTTAGAAACCTCAACATTTTTAATGGAATTCAGGACCCTGATCAACGTAATTACATTTAGATTGTTTGTGGCTTCGCAATTGATGTAAATTTTGATATCCTAATATCAAATGTAATTATATAAAAAAAAAGATGTTGGTATAATTAGAGAAATTGATGTCGAAAGAAATAATATTATTTTCTGAAATTGTGGAAGCTCCTTTGAATATCTTTGAAATTTGAAATTATCGGGCACATACTCCGTGTGTAGCCTTTTATCTTTTTATTTTGAAAATATATTGGTTAAAACACTCAGGGAGTGATTATGGTTGAAAGTAATTGCTTCCCGTTTTAAATATAGAATCTATGTCGTATTGTGTGCAAGAAACAAAATGTAATCTTTACTGCCAGTTAGTGATATGACAAAGAAAAGGTTTCTAATCTTAAATGTATGATATTTAAATTGTTTTTTAGGGGTATGTGTTGTGTATACATCTCTAACATGAAAATTAATCTTGACAAAGATTCATCCGAGTTTTATCAGATATTTTCAAGTACAAAGAAAACTGAGAAAAAAACAACACTATTTTTCACGTGCTCCCAACACAAAAAAAAAACTCCAAAAGACTTATCACATAAATATAAACTACTAAATGTGTGATATAATCTATTTTACAGTTAATCTTAAACTTAGTTTGTAGATATAACGAATGGGTTTCGGTTTCTTTTTTTTATGAGAAAATTTATTATTTTTTTCTCATTGTAGACTCCTTTTCTCCCTTTTTCCATTTGTAGGGCTAGTTTACATCTTCTTTCTCTCTTCTAGAGAGATAGTTCTTTGTTCTCGTCTTTCTTATTGCGAGATGTAAGAGGCGTGACGAGAAATTTAAAGCATCCCATTCGTTATTCATGCCCCCCTTCACCACCAAGTAGTTACCCTCTATTAACCCCTCACTCCACCTCCACCCCTTCACGGTTGCAAGCAATACCATGTTTACCTTTCTCGACTATTTTTAAATTATTCTTGCACTTCCAGTATTATTACATATTTAAACGTATGTACTTCAAAGTATTGTTGCAATATTAATACCCGCATCGGTGGCCACGCAGACTAAATGTCAGGCAGGCCCTTCTAGTCTGGTGTGCCAATGATGGGAAGGTCTGGGTTCGAATCCCATTACTTTGCACTGAGAAAAGTTTCCCAAAATGGCTTCCCACTCTCTTTTCTAAGAAAATGCTGGCACATTTCCTATGAATTCTACTTCTCACCCCTACTCGATAATGTAATTAAACGCGTACAGCCCGGATGCACTACATACATATTTTAAAAATTAACTGAGAACGCTTCAGTGTTCAAATGGTCTAAGGTGTCACTCTCACAATAGAGTGGACTACCGATGACGAGAAGATTTGTTGGGCTCGAATCCTGGTCGGGTGTACTGAGAGTGGCTGTCCCTAAAATTGTTTTCCACTCGCCATCTCTCTCTCTCTTTGCGCAAATGTGGAAACACTTCCTCTAAATTTAAACCTCATCATCCCTAACGAGTTTTAGTAATAATTAGTGCATAGGCGTACCTATAACCCAAGAGGGTAGTGAGACGTGGTGCTAAATAATAAAAATTAAAATTAAGGCTATAAATCACTTACATTCTATTTACTATAAAAAAAATCCATGGCGTCGCATCAGCCCGAAAGCTAGCCATAACGAGCGGACACTTCCCGTAGTGATGATAGTACCAAAATTTGCAGCTAGATGGTGTCATGTGGTCAGCACATTGAACCCTCCAGCCATTAGTCTCAGTTTTCTAGACCAGTGTTGTTATTTATATATTCATGTAGCTCCTCGTTTGTCCTCACAAGACTTGAGTTGGACCTCGTTTCAGAATCACTTCACAGAAATCTGGAAGTGCCGTGGAACGAACCCGAAACCTCTGTGTCTGTAGACAGGAACTCTGACCCCTAAACCAAAGATGCAGTCCCTTATTTATTATTGTAATCGTAATTTAAGTTTAATATCAGCTGTACATTAGTAGTGTCATAACTATATTGTCAATGTTTTCACGAGCGCTGGATAGTTCTAAATTAATCGTACGGGGACATCGGCGATTACGACACCCCAACTCTTGTTTGCAGCCGCATCAAAGACGATGTGTTGTACCCCTTCGTTGGATATGAATGACCCCGGAGGTAGTCCGTGGTGGAGAGAGCGAACGTTCCTGAGCACTTCTGAGGTCATCTTTGCCGGGACTCGCTCCCTGCGCTTCCCTTGACCCCCACGACTCGTTCCGACTCCAGATGGAGTGCCTGGGACATGTATGTATATGTGAGAGCGGGTCTTCTACGTCCCTACATATTATGTATAATTCATTTGTGTCTTTTCTACTCTTCTCCCTCCCCCTCCTGTATTTTTAAGGGGATGGGTTATGCATATTTCTATATTGTCTTCTCTTCTCCCTCCCCTTCCCTTTTCCAGGGGGCTGGGTTATCTGTCCATGATTATTATTTCTATATTTTAAGGCTAAGGTAGACCTACATGTGCGTTGGAGCGGGTTTTGGTAAACTTTCCCGCCCTTACCCAAAATGTAGGTTAAATAATCAGCCCGCGAGGACGCCAAATTATGTATTATGTGTTTAAAATGTACAGAAGGGGTTAGCGTTCGAGAGCCCTGCGGCGCTGTTGTCTGCCGTTATGCTAATGTGTGTGTGTGTGTGTGTGTGTGTGTGTGTGTGTGTGATATATACTAGCGCCACCTTCATGTTGTCAGTGAGTGGCAGAGCCCCTCCCTTCCAATTTTTTAATGCATCTGCAGTACTTAACGCACATCAGGCTGTGCTGGACAACTTGGATCTTAGACCGCTTGTAAAAGAGTTCATCCAAAAGCAGCCCAGTGTGCAGAGCAACTTTTTCCTTATTCTGAAGTTATTTTGGTGGACTTTTGTTGAGCATTTCCTTGATATTTTCTTTGATTATTTAAATAGAGAGTATTCAATTTAAATTTCCTTCCTTATTTTATTTGAATACTCTATTCAATAAAAAAGTTAAGATACTCTGTGAATAATGTTTCCATTGTTTCGAATTATTTCACACATTTCCTCCTACATCCGAGAAGAGAAAGCCTGTTTTGTAGTACAACTTTGTTGTATCAAGCTGTTTAAACTAATACATTTTAATTGAAAAAAACACGAGCTTTAAGTCCTAAATAGGCCCAAAACTCAAGTTTTTAGGCCTTAGATTTAAAAAAAATGTATGTGGGAGGACCCCGTGTGTATATATGTGTGTGCATGTATGTGTGTGTATATATTTATGTTTGTATATATATATATATATATATATGTGTGTGTGTGTATCTATGTGAATGTATATATTGATGTTAAAAATAAATAAGACTTATGTAATAATAGTAGTGGCAAGGCGAATGGGACTAACGAAACTACCACGATTTAATCAGATTTTAAAAAAAATGGGGGTTTGGTTATTTTGAAATTTTGCGGCAGATTACTGTTTGGGATGAAAACCGTAAAAAGAAGTTTTTATATTACGTGTTATTTGTTATTTCATATTTACACACCAATTCCTAGGTTTCGAACAGATGTTCTTGATTACCTCTTTTCCAATTTTACAATTCGGTGGTTGAATGGTCTAAAGCGTCACTCTCACAATAGACTGGGACTGCAGATGACGGAGTGATCGGGGTTCGTATCCCGGTCGGGTGTACCGAGGATGGGTTTTCCTAAATTGTATTTTACTCTCCCTCCATGCAAATGCAGGAATGCTTTCTCTTAGTTTAACCTTTCTCATAGCGATCCGACACCTTAGCTCAGTTAGTAACGTGTCTGTGTAATGAGTTAAGGGTCCCGGTCTCGATTCCCGGCATCGCCGAAAAACGTATCATTGATGAAATATGGGTTTATCCTTTCAGATTGATAAATTAACGGCCGGGGACTGGATGTTGTGCCTGTCCTCGTATTAAGTTAGATTATAAGGCATATAAAGCTACGACAGGCCGGTAGTGGAAAATATATGGCTTGAATAAAAAAGTGACCCAAGCCACAGGCTGGAAACTTTAATGGATGTAAGTAAAAATTCCTAACACATTAACGTAATCAGTACAGTAACGTATAACCAGAACGGGCAACGAGGTGATGAAAAAAATTAATATTTAAAAACTAGGAACAGATTTTGTGTTGTATTTTTGGACCAGTATCACATGACTTGACGTATGAATAGGTGTATATCTAGACATTTTTATATCTGTCAGATGAGGTTCTGCCGATGAAAACTTGTGCTGGTGAGTGTATAGCTTTGACTTTACGCAAACTGTACGCCGCATTGATCGTTTTGTTTCAGTGGCGTACTTTTGACATTTGAATTAAAAGTGCACACTGTACACACACACACACACACACACACGTGTTATGACGTCAGAGAGGGCCGTAGGAACAGAACGAAACGGAATCGTCTGAGTTAGATTAATGATTGGGAGGTGGGCGTGGTTCATTTACACCACAATAAAGGATGGGGGGTAGTTTTGACAGGGGGAGGCAGGGGTGATGGGTTCAGTTTGAGAAACGAAGACATCAATCCAATTTTCATTAGAAGGAACTTTTTAGAACATACAAACATATTTTTTTGTTATTAGCATTGATAACATTTTAATATATTATTATTGTTATTTTAAAAGTATTGAACGTATTTATAAAAAGTGAGAGCTACAGATTACATGACTTGACGTATGAATACGTGAACGTATATCTGTCAATTTGGACTGTTAGAATTTCATGGCGACATCGACTAAGACTTGTACAACCTGTTGCACAGTTTAATCGTTGTTGTTTTACTAAGCTGCTGGTAGCTTGCACTAGTGAGCGTACAGACTAGATGCCAGACTCTTATAGTCTGGTTTGACGGTGACGAAAAGGTTGGGGTTTTAATCCCAGCATTGGGTACTGAGGGCACCTTATTTTTCCTAAATGGTTTCCCTTTATCTTTCACCTTGAAATGGTGTAAACATTTCCTATAAATTATACCTTCCCCATCCCCATGAGCATGAAAATGTGAGGGAATGGGGGAAGTCATCGGGGGAAGGGGCGTCCCCCACCTCTTTGGAAATGGCTGGGACCCACTTTGAAATTTATAGACCCCTTCAAAGTGGGAGGTCTAACGTTTTTACTTTACTATTTTTTCAGGCACCACGTCCTACTGCTCATTCGGGTTATACGCCTATGTAGGGCTCGCTAATAGGCTAGGGATGAGAAAGGTTGATTTTGGAGGAAGGTACCAGCATTTACATGGAACTAGAGTGGGAAATTATTTAGGAACAACCCCTCAGCACACCTGACTGAGATTGGACTTCAAATTTTCCGTTATTGGCAGTCTATTCTATCGCGAGAGGGAAGCCTTAGACCATGCTCCCACCAAAGCATTTTTTTAAAACAGTTATTGTTATGATATATTGGTTGAATACTAATTATTATTTTTATTCACCTACAGAATGTACTCTTTTCTTTTCAACCTATTGTCAGAACACTAACTCTGTTAACATTTGAAGGGTACGGAAGGAAAAGGGAGAACGTCCAATTTTAACTCAAATTGAGCTAGTGCTGCCATCTGTTAGACAACCACTAGACCTTTCTAATGCACTTTATATTGTTGCTGGTGACCTGGTGGTCTAGGGTTAAGGTGTCAGACTTCTGTGCTGAGGGTCCGGGGTTCAATCCTCGGTCCCGGCACAGATTTATCTGATTGCCAAACCCTTCCTTCACCTCTGACAAGACGTGTATTAATCACAACTTGTGAATGTGAGGAATGCCAGGCCTCCACCGTGGTTCGGATTCCACGTTAAACTGTAGGTCTTCCATTTCATCTCACAATCACCCTATCCCCATTAGCGTAATTGCTTATAACCCGAACGGGTAGTAAGACGCGATGCTAATAATAATAATAATAATATATTGTTGCTAAAAGAGGTGTCTGTCATATTTAAATTGAGTTAATGTTGCCATCTGTTAGATAATCATTAGACCTTTCTAATGCACTTTATATTATGGTTAAAAGAGGTCTCTGTCATATTTAAATGATTATTTTAAAAACAAATTGCTGGGGTCCTGATGGATTTAGGTCTAAAGGTTGTTGGCTTGTAAAAGTGTATAATGTGGTTTCCCCTTAACCCTTCATTTCATAAAATTGAACCAGCTGACCCCCATCTTTCTATGTTCTTGTTCATTCACTTAACTGAATAATATACGGCATTTATCATGCATCTAGCTAGAGCAGTACTTCTCAGAGGGTGTGCCACGAAATTCTCGACGTTATGTTACTGTTGATAAAAAAAATAATTAAAAGTAGTTTCATTCAATATATAATAAAACCACGTCTTACTACCCGCTTGTGTGATACACTTACTTACTAATTACTCAAATGGTTTTAGGCCTGAGGAAGGTCATATTTATAGGAAGTATACCCGCATTTGCGTGGAGAGGGAGGGGAAAATCATTTTGGAAAAACTACCCTCAGTACACCCGATAGACAGTAACGTCTTAGAACATGCGGCCACCGAAGAGAATTTCATTCAAAATATGTTTTTAATAAATAAGTGAAATATGTTCGAAAGCCTTAATAGATTTGTTCATCTCCATAGAATTTAATGGTATACAATAAAATAGTTGAGTAATTAATGAAACATTACTATTTCTTACCCTAAAGTTTAATTCGTGGTCTCACAGAGGAAAAACACACGCACACATTCCCTGTGCTACCAACGTGCATGTTCGGTGTGCCGCGATGACTCACAACAAATAATAGTGTGCCGCGAACAAAAAAAAAGTTTATAAACACTAGATCTAGAGTTTAGACTACAGGTTCTTAAACTGTGGGTCATGACCCCTTCAGTGGTCGCGAAAAAAAATAATCCGAAGGTTGCAGAAAACATTGACAAACGTGAGAAAAATGTTTTCAATTAAATTACTAAACAATCTTTAATCCAATATTTATTTATTTTCAATATACTTTTATTTTAATAAAACGCTTAATTGTATTGTAAAAAATTGTACACTCCGCTTACCCTGAAATGTAACCAGCTAACCTTGCTAGTTTCCACTATGGTGTAGCATATAATATAAGGTCATACTGTGATCGTAAAGGTAAGACTGTTAACTTTCAAGGTAAATGGAGTGTATACCAATTTGAAGACACTTAATGTATAAAGTGAATAGAAAATGTGGTCATGTCCCTAGTGTAATGGTTCTTGAAAGTGACGTGGTGTTTATGTTACCATGAAGATACGGTGGAATCTATTTATTAAATCCACAAGTATGGCCTATCGTACAAAAAATATGGTTTTGTTTTAATTAATATTAATTTGGTGTTTCTAAAAAAAATTTAGTCACAAAAAGAGTGTTTTTTAATTTAAGTTCACACTGGTGAAATGTTTGAGATACATTAGTATAGTAAGGGTGATAAAATTACTTTGGCAGTCACTATGGATAACTACCCCCGCAGAGCCCTTGCCGGTTTCGGATCCAAACCAAACATTTCTTGTCAGAATTAAGCGCACATATCGAGCTCGCAGGCGGTAGTTTATTAAAGTTACTTTACGCTGTAAATAAACTTAAATACAATGTTCTGAAAATTGAAAAATTACACCTGGACACGGGAATCGAACCCGGGAACTTTGGCTTAGTACCCGGGTTCGATTCTCGTGTCCAGGTGTCATTTTTCAATTTTCAGAATATGATATCTAGATGGAGTAATTCCCACTAATAAGCATAAACAATAGCTTTGGCTATAAATTCTTAAGTACAATGGTATCAGAACCAATCTTAACTTCCTTTAAACCCACGGATACTATAACAGTAGACTATCCTGCCAATGACGGGGATATCGAGGTTCGAATCTCGGTTGGGTGTACTGAGGGTGGTTATTAAAAAATATTGTTCCCTTATCCCTCCATGCAAATGCATTTACACTGCCTATACATATAACCGTATTCATCCCTACAACCATTAGCGTAAATTGAGTACATAAGCGTATTATCAGAATGGGTAGTAAGACGCAGTGGATTACGCACGGACCTGTTTTTGGAGCTACATGCTCGGTTTATTGCCTCTGCCATAAAGGAATGGCGTGTTTAGGTATGTATGTATTATAATACAAAATCATTGTTTTCAATAAAATTTACCGTACCTAGGTACAAAGAAATATTCACAGCTATCAATTTATTCTTATTTTCATATTATATATTAAAACATATTTAATTACAAATATTGTAAGTTAATACAGTACCTATGTTGACTATAAAGTGGTATGATCATAAGTGCTGCTTCAGTGTGGTAGTAATTTGCAACACATAAACCTTATGAGCATATTTTATGTTATCTATCTATATAAAATTAAATTATTACGCTCTCTACACTAAAATGCTACAATCTTATCCAAAGTTGATTTTTGTTTTGTTGGTTAACAATCCTGCAACAAAATGGGAGTGAAAATCATCAAAATGAAAACTCTACTTAAATAATATTTGTTATTTTTAATTCACCAAATTTTTTTGTATCAATAGTTTTATAATATCATTGTGTTTCAGTATGGATGCCAATGGAAACGGAAAACGTGAAATACCAAAATTTCGTGATTTGTTCAGACGTCAAAGACAAGATTCTGACAGTGGTCCAGAATGTCCTGATCTGGACTTTATCTATAATGATGCAGATTCTAGTATAAATGAATTAGCGGAGTTGTATAGCTACACAGAACAGCCAGAATTTCAGCAAAATGTTAAAGCTTTCGAGGATTTAATGAGAGACTACAAACTGGTTCCTTATTGGCAAAAGTTATCAGAAGTTCAACAAAGGTCAGTTGTCCTTAAACTCTTGGATCAATTAGAAGTTTCGAATAAATATATTCGAATGAAAGCAGCACGTTGTATATTGTATTTGGCTCAAGGTTGTTGGGCAGAGCTGCAGTCTGATACCGAACAGCAAATGTTGTCAAGAAAAAATGTAATGCTGCTCTATGAAAGCGGGGTTTTCAGTGCCTTCGTAGAGTTGTTAAATATTGAAATAGAGAACAGTACTGCAGCTTCCACGGCTCTCAGAAAACTAGCAGTGAGTCTGGCTGACTCTACAGATCTGAGAGTTGTACTTAGTGTTCTGTACATTATGATAGAAGTAATGCGTGTGGCGAGGGATGATGACACAGATGAGTTTAAGTGCTACACTGAATCCTTTAGGGTTGAATTAGGACATCCCATTGGGGATGAACTACTTGTAGTTAAACTGTTGGGTATGGTGACACGTTTTTGCAGTGGGTCGTCACCACATTTCCCGATGAAAAAGGTGCTTTTGGTGCTCTGGAAAACGATACTCTCATCTCTCGGTGGCATGGATGGCTTGCGTGACTTGAAGCAAACATATCGTGAAGAAGCTGGACTCGGTGCCACTCAAGATACAATGGAAGTAGCTCGCACCATGAGAGCTTCGTCTCCCCCTGCAAGTGCGGCGGATTTATTAGAAGCCCAGAACCAAAAGAGAAATAATCGTCCATTTAGACGCAGTCTTATGAAACAGAGCTCGCTGGATGAGTCAATGGGCTTGGAGTTTGAAGGGGGGGACCAAACGGATGAAGAGGTAAGAGATTTTGAAGAGCGTCAAGCAATGGAAGAAGCAGGGGAGGTCCCCCAGCCTCCGAGCCCTCGTCCGAGTACTCCAGATGCCTATGAAAAACAAAGGTCTCCCTTGGGCACCAAAAGCCCGTCAGAAAGATCTCGACTTGTTTTTGGAAAACACTAGAGTCAAATTTGTCGGCTTTCCCCTTCAAGGGGATCGTGTTTCCCTGGCTGGATTGCCGCAGCCTATCCACGAAGGGGTCGACGTTCTCAAACACAACATGTACACATCTCTAGCCGAAGTACAGATTCAGAAAGAGGAAGAGATCGCTCGCAATCCACTTTCCACGGAAGAGCCTACTGTGCCTTTGACTCCGACAGAGATTTTGTACCAAGGGATGCTTCCCAATCTTCCTCAGTACATGATAGCCCTCCTCAAAATCCTCCTAGCTGCGGCACCTACTTCAAAAGCCAAGACTGATTCCATCAACATAATGGCGGACGTCCTTCCCGAAGAAATGCCAATGACTGTTCTTCAGTCAATGAAGTTAGGAATTGATGTCAACCGCCATAAAGAGATAATTGTGAAAGCTGTATCTGCTGTATTATTGCTTCTTTTGAAACATTTTAAGCTAAATCACATATATCAGTTTGAATTTATGTCCCAGCATCTTGTTTTTGCCAACTGTATCCCTCTAGTGTTGAAGTTTTTCAACCAGAACATTATGGCCTATGTTGGAGCTAAGAATACCATCCCTATCCTAGACTTTCCGTCGTGTGTGATCGGCGACCAGCCTGAGCTGACTGCAGAGAGCCTAGAGATAGGAGATAGCCAGCAATATTCTTGGCGTAACATCTTCTCGTGTATTAATCTATTGCGAATCTTGAATAAACTCACAAAATGGAAACACTCCAGGATAATGATGCTTGTGGTCTTCAAGTCAGCACCAATACTTAAGCGAACTCTTAAGGTAGGTTACTCAATTAGGGGTAAGCTAGGTTAATATATTCTCATCAATAATTTAGATAGCCTCATAACGTCATATAGTTTAGGCTATTATTTTTACTTAAGAGGCGGATCAATACTTGTTCACCCATCAAAATATGATCACAATCACTTCTGTTATCCGGCCTCTACCAGGTCAGGGCTTGAATAGATTATCTCCACCATCCTGTTCCAGTCATAATTTCTTCTAAGTTCACACTGTTCTTAATTGTCCCCAACCATCTCAGCCCGGGCCTTCCCCCGAGTCTTTTCCAATCATTCTCATTCCCATTGCATGCTTTGGTAGTGTTCATTCTTCCATCCACTTAACTTGTCCAAACCACCTCAATTTATCCTGTTTGTTCTTTCATTCAGCTTGTCCACCCCAATTTTTTTCCTTATTTCCTCATTTTTCATTCTGTCTATTTTTGTCTTACTTAAAATACATAGTAGAAATTTCGTCTTTGCCGGCTGGACTCTACTATTGTCCGGGTCTGCACTCTGAATAGTTTTATTCCTAAATGTTTTAACGCTCTGTCTCCACACAGATGCTGGTACATTTTATTTGGTACTAATCCTCCACTGCATTGTGCCATTAAAACAAGTGTGTAGTAGCTAGGGTAGCGGCATATAACCTAAACGGGTAGTAAGACACAGTGCTAAAAAAAAAGGATAGCCTACACGGATGGTTGAGTTGTCTAAGGGTGTTTGACTCGAACATCTGCATTGGGTCGCTCTTAACTGAGCTTGAACTTCTATTCTAATCCCAGCTGGGTGAATTGAATAGATTTTCTCCACTCGCTCCCTCATCTTGCTGATAAGCAATTAAACCACCCCTGTATTTAACACACCAATTTAAAAAATAGTTTCATAATGAACATAACATACTTTTATATGCTGTGCATACATGATGGCTACAGACAGGGAAAACCTGGAAAAGTCAGGGAATTTTTGGATGACAGGGAAATGTCAGGGAATTTAACTAAAAATAAGGAAAAGTCAGGGAATTAAAAAATATGTCTAGAATATCCCATTAATTTCGCAACTAAACACTAAAACAAATGTTAATAATACCTAAATAAAATAGCATTTTAATTTTAAAATAACTGATAAAACTGTTTAGTAGATACAAACTTTTTTTTAATATGTGATCAATAATAAATAAAATAAGTCATCATCCACCATTAAAACTGGAAAAAGTAGTCAGGGAAAATTGAAAAATGTTGCCTGGAAAACCTGGAAAAGTCAGGGAATTTTGTAAAATATGTTTTGTAGCCACCCTGTGCATATCATCTTAAATTTTAATATTATTTGTTTTGCACTTTATAAGATGATTGTGAAGTGATTGGCTTGACTTTGTTTAGCGGTTACAGTAAATATATACCTATATGATTATGTTGATAATTTGAAAATATAAAACAGACAGTCGTCAGTGTCTGGCACTGTGTTAAAATCCAAGGGTTTATAAAGTTGTTTCTACAAAAACATTTATGCACAAAACACTATCCAGAGATATTGTATGCTTTATATGTTAGTAAAGTCGGTTAAGCTGCCTTCCCCCTTCTCGCTTTAAAAAATACAGTTTTTTATGATTGCAATAATTTGTTCTTCATTTGTTGAAAATAATTGCACAAAAAAGGTTCATTTGTTTCCAGTCCTCCACCCTCCCACGCTTTGAAAAACTGACACTTAGAGTTAAAGTTCTAATCATTGCCCATAAAATCATAATTGATCAATTCCAAGGTGCGTTAGAGTTCTAATCATTGCCCATAAAATCATAATTGATCAATTCCAAGTTGCTAACTCACTCCCCACAGTTAGTTTTTAATGTTTTATCGATTTTTTTTACTAAGGACTTATCTGTGAAAATTTTTGTTTAACATTTTTTTTTTATTGTAAATGCTTATATCCAGCCCCATATGCATGACACAACTTATTTCAGGCCACAGGGTGGGGACCATGGACTTGTGTTAAACTATTTAGTGCCCTGTATGTATTGTGTCTTAAAATGAGTTTTTAATATATAACAGAAGCCTACTTTATTTACTAACATACATTGAAGTCATCAATTGGTACAAATAAGTAAGCATGTCTAGTCAATTTTCCTAGGTTCGATTCTTGTTCCCAGGTGTCATTTTTATACATTTATTTAAATTAGGTACCTTACCTACTTTGGTGGTCAAATGGTCTAAAAGGCATCACTTTCGCAATAAACTGGCCTACCAATGAAGGGAAGATTGAGCTTACAACCCCAGTTGAGTGTTTTTTTCTTAAATGACTTTCAATTCTCCCTTCATGCATATGTGGGTACATTCCTCAAAATTCTACCTTCCTAAGACATTAGCATATAATCCGAATGGCTAGTAATACTCTGTGATAAAAAAAATACCTTAAGATTTATCTAAATGTCTTTTGCTATTTTTCTCCATTCAAGGTACGTCATGCCATGATGCAACTCTATGTACTCAAGCTGTTGAAGATGCAGACCAAGTATTTGGGGCGTCAATGGAGGAAATCCAACATGAAAACCATGAGTGCCATCTACCAAAAGGTGCGCCATCGCCTCAACGATGACTGGGCGTACGGCAACGACCTCGATGCTCGGCCTTGGGACTTCCAAGCTGAGGAATGCGCCCTCCGGGCATGTGTGGATAGGTTTAACAATAGGCGGTACAGTGCCAATGCCAAGGACCCCGACTTTGAGCCCTTGGATACGTGCACCACGAGTGTACTCGGGCAACCTTTCGAGCTAACCGATTACTTTAAACAACACTACGAGGTATGGTTGCAGCGAGAAGTATTCCAGACTCCATTGGGAGATTTTTATTGACTATTATCACCAACCTTGCGATGCTCTGGAACAATTTAAAATACATTTTAAATAAATATTGCAGGTTCGCTTGGAGAACCACACCAATTAAATTGTGGGCCATGATGGAGACACTGCTAATAATATAGTAGTTGGCACAGTGTACCATAATAAAACTATAGTGAACTTGTCTGAAAATTTGCTTTTGAATAGTGTTAATTTTACTATTGTTTGCTCAATTTAGTTTATCGTTAAGAATTTTTAATTATACTTGAAATGGTTCAAAGTTCGACAATATCTTTTTAAGTTAAAAACTATAACAAGTATTCTTATTTGATCATAAAGCACATGTAAGTTGCAATGCAAGGAGACTGACCCGATATGAGCCACGAACAGGCGATACCGAGCATAAATGAGTTGGCTTTCAAGAAACCCTTACCATGTTTATATCTTAGTGCAGCCCTAAAAACTAGTTAGAAAAGTTGCTTGGTCTGCTATAAAGTAATAATGCAGCTACATGCTTGAGTAACTGTAGTCAACATATTTATTAAACCTGCAGTGCTAACAATAATGTGGCTCATTCGTAAAACTACATGTGAAGAGAATAATCTAGTCCCATATCTAATTAAGGCATTGGCTTTTGTAAAGCTTAAAAAAAAAACACTCAAGAATGTAATTTCAGTAGATAATAGAATTAAAAACAAGGCAATCATATTTATACCTTGCTTTAACATAAGTTTACTAATATTAGAAGCTATAATTTTTTGAAACCAACTATGTCTTTATAAGGAAAACCTTTTTTCACATTATGAGGTAATTGTATTATATTTGTAAGAAGGTATAGGAAAGGCGGATAGAAACATATAAAAGGGACAAATACAATATGACTTTTACAGTGAAAAGAAGAACACAGTTCACTTTTTACATACATGGCTGCCTCTTAAAGAAAATCAGCCGTCACCGCCCAATCCCGCTTTCATTCTATCGGAACTCATCAGGGAGAAGTGTGAAACTTTAGGAAGTTGCGTTGCACGCTTCACACTCCTCTCTGATGAGTTCCGATAGAACAAAACCTAGGCCGGGGAAGATTTCCTTCAAGAGGCAACCATAACCTCTTTGTCCAATGGCACCAATGTAAAGTGTGAACTGTGTTCTTCTTTTCCTATACATTCTGCCAAACATAATACAATTGAAACCAACTATGAAAATTGCATCAAATTTATTTCCTAATGTTGGTGGTGAAATCTACTATATTAACTAAACATTGGATAAACTAACTTCTGTTACTCATGTTTTTTATACATAGCATAATACACCTTATTTGTTGACAAAGCAAAATTAACTCAAGTTAAATCTTTTCATCAATGGCAAAAGAATGAGTACTTATTTATACCTTTGCTTTCTATTTGAATAAAATATGCCTACCACCTACTCATCCAGTGCCCACAGGAAGCTGCGCAGAATGAAACTCAGGCCATGGTATGACATTGATTACTTTCTTCTTTAAGGAACAAAAATATTGGCCAATCACACCCATCCTAAGAGAAAAAACACTACCAACAGCATTAGTAATATCTTCTGAATACTACTATGCAAAAATTACTCACCCCCACAAAAGATACCCCCACAAAAGATTTTGCACAAAGAAGTAAAAAGTGAGATATCTGCTTATCCACAAATCCTATTGAGTTTATGGCAAAGCCTGGTTCTCCATCACAGAAGCCACGCCCTCGCAATAATACATGACCCCATGAGAATCCACACACGAATTGGACCCAAAATCCTCCCACCAATGTTGCCATAACCAAATACTTCATGAGGCCACCCACATGCTATGTGATGTTTGGACCGGCTGAGACGAACCTGTTACACATCTAACGTAGGGATTTCAAACTCAATTTATACTAGCATTGAAAGAATAGGTGCTCAAATCCAGAACAAGCAGTAAGGTTACACCAGGCAAGGCTTTTTTTTTTCCACTTAGTTTGCTGTGAAGGTTTCTACGTAGCTCCGACAGGCAACCAACCACTGCAACACAAAGCATGTTTTTTCTTCCTCTCTATTCAATCAGAGTGAAGAAAGGCACACACACATTCTGCTGCTGAAGGAGACTAATGTATGCTGAATAATCAGAATAGTGCGATGTAATTTCTAATTCACATACACTGCTTTAGTCCAAGCAAGCCACCATTTTACATTCTAGGAATGTGTAGGCCCAGTGTCATAGACCTTTGTATTGAAGCTAAAACTATTTTGGCAAGGCTGCCACACAATTTTAAAAACACTAAAGCTTGGACTATTCATATTCCACAAGATAGCAGAGGACACTGACCAAGTAATGGCCATGAACACTTTTTATGGTCTTTCATTTAAGGCTGCTATTTCTCCCTTAGGCATAATTTGTACAGTACATAGATAAGGTCCACACACTGTCAAGAGAAGAATGGTGGAAGGATAGAGAGGAAGAGAAGAATGGTGGAAGGATAGAGAGGAAGTTGGCATTTTATCAAACTGACCCAGCCAGGAATCATAATATGAGAAAATCTTAACTTTCAGTACAAATGTTTTATTCACACCAACTAAGATAATTGTACAGTAATATCTGTTTGCCAAGCAGGAAGCTTACTTGGCATTATTCCACAGCAGATTAGATAGGGCCATAGATGCGCATAAAAATGGTTTTATTTTATGTTCAATCAAAAATACATGTTACATTTGAGACAATGTATACAAAACTAAAATTTATCATTGAAATCGTATATATTCGCTTTACAATCCCTAGTTAAGTTTGTCTGCATATTTCACAATTTTGTAGCCTATAGAGAACTTACACTGCAAGAAAATACAAATCAAATCATTTTAAAAATTTCTGGGGTGTAAAAACAGTATTATTTCCCTTTTCAAAAACATAAAGGAAAAAGTACTTGGCATCTTTGTATTCTTTATCAATAGAAGCATGCTTCCTTTCAGAGTAAATGGAGTGTACAGTTAAATTGTCATAGGATGAACTTTAAACCTCTCTCAACCATACATCAGGTCATGTGATCCAACACAGTAAAACATTATCACAAATGTGTATTTAATAAAAATTTTCACACTATAAATATTGAAGCGTTTGTATCTTTCATGTTGAAGACTATTTGCCTACTGGTGTGAACACTTCATAGTCGAGCACAGAAAAGTTATAATCCCCCATGAGAACGCTGCATGAGGCACTGTCTCCATCGTAAGAGTGAGGTAGGTTGGAATAGCTGTCCATGTTTGTGTTGCAGTTGCTGGCTATGAGTAGGTCGGCACCCGCACCAAATATCGGGCCACAGCTGTTGACATGACACAAACTATAAAATATTCATTTTTTACCTATTATAACCTAAAAAGTATATTTTTGTTATATATTTGGAAGAAGGTGGATAGAAGAAACACATTGTTTCTTCTTTCAGGAAGTTTCGTTGCAAGTTTCCCACTTCCTCCTGCTACATTCCAATAGAATGGAACCTAAGTCAGGGGATTGGGCGGTAACGGTCCATTTACTTTAGGAGGCAACCATCACCTATGTCCAATGGTGGTAGTGTGAACTGTGTTCTTTTCATTGTAAAAGCCATATCGTGTTTGTTCCTATCCACCTTCCCTGTACCTTCTTTCAACTAAAACAAGACTACTTCTTAAAGGGATAAGTGGCTTTCTTTATAGAGATAATTATATAAAATGTACATTTGGTAGGAGTGTGTACAACTTCAAAAATTATGAAATTTCTTGAATAAAAACATAAACTGAATATTTTAACCATATATGTTTAATTTATTTTATTTATTAATGAGCTGTTAATATTTGTGTGAAAAAACAAGTGCAGAAGGACAGGCTAAAGGAGTGGACTGAAGACACATGGCAGAGGCATAAACTGCCAGTGATGATGATAACAACTCTTTAAGTAAATTGATTTTAACAACTCCTAAATTATGTTAGTGTATAAAGTTAAATATAAATAACCACAATATAATATTTTTTCAAGCATTAAACAAATACCAAAATGTTTCCGAACTTTGAATCAACTTCAAGAATATTTCATATATTTGAGTTTATAAAGTTGACTTCACACACACACACCCAATATTTGGACCAAATCCCTGGACGCTAAATCATTATTTAAATTATTGGGGATAGCCAGCATATTTACCCGAATAAGAAGAAACAGGGAGTTAGTTTCATTGACACCAACATAGTTGTAAAGATAAGGTACGTATTACTGAATCTAACTTCCTGAGTATGATAAAATATAAATGTGTTGTGTTAGTCTGATTTGTGCTTCATTTTTCTACAATTCTATCATATTTATAAACATTTTATCTCTAAAATTAATAAGTTTGTGAGGAGCATGTTAGCTATCATGAGGATAAGGAATGAAGTTATTCGGGAAAGGGTGGGAGTACATGAGATAGTAGAGAAAGCAAGCCTGAGATGGTATGTGTATTTAATTAGAATAAAGTATGCAGGAAATATACAGCATGGAAGGCCAAGAAAGAGATGGGAGGAGCAGATAACAAAGTGTGCAAGTGAGAGGAAGATGGGGGTATTTTACTAAACTGACCCAGGCTTTTAAGCATGACTTGTCAACAAGATTAATTTCAAACTTCTTCCTTCCCTTTTCTAAATGTACTTACTCTGGATGGTAGCAAATGGCAAACATCTTCTTGACGATGTCATACTTGGTTGGAGGCAAGTCCTGATCGTTGGTGAGAGTAAAAAGAAAGGCTTTATCTGAAGGTATGTAATGCCCCTTTGTGTTGGTTTTACCCCAAGGAACATCACTGAAACCCCCACATATTTCTCCTCTTGAACCCTGAAAAACAAAACAATAAAGGTCTATATGTAAGTTTCCATTACCTCTATCTGCGCAAACAAATGTAAATTTTTATCTTTACTTAATGCATTTGTCAATACCTATAAAATATCACTAATTTAATATTGTAGAATGTTATCAATTTTGGCTGCAAAAAAGTTTTGAATTTTCTAAAAGCCCCTTCCTAAAACAAACAAAAATTGTATCTATTTAGAATCAGTTCTCCCAATTAATCAAGAATATAAAATATTTTGGCGAGTCATGGAACATTTCCCACACCTTTTGAGTTAAATTTGGTTTGTGTTACATTGGGAAGAAGGGCGGGAAAATTCGATTTGCTTAAAGAGGCAGCCATTTCCTCTTTGTCCAATGACAAAGTATGAACTGTGTTGTTCTTTTCATTGATAATACCATATCATGTTTGTTCTCTTTTATATGCTTCTATACATCTTTCCTGTACCTTCTTCCAAATATAATACTATTACAGTAGTCTCTCGGAAACTCGACCTAATGTGGACTGATATGGTGTTGAGTTATTGATATGATGAGCTTAACGAATGAACTTGCATAAAATGCATGTTAAAACAAGGATGAATTACAGTACAATATATTATGTGTTAATATAATGGTGTAGTGTAATATACAGAAATGCAGTACAGTACTATATATATAATATTGCATTGTTTCGAATAACACATTGCTGAATTGGAAAACTAACAAACACAACACTTGTAAAAACACCACAACAAGAAGACTGTTCCACTCGAGTTACAGAAACAAACAGAGGTTATACAGTTGAATGACCTTGGATTGTGATGAGTGGCGCCAACAACTGTATGTATGTGTCGAGTCTCTACTGTACCTCAAATAGCGGAAAGAGGTTTTCCTTAAAGAGATTTATTGAGTAGTATTACTTAATTTTTAAAACAATATAAGCTTTCCCATTTGCATAGAAGGCTAATAAATAGCAAGGGTGTGATGTTTGGTTTTAGTGAAGATAAAGCATATACTAAACTGATTACACTCATAGAAACAGCTGTACACACTTAACTGGTTGTAGGACCAACTTAAAACTACTCCTTTACGTCACATAATACCAGATCACATTTGCTCTCTTTCTCTTCTTTTCAGCATCGCATCTGGCTACCCATCTCGAATTTGTGCTAATTACACTATTCAGATAAGGAAGGTTGAATTTTGAGGAAGTGTACCTGCATTTGTCTGAAAAAGAGGGGAAAACCACCAACCTGGATCCAAACCCCTATCTTTCAGCCCAGTCTATTGCGATAGTGACACCTTAGACCATGTGGCCACGAACTCTTAAACGCCATTTCAGTACCTATATGTTATTAAGATGGGAAGAGCAGATAACAGTTAAGTGTGTGAGAGAGAGAGGAGAAAAATGGACAAGAGTAAATAAGGAAGAATAGTGTAAAGAAAGAGTAAGATGGAAGCATTTTATTAAACTCACCAGGCCCCAGCTTAGAAACAGTTGAGGAAGATTATATAACTAATGCCCCCCCCCCCCTTTCC
>CABFWO010000736.1:48465-74986 GCA_902155825.1 Timema genevievae
TTAAAAACAGTTGAGGAAAATTATATAACTAATGCCCCCCCCCCCATTTCCTTTTTTTTTTCTAGCTAGCATTACATCTTAATACCTTTTCAGATTATATGCATATGTAATAATTATGGTGATGGGTTAGGGATAAGAAAGGTTGAATTAAGAAGAAATGTACTCACATTTGCATAGGAGAGGGGAAAACAATTTAGCAAATACCAACCTCAGTACAACCGACCGGAATTTAAACTCTGATCTCCCTTACATCAGCGGTATTGCGATAGTTACACGTTAGATCTTGTGGCCACCGAAGCACATAACATCTCTTATTAAACATTCTAATAGCTCACCATAACGATGACATATGTTGGTGCAACTCCATCACAATGTCTGTGAAATGCCTCTGCTGAGTAACCATGACTCGACGCTCGGTACACTAGACGCCAAACTTGCTTTGAGGAACCGTACCAGGTGTTGAGTACACGCTGGTAGGACATTTTGTCCTGAAAAAAAAAACATTAAAAATAGTATAAATTTATCTCTTTAATAAAATCCTCTTCGCTTTTTGAGGAACATATTTTTATATTTTGTAGAAAGTATCCATCTTTCCTGTATCGTCTTCAAGATATAACAAACCCCGTAAAATGGTGGGCATTCAGAGTGAAAGTCATAATCACCTAATCTAGTCGAGTGTATTTATTTCTTAAATATTTGCCCATGTTGTCTCCACACAAATGTAGATACATTTCCTATAACCAAACAACATATGTAACGTGAACTAGAAGTAAGATAGGTAGAAAAATAAAAGAGTGTGTGTGTGTGTTTGTGATTTGAAATATTACAAATAAATTAACATGGAGGTAGACTAGCATTTGCAAAGTTAATTGTGAAGTTTAAATACTGGAAATGTTACTTGAGTCACCATTGACTGTGAAATCAATGATAGTAGTAGATTATTTACAAACGTCCATCACAGACTGCCTTAAACCATGAGAATCTCTTATAGCTTAGTGGCAGAGCATTGGTGCATCAAGTCAAAGGTCCAGGGTTCTAAACCTGTATCTTTTTCTATTTATGAAAATTATTAAGTAAATTGAAAAATAATGTTCAAGGGGATCCAGTAAGTCTTCCCTCTTACAGTCATTCTTCATATTTCTAACTACCATTTAAAAATTTTAATTTTCAAGATGTATTTGGTTACCTCAAGTTGTCCTTCTACTTGACTTCAAAGTTTGTCTTACACACACCCAAAAGTTTTGTTTCTGTTTTTACCTCCTCCCCTGTTTCCACAGGCCCCACTTAAAATTATTTTTAAGTTTTAAGAATTGTACAGCTATTTGGCGTGAGTGGTCCCTTTAACTGCATGTTAAATTTCAATTTTTTACCACAGTGATAAATAATTATTTCCATTAGTTTTGGTAATTTTGACCCCCCCTTTCACATTCTTTTCTCCAAATCACCCTTAGAAATCAATGATTTATTTGGTTAACTGGAATCTATTGGCTATCAGCCAAATTTTGCCCATTTTGAAATTTTTCTGGTTATATGAGGTAATCCCTCTACCTTCCTGTGAATTTTGCTAATGAAATGGAATGAGGAAAGTAGAATTTTGGAAGCAATATACACACATTTGCATGGAGGAAAGGTGGGAAACACTTTAGGAAAAAACCGCCGGATTCCGATATGGGTTTTGGAAGTGTTCTTAGAAAGAAATTATATATATAAATAACAGAAATTATACAATAGCTATGCCATTGCTATATAAATATACATATTAAGCCCAATAAACATTTAATGTGTATTAAAAATAAACTCATTTCATACCAATTGAAAACAATTATGTATGTAATATAAGCACCTAAAAGTCAATCTTGTCTATTATCGTTTACCTAGGTGGCCGGGGTGTGAATCCCGGCCGTGTACACCAAATGTTTTTTCACCCTCCCTCCACACTAACCCGGATATATTCCCTTTAAATGCCTCTTCCTCATTCCTACCTCACTAGCGTAGTTAAATGTGGATAGTCCGGCCATGTTTAGTGAAATACAAAATAATATAAGGAGAGCAAATGAACAACCAACCCATTTTTACACTCAACAAGTGTACAATAAAAATATACAAATTTATAACCAAATTAAAGTTCCTCTTCTTATTATTTTACCGTGTGATTGGGGATTATATGTACATTAAAGCAGATTAGAGGAAGTGTGCCTGAATATACACAAATGTGAATACCTTTCCTTCATATTATACCTTCCTCATTTGTGTAAATATGTGACTAGCCCGGATGGATATTTGAAAGCTAAAAACACAATTATTTTAATGATATACTATTTTTGCACCACGTCGTCCTACCTGGCAGGTCTTTTCACATTGTGATGGTGTTGGGAGATAAATTTTAGATTAAATGGACCCTCATTTACGTGGTGGTAGAGTAAGAAGTCTTTAACACCTTCAGTACGTACGGCAAGGATTCAAAAACTCGCCAGCAAAGCAAATTAGACAAACTCTGGTGAGAATAAGACTGAGCTTCCTTAACATTTCAGGACCTGTGACCTTAGTGAAACATACACTCATCTGGTGGTAGTGTTGAGAGGTCTTTGGGTGGGTTTAAAAAAAAGAGATAAAATATTAGTTAAAATGGCTGCTATGCCTGTAGTCGAGCATGTCAAATATGGTATATCTGCGAAAAAACGTCTTATGTGAAGTGATGTTTAAAAACTATGAACATCATGAAATATAAGATATTTTAAAAACCTGATCTACTAAAGGTAAAATTCAATGGTCTATAACTAATACATCATTAATTTGAAATAGATTTAAAAGTTTAGAGAGCTTTCAGTCAATCATATAAAAATATTTACGTGTTTATCTAGAGCAAGTTATAAAAATCAAACACTTTAAGTTAATAGGTTTGGAAAATTGGATACTTCAAATTTCATCAGTTAAAACAGCTTTTAAAGAAAATTAAAAATAATTTTAAGAAATTAATATTTTTAAAAATCAAAATACCATTAGAATCTGTTTTGTTGAGAAAAAAGTGGTTAAAAAAAAAGATTCTCCTTAATGCACCTAATTAGATCTGTATAACCTACCTAAGTTAGGTGCTATCCGTAGGCTGAGATGGGTCCTTAAGTACCTATAGTTTCTAAAAAATAAACACTATCTTTAACCTGAACCAAGATCTGTGAGCCCGGGAAGAGTTTGAGTGAGACCCGAGGTTGGAGCCTCTTGTCTTCAGAGTTCTCTCGGAACTTGTTGGGAAGGGCTGCATATCTGTAACGTTCAAGGGACAACTCCATGGGCACAGCCCCAGTGGGTTCCACTTCTTCCGCAAACACTTGGCTGTCTGTCAACAGACAACTTCACTATTAGACATTGATGTACAATATCTATTCTTCATAAAAATTTGTTTAAAATTCATTTGAGGTATTTAACGTGCACTTTTTGAACCAAATGATTATATCAGCAAACAAGAATTTCTATGAGTGAGAGTGAAAAGGCTTATCAATTTTTTCAGGGCTCTTTTACATGCCACGATCGACATGGGACAGAAGGTTTTACTTTCCTTCTGAAGAAAATCGTGCTACAAATTTGTATTGCTCAAGAAAAATTAGTTGACTGATTGGGTTTGAACTGTTAATAAAACTCTAGTCAAATTTTCATAGGAAGAAACTTTGAGTCAATACAAAAAAAAATTTTCTTGCTAACATTTTACTTTGTTTTTACTTTTTAGTGTTGTTTTATATAAAATAGACATGGTGCTGGAGGAGAATAGAGAAGATAAAGTGACTAATGAATAAGTTTTAAGAAGAGTATTATGAAAAAATAACCATTATATCACTGTAAATATATAAGATATTTGGACATCAGCCAATCCCAATTTGATTATAAATTGCTTGTTATTTGTATATTGCAGTTTGAATAATTTTGGAGATTATACTATAAATAAGACCACAAGTGTTACATTATGAGTGTTACTGTGGATTCATACGTTCACCCAAAAACTAGCGCAGAACAGACACATAGTCACATGACGAGCTCTAAGCCAATCACAATATTTCCGCCTTATAGGCGCGAGCTGCTCCACTAAAGTTCAACTTCATTTGCTCTGCCCGAGATGTTCAACACAGGAGAACCAATCAAATCTCAGAACCAACCATCTAAAATCAGTGTGCATGTGCTCTACAGCCAGAGGCTAGCAGTCAGCTTCCTTGACTTTTGAGAGGAAATTTGAAGTAACCTGTTGATGGAAAGCGTGTGTATCAGTGCATTGGATTGTGCCACGATACAACGTTATAAGTTGAAAACATCCATCGGAGAAATTATCTAGACCCACTGAGCCATTAGAAAATAAAATATGTCAGCACCACTCAAGCTGATTCTGTTCTTTATTTTCGGTGAACGTGTGAATCAAGATTTACTCTCATTTACCTATAAGTAGCAATCTGACATGATTGATGACCCCAGAAAGGTGCTGGCACACTCGGGCCCTCTCCTCCTCCGCCCAATGGGCCGTGGGTTGTGTCACACCTGCTTGATACTTTGCCCAGTTCAACACTGCACGCCACACATCTTCTTCTTCCATGGACAACTTACATTCAGAGCACAAACTAAATTAAATAAGAGCTTTGAAGTACTTACCAAGTNTCATATTTGAGTGTGAGAGGTGTATTATCTAGTTCGGTTGTGGTAGGTATACTTTAGCCTCTCTGTGGGAACAGAATGTTGCCGAGGGTATACCTTTGAGGTTGTCTACATGTCATACCCCCGCAATGAAATGAATGTGATTATGAAGGTGTGGAGCAAGTGGAAATCTTAAACCTAAAGGCCATACATGTATTATGTAACACACTTGAAAGGGGGGTCCATCGTAGTGTTACGCTCCATGACATGGGGGAGGGGGGTTTAGGCTAGCATACCCTAACAAAGATGTTTAAAAAATGATCTGGTAATGTACAACATAAGCTTTTTTCACACTTTTAAAATCGTAATTTTTGTAAATACAAATAAAACCGTTTAACTAGAAATGGCATCTTTTATTCAAAATCCTATTTATTTTAAACTTTTAAGATCCGACGTCAAAATAACTAGTCTACCCAAAAAAAAACCACCTCATTCGAAAATTACATGAGGAAAAGGGGAATTTTTGTTTATAGTTAGAAATGGCAGCCTTACCTAACTTCAGGGGGTTAAGCGGTTGCCAAAGTGTTACGGAGCATCATATGGGGGAGGGGGTTCAATAAATGCCTTAAATTGCGTTACATAATACATGTATTGCCCCCTAACTAAGCAAACCATTGTAACAGTTCCCTTTTCAAGAAAAATACCTAGAGTACCACCAGAAATAGAACCCAGGACCTCTAAACATTTACTCCATTGCTCAATGTCTGGCTGGTTTGAATATAAAGTGAAAGTCATTACTCCCAAAATGATCTTGAATGTTCTAAAAACATTATGAACTAAGCCACAAATTTGCCAAGGAATATTTGTAACTTATTATAAAATGAAGTGCATTTGGCAAAATATAATATGTAATTAAATAAATATGATAGAACTGTAGAGAGAATAAACACAAATAAAAGTAAAAATCTTATCACATATTCACAAACACTTCAATATTTCAATCCTCTAATTGCATCTATGACTACCAATCTACTTCCTGAGGAAGATGCATTAAGAGGTCATCGAAATATTGAAGTGTTTAAATATGTATTAGTGCTTTTACTTTTATTTACATATTATAAAACAATATTTTGTAAACATTATCAATTAATTAATTATTATTATACTTATATAATTTGAGGTTGTGTTCAGTATTGATTATTTTAAGATTAAATTATTTGTCGATTGCAAGGTGGACAGAAAATTAACTAACACTAAGCTCTATTTATATCAAATGTAATTGGATAAACTAAATTTACTCCACTTAAGTGACAAAGTATTCAATTTCTATAAAAAGTTTTTATTTTTATTGCTCAAAGAACATACAAATAACTCAAAAGAAGCCCTTCCAATCCCAACTCCTGATTTATGATGTGTACCCACCCATAAAATATGCCTATTTTATTGGTCACCTCATCGCATGTTCACAGACACATGTTGATACGATTTAATTAAATAGTTTTAGCAAGGCCTTACCTGGGAATTTATTTTTGGGGAGGCTGTTTACCACCTCCATTGGCTTTTAATCAAGTTCCCCAAAATAAAATGGAAAATATTTTTGTTTAACCACCTTTGTGGTCTAGTGGTCAGCGTTCTTGTCTACAGAACCAAAGGTCCAGGTTCAAACCCTAGGGTTTCTAGATTTTTCTGTGAAGCAGTGGGTCTGGAACGGGGTCAATTCAGACTCGTGAGGACAATTGAGGAACTACTTGAACAAAGAGGTAGCGGCTCCAGTCTATAAACCTGAGATGAACGTCCGGATAGTTTATTGTGCTGACCACATGACACCCTCTATTTGCAAATGTTGCCACTATCTTTGCCAACATGTGTTGGCCGCTCGGTCAGTATAGCTTGCTTTCGAGATGATGCCATGTAGTTTATTTTTAATCTTTCTAGAAGCAATTGGGATAATAGCTATTATTAATTTTGACAGTACACAAAACTATTTTATCAGTAAATAATGCTTTAATGAGGCTGGAGGGAGGGGTGGTTTTATATCTACAGCCCTGCAGAACAGATTATCTCAATTTCACACACATTGTCTGAGAGATTCCAATATTATATCAAATGATGATACTCACATAGTCTGAAGATATTAGTTTAATTAGAGCGTCCTTGGATAAGTTGAGAAAGGAATTGGTCTTGACACATTCAAGGGCATTCTCTCCCACATAAGAGATACATCGCTCAACAAAAGATTTGGCTCCCTTCCCACCTGTAACACCGTTTTTTAACTTAGGCCTATAAACATATTTATAAGAACTTAGAATACTCTAATATCAATGAACAATATTAGTATATACAGAGTGTGGCAGAAATAGTGACCCATTTGAAACCGTGAGACATTATCGATCACTGCGTCCTAGAACGTTAATGTTTGTTCCAATGCATAGGGCAGTTCAAAGCATTAATGTCCATCTATGTAGCGTAACCTTGGCAGTCAGCATGGAGCGCTGGTCGAATGAACATCGTGTGTTTTATGTTTAAACATTTTTCAGGTGTGCTGATAGTAATGTGACTACTCAGCATGTGTTTCGGTGACACTTTAATATCGGCAAAAGATGATCATGATATGGGTCAAGGACTTCAGAACAAATGCATTTGCCTGGTAGGCGATGTACGGTTCGCACCCTGGACAATATTATAACAGTAAGAGCTGTTTTAGAGTCCAAGATGGAGTTCGCAAGCTCTCAACATATTGGACAAAAGTTTACGCTGTATGTTGCATCAGGATATTAAGTTCCACCCTTACAAGATGCAAGTGATGCATTAATTATTGCCCAGAGATTTCAAGTCAAGTTGAAATTTCGGTATGCAGATTCTGGAGATGATAAACACACAACCTAATTTTCTTAACACACTGATGATGACAGATGAGGCACACTTCCATCCATGCGGCTATGTCAACAAACAAACTTTAGGTACTGGGTGGCTGCAAATCCTCATTACCTTTATAAACAACCACTTCATAGCCAAATAAAGTTACTGTGTGGTGTAGTGTATCTTCTCTGGGTATTGTTGTTGGTCCATATTTTTTTTTAATGGCACGGGTGGGACTGTCAGTCAAAGCAAGAACGTCCATGATGACTTTACGAAAAATGTTTCCACACCACCTTGTTTCTCGGTTTGGTGATGTTAACTGGCCACCCGGTTCGCCCAATTTATCCGATGATTTTTTCCTGTGGGGATTTTTGAAATCCAAAGTCTATGCAAACAGTAATAATTCAGAAATTGAAAAATCACATTCACACCGAAATTGCAGCAATAACACAGGAAAGCCTGTGTAAGGATATGGCGAATGTACATGTTCGTTCCAAATATTGCATTGCTAACAATGATGGTCACAAGTGTTCTTTGTAACAGTGTATAGTAAGTAATAACATGTAGATATTATGTTTAATGCTGAAATATAATGTTTAAAATGGGTCACTGTTTCTGCCGCATCGTGTAAATACTTAGAATATAAAGTGAACATGTAAGGTGACTAACAAGTTCTTAAGACTAGTCAATGAATCATTCTGAAGTGATTCTGCGAAGACCAACCTTGGCAAAAACAGGTAGAGTGGGGGGGTAAAGAATAGCTGGAGCTACCTCAGAACATTTTTAGGGGGTTTCCATGGTCACTTAGACACCAACCTTTAAAAGTCATTAGCTATGACAGGAAGACTGTATCTGATAGCTACAAAAATTTAATAAAACAATCTTGATGCATTCATATGTCAAGTCATATAATCTACAGTCATCACATTTTATAGATACTATCAATACCTATAAAATAAAATAGGCTACACCAAAATCATGGTATAGCTATAGTGAGATTTTCATTGGAAGGGCCTTTAAAAAAAATACAAAGTTATCTTTTGCTGTAAACATTGATAACATTTTACTATATTACTAGAGTTATTGACAAGAGCACATCACATAACTTGATGCATGAATACACTAAAGTAGATCTAGTAACTTTTTTTCTAGTTGTTAGATAAAATTTTTCATGTGAAAATTTGACTGTGTTATCCCACACCTCTCATCAAAGTACGTCAGTGAAATGGAAAGGTGACCAAGTCAGTGGGAGTATGTTTTGTCTTTTTGAAAATACAACAGTAAAAGTTTATTAATGCGACCGTTGAATGTCTTCAACCAAGGAAAAAAAATTAAGTTTCAGAATCTAAAAAAGTAAGCTGCTGATAGGCCACACTGGAGGACTCAATTTGGACCTGTAGAAAGACAGAACACCTCAAAAATATAGAAATAAATAAGTTAACCGAATATAATTTGTATTCAGTTTCAGTTTGCTGTATTTTGGTTATGTTTTAGGGAAACTATGCCTCATAATCAAAATGAGGGTATTTTATTGTTTGGTAGTTAAATTTGAATTAATGTATGTATTAGTTTGTTGTTGCAGCCTCTTCAAGCTAATTAATACTTAAATATTGTTTACTACCGGTATTATTGATTTTCTTCTTTATTATTTACTGTATATTGGCACTATCGACAGGTAGGTCTGAAGTTGAATCTTAAGACAAGTGTGATGAGGTTAATTTTCTATGTGAGATTTTTACAGCCTCTCCTTACAGTAATGTAGATGAATTTCCTATAATTACTACTCTTCTCATACCTACCCATTTAGGACAAAAAATGTGTATCATCCTGGACTGTTAGTAAGACAATTTGGATATAAGTCGGGCTATGCGTCATAGTAAAAGTGCAGGTAACAATATTTTTATTAACATGTGTTTTGATATCAATGAATTAATTAACTTACCATAAATTGTATTTACTTGCGACAGTAGAAGAGATGGACACAGCATACATTTTCTAGGAGATAAAATAATTGTTTTTATTCATATGTACACTCTGTTTACTCTGAAAGAAAGGAAGGTTACTTTGCACGTATCCACTATGAACCTTCTTTAGTTGCCAAATGATCTTAGGCGTCGCTCTTGTGTTAGACTGGTATGCTGATGACAAAGATATCAGGGTTCAAAACCTAGTTGGGTATACTGAGGGAGGGTTTCCCTTAATGGTCTACCACTCTCCTTCCATGCCAATGCGGGTTGATTAGCCCTACAATACTTCCTGCCTCATCCCATTAGAGTAAATGTTATACTTAAGACCTGAACAGGTAGTAAGATGCAGTGATAAAAATTAATTCACAACGGAGTAATTTATAGTATAGGGGGAAAGTGAAATCCACATTTCAGAAACCTTTTTGATATCGCTGGCCAATGGCCATATAAGATTAAAAATATATTTGCGGGAGCGGTAGGAGTCGGTTTAAGAAAAATGTCAAACAATAATTTTCAAATTTATATTTTTCATACATTAATTAGTTAGTATTATATTTTTACTAACATAATTGCTTGTTTGCTAAATCTTGGGAGGCTGAGAGAATCAGTTGGAGTGCCTGATCTAGCCCATGGGTTATAGGTTAGTGATCCCTGGTGTGATGTATCAAGATAGTAGAGTGTAAGTTGTACACTAAAACAAAGCTAACAAATCTTCAGGTCCCACACCAGCAACAACTCAGGACTGACAGTAGATGAGATTGAATGCGATGAGCTCAAGGTTCAAATCTCACTCAGGTGCAAGACTTCAATTTTTTTATGGTCGGTTTTGCCGGGATGTAAGTCTGGAATCCTATCCACCTAAATCGAAGGTGGTGCATCTACTAAAAGGTTTCCCAACACTGCTTGCATTTGATTGAAGATTTGTAATTATTTTATTTAATGTATGCAAAAATTATTTTTTGCCTGGTAGTCATTTAAATGTAATTCAAGCATCAGTGGGTTGAAAAAAAAAATAATTCCATACATGGCAGTGGCTGTAACGTGCATGCAAGACGTGCACTAGTCCATTTAATGGTGGTTGAAAGTCGGTATTTGTCCGAATTTCATCCCATTGCTTTAGCTACTGTAATTCTTATTTGTGACGTCATAGATTTCAGAGTTACTTTTTTTTAAAGAGTGATTCTAAGAAAAACAGCCAAATGCTTGAAAACCAACAAATAATTATAATTAAAGGAGTTTAGACCCCAAATATAAAGGTTTTCAAAATGTATTAAAAAATTGAAAAAAAAAATCATAATATTTAGGAATGACTTAGAAATTATTTACATTAAATACCAATATTTTCCAAATCATTCAACCATTATTTTTACATAAAAAGGGCAAAAATGCCATGTTTTTTTTTCCAAATATCGTCTGCAATCACAAATGCCGTTAACGGTCACTTGCTAAAATTTGTATGCAATCCATGTGACCAAGATATTGTACAATTTCTTGCCCAACTTTTTGTATAAGGAGTTGTGTTGCGTGTACTGGGCTTTAGAGTTTAGTGGAACACAATAATGTAAATCACAAAACAGAAGAACGCCCAAAGACACAAGTATCATAAAAAGAACACCTCCAAATAGCTTCTTGAAGCATAAATTTTTTTTAATCTGGGACCTCCCCTTTTAAGCTTGCCTAAGAATTTTGGTCACCAGACACTACTGATCTTTAGTGTAAATATGTGGATAGCCTAGTAAGAGGATGTAAACTAAAATTAATATTCCTTATTGTATTTGTTTAGGCTTTATTCCACAATAACCGTAATTTCTTTTCTTAAATTATAAAAACTAATAATCAAAATCACTTAAATAAGCTCAAGCTCAACCTCAAGAGGTCATGTCAAAAGGAAAATTTTCTTATATTTGTGTATCTATAGTCAATAATATAGTAATAAAGTGTATGACACACAGCTATATTAGTAGTTACAATAAATACCCTAGACCTACCTCAACTTCGAGCAAATAAGTTTAAAATTCAAATGTGTATGTTAATCCTATCAGGCGAGTTCAAGAGAAAATAATAAAGCACAAATGTAATAATAACCTTCACTAGCAGGCATAATATTGACTCAACTCTTTTCTAACTTAGTGATTAGTTGAAAGGGTGCAGTTTAGAAACAAATGTGCATAATACCTATTTTAAGTTTCTGGAATAAGCTAATACTTAAAATTGTTTGTAGAAATAAAATCAAGACCAAAAAAAAGGGGTAATAATGTGTTATATTTATTTCAAAAGTCGATGCTAAACAAAATTGCCTATAGCAAAAAATGTTTAAATCAAAGGTCACAGTAAAAGTTTTGAACTTTGGCCTATGCTCATTTTGTTCACTAGAATTACACACTTAACAAATATTTAATATTTGAGAGAAAATAAAATAAATGCAAGTCCTAAACCATTTTGTCTTGGAGTTATTGTAGAGAGTGTAACAAATTCAATCCAATTAATTAATTTAATAGTGTAGTCACATCACATGTGTTAAGTTTTAACTGCAATAATAACAATTAGTATATTTAAAGTACCATACAATGGAGGAAGATGTTTATGTGCACATTTTACTTTATACTGACCATAACTAATTTCTCGACCACAAGTTTTATTCACCCGACATTTTACAATGGCTATATGTGAAGTTTGAAAGATTCTTATGCGATGAAGTCGCACTCACCACACACTTCCGATCAAAAACTGCATTAGCCTAACTTAATTGAATATTAATGAACCTAGCCACCCACGAATGGTATTAGAAACTGTGTTAGATGTAATCTATTAGCCCAAATGAAAATGAACATGAATTTAAAATTCATGTAACTTTAAATGGGCTAGAATATTTTCCTTTTTTATATAAAAATTAAAACATATAAAAAAAATTCTGTTTCTAGCGATAATAAATAGTATGTGTGGATTGATTAATCAACTTTTCTAAATAATCTACTTATTAATATAACTTATTTCTGCTTTAACTACCCATATTATTTAGAATAGGGGGCAATATTAAGGTCTGAGCTCTACAAGACAGAAATAGAATAAAAATTGTCAGTCAAACATCGCACCAAGGATGTGTTGTTGACATTGTTTAGACTTGAGGGCGTCAGGGTTGTATCAGCATCCTTGGTGACAATTTCAGACAGGCTTATACTTCTACACACCTTTGTCAATGCGACTGTCAAGTGTACGACACATAAGTATTGAATTCAGATAAAGCCAATGTAGACGCGGTTAATTTTCCAAGTGGTTTGGAAAAATTCTTGATTGTAATTAAAATTGTCAATATTATATGGAATGGTGCAGTTTCTAATCCAAACATGATAAAAGGGTGAGGGAGAAATATTTATATATTTAATCATGAATGAATAAGAAATGTGTGTGCAAGCCTGAATTATGCCTAGTAAAAAAATACAAAAAGAATTACATATTAATCTAGTCTTGAATATCTAGATTAAATGGTTTAATATGTTAACATTTAAAGCTTCTTTTTTATATAGTTTGCACCTTAATATTACAATTCACTGATAAACATGGTTGACATCCTTAAACATTAAAAACCTAAGATAAATCAGAAAAGTGTATTTAAGTTTTTTCATCACTATGTTAAATGTTATTTTTTGTCTCAAGGTAGCAATATTCACAGCGTCACTAACCGCCATTTAACTTCCTGGAACTATTGCCGTGGCCACTCCTGGCGAAACATTTTGGATCAATGTTATATTATCTCCTTTTAGCATTAATCGTCCCAAAGGTTTCCTTGTGTTTGTTTTTACGTAAAATTCCTCAGCTTCGTCAAGAACAAGATTCATGTATTCATCAAAACCCACAATATGTCCTTCAATGCGTAGATTCACGTTCTCGTAGAGCCACACTTGAACTTTAGATCTCGTTTGAAGAAAACGAAATATTAAATTAATTGGTTGTACCATAACCTTTTGTACCTTTTGTGTACCTTTAAAAGCCATAATGAAGTATTTTATTTAACAAAGTAAAGAGAAGAACTTTATGTATCAGTTTGTTAAAACAATTATTAGACGCTACACCGGTCTTTTGAGAACAAACGAAATGTAGGAGCGAAAATATATCAGTTTGCTCAACTTAACAAAACAAATTTATTCAGTTTTGTATAATTTTAATTATATAAACCATAAAATTTATTATTTGAAATAAGTCCTGAGTAGATTAACAGTGTAAATTAACACAAAATTAATAGAAATAACACAAACAATAGTATTGAATAAGACAAAACAATACTAATTTTAAAGTCGTTGGCTAATTGGTAAAAAACAAAAAAAGCAGTGCATTCTAGCAACATAAATCTTAAATATGGTGTGATTATCTATACGCAGATAGGATGCACTAGCAGTACTGACAGAAATTTAGTTTTTATGTTCATTTCGTTTCCACTGAAATATAGTACACTATCCTTTATCTATGAGACTAACTTGATTTATGATAGTACATATTACATAACTTGCCAGATTGAAGTATGATCCTATCCTTTAACCTATACTATGTATGCATAATACGATCTTTAATAGTACATACCTTGCCAGACAGTATGATCCTATCCTATGTATGGCTAATACAAGAGAAACTTGCCATTTTAGTGGGCAGGGGCTCCTGAACAGCGTGTTAAGGAGGAATGAGTCCAGCTTGTTTTTATTTGGGAGGCGGGGACTATCTTAAACCAACCAACATTTCTCAAGTAAATTCATAACATTCAACTGTTTATCAGTTTGGTAATTTTAAGTTATAACTAAATTTTATAATTAATATAAGAGAAAACTGAAATACCCTAATTCTGGTTAGTACTTATAAATATTTTTGACACAGATTAGAACTTGATAAAATTTCCCAATTGAATTGTAAGTCTAATTTGGACACGAGATTGTTTTTCAACCACAGTTCAAATTTTATTTTTGCCATATCTTTAGCAAACCTAATAAAATTAAAAAGCTTTTGTGTTGTGGTTTGATTAACATATTTTATTATTTTTAAACCTACGTTAAACATCCTTGTGATATTATAATTGATTGTGTTGTATACATGGTTTGTAAGAATAAGGCTAAGTTTTTAATCAAACCTACCTTAAAGGTCCATTAAGTTTTTTTTTATTTAGCACCGCGTCTTACTACCCATTCGGGTTATACGCTTAAGTAGTAATTACACTAATGGATGAGGAATTGGGAAGGTTGAATGTAGAGGAAGTGAACCCGCATTTGCGTGGAGGGAGAGTGAAAAATCATTTAGGAAAAACCACCCCCAGTTCACCCGACCGAGATTCGAACCTCGATCTCCCCGTCCTCAGTGGTCTAACTAAACACGACTGGCGCGTTAGCCAACTACGCCACCGAGGCGGGTTCATTAAGTTTCCCTCAACAATATGAGCCTTGACAGGGTTGGTACTTACACTTAATTTACCTTTAGAGTCGTTACCTGGTCAACTATCGCACTGTTGATTAACATAAAGGTAGATTGGAGGTTTCACACTAAGCAAAAGAGTTGCCCGCTCCATCAACAGTTGCTCATAAGTTGCCCACTATTGGTGATATGTGGAATTTGCCCGTCAAGACAACTATCGCACACCCGGCACCTGCTTGGTTAATCACCTGTCATTCACACAGGGCAACAACAGCCAGCCAGTATCCCACCTCCAAGCGCCTGTTGAATTTTATCTATTGTCGGTTTTTTTTACTACATAGTCTTTAGTAAATATTTATAGTTCTTACATATTTCACTAGAAATTTATTTAAGCTAACCATAAGTAATTTTGACCCTTTCCAAGGATATTTCCATCTTTTTTTACTATTATTATTAAACATCTAGATTACATTGTTTTATATTAAGACTTGAAAGTGTCTCAATTCCAATGAAAGAACATTTTTATAATTAATGTGAATTAAAATTATTTTGTTCATCGCCATAGCTCAGTCGGTACCGTGTTTGCCACTGAGCCAAGAGGTCTCGGGTTCGATTCCCAGCATGGCCAAAAAAGTATCATTGGTGAAATGTGGATGTCCCCTTTCACAGTAATGATCCGGCTGCCGGGGCTGGGTGGTGTGTCTGTTCTAGGTTTAAGGAGCCACAAAAAAGAACCTCGCCCTCCAAATCCTTAATAAATGACCTATTTTTTCGTTTACTCTAATTAAGTTGGTACTGATTTTTCTTTTACAGGGCAAAAGTTTACCTGTAATTGTTGCCTTGTGTGAAATGGCTCTTGAAGGTAGCAGGCTTACCTTGTGTGGCTCAACTATGGTGTAGCTTATAAGAGATCAAAATAGCATGGGCGTAGCGAGGGGTTCAAACCCCCCACTTCGCGAAACTAATTATCTATTTAATTCAGCAATGAACTTCAGATATAGTAGTTTATCACCTAAAATTATCCAAGTTTCAAATATTTGCAAGGGAATACCAATTCAAATAGCTTCTAGATGCATCTAATTTTACACTAAAAAAAATTAGACCAGGATAAATAGCTTTCATGGGCATTCAAATTAAAAAAAATAAAATTATGTGGACCACTTTAAATAGTTTCCAGGGAATCTAATTTATGAACAAATCTGGTTTAGCACTACTTATCTACTATAAATTTCATTAAAAAAGTCTAATTTTCCAAAACTGTCAACTTGAGGACCAGGGCCACTCCAAATAACTTCTAGAGCATCCAATCTTCAAACATTAACTGGTGGGGAAGGGGGGAGGAAGTTTAAAATTTATAAAAAACTTATTAATTCCCTCACACACACAAATAAGGTTCCACTGACAATTTTTTTTGAAATAATTTTCTTATTTCACAGAATTCTTTATGTCACAATTTGGAACACTTCCAAAATTAAATTCGCCCTAAGCCCATGAGTGTACATGAAAGAAAGGTAAAACCCGTAAAAGAAATTGGGTGTGACATGAACATTTAAGGAGAAATCTTAGAGATTATAAAATGTCACTGAAATTTTCAATTATTTTGAAATAATTTGTGAAATACGAAGTAGAGAGCATTTCCTAATGTAAACTTATTTTAATTTTAATGTGCCAAGGATTTAATAGGAGGAGCTTTTATTATAAAATACTGAGAAAAAACATTCTTTATTTGAAAAACCTGGGGAATTAAAAAGAGATTTTAAGTGTAGGCCTCATCTGTGCTTGTTAATTGAATGTGTGTAAAAAATAAATTGTATTAGTAGAAATGAGCTTTGTTTTAAATTTTAATCAGTATTTACCCTTAGTAATATATTTTAGAGTGAAAGGATATCAGAATATAGGGCCAATGTTTAATCACTAAGTGTCTGATAGTTTTAAAAATTGCTAAAACTACATTCATATAGTAATGCATGAGGTTATGTATATTCTGATTTTCGATATATAGTATCAGTGGTGTATGAACCATAGGAAGGGGGTATGGAGAGGGAAAGTACAGTGTATTATGAGGTTTGTAAAACATCATTATATTTATTTAAAAGCCAAAAAAAGTGTGGGTGGGTAAATAGCAGTAGTTTAATAAAAACTAGTATGCTTCCATGATGTGATTATATTCTCAAAAATTGAGTAGATACTTGATTATTTACAAAAAAAAGTTAAGTTTATACTATTACTCATTTTTATTCACATTAAACAATATGACCGTTTTCAAGCTATTTGACCAATATATGTCAAGAAACTCAGAGTAAATTCAAAATGTGATAGCATAAAACTTCTAATGGGTTGTCTTGTAATACCAACTATTAAGAACTGCGCGTTTTTCCTTTAAGTTCTCAAACAAACATTCTATCTGTATTTGAGAGATTTTTCCTCGATTAAATATTATTGAAGATATTTTGATATGAAAATACTTTCCTCAAAAGTGTTTTACACTCAACACTTACAGTTTCCTTAATATATAGTAAGTTGTGGATGAATTGGGTCACGAGAAACACGTTTTCCTTGCTGGGAAACACAAAGTAAAAAAATGTTGCAACATGTTGGCAAACAATGTTTCTGGGGGATTAATTCCTAGTGTGTGCTAAGTAGGCTTAAGTATTTCTTTCCCATCTTCCTAGAGTACAAGTTTCTGCTCCAGCGCGATGGTCCAAATGTAGCATTTCATCAGTTCCAAACTTAACTTGCTGGTCGGCAGCAACCTCTTCTTGTTGAAAGCTTTCTTGGCCATCACAATCCTTGACCTAATTTCCTTGGTGCATTATGCATCCTTTGTCAGCAGACTTCCCAGGTACTTGAAATGCTCTATGGTTTTCAATTTTTATTCTCAGCGGCTCTTCATTTTTTTGGAATCTCCATGGTATATCTTCTTCCTATCTCCACTAGTCCATCCATCTCTTCCTGCATTTTTATAAATATCTGCTTCAGAAGTTATAGCTACCCCCTCCAGCCTAGTTGCAGTCTCACCAGGAATGTGTATTTTACAATGAGACGAGCAAAGAGGATACAAAGTTCAATACCTACATTTTCTTCTCATTCCAACAACTGTGTGATTAAAAAATGTATAGTTCTATTAAAATAACTCAAAACGGATGCCTTAAAAAGTCTCAAACAAAGGAAATATACATGGATCATGAACAGATTTCTTGTAGGCCTACTTATAAGCATAGAGTGTGATGGGGGAAGTGGGGGAAGACAGGTCATCAAAATCCAGGCCCGTATTATATGTAATGCTGTCAGGGAGGGGCAGGGGAAACCATCAACTAGAAACTAAAATCTCTAAATATGATTAAATAGAAATGCAATAAACCAACACACTGATATACCCATTATGTTGCACACACTTGTATGATTTTCAACCAAAATTTGGTGTTTGAGTGTTTAATATTATATTAAAAGTCACCCCTATCTTATTTAAGTGTATGTGGCACCCCCCACTTTAAGGAGTACAAACAATTCCAAGGGGATCTATGCACCCATGCCTTGTTGTCAAATTACTGTTAATTATTTTGGTAAGATTCTTGTTGGAAGTAACTTTAAGAAAACAGTTACATATTTGTTTGCAGTCAATAATGATAAACTTTTACTTTAAATTAGATTTCAGCATAATGTAATTCAGGTTGTATGCATTTGCATGGAGAAAGAGTGGAAAACACATTTTTGGTAGGCCTTTACCCAACAGGATTCGAAACTCAATCTCGCCGTCATCAGCAGTCTAGTCTACTGCGAGTGTGACGTCTTATATCATTCAACCACCGAAGCAGGATGGCAGTTGCAGATCACATGAATATACATACCAATGTTTTAGAAACCTGTATAGCTGTCAATAAAGCTCCCTCCTAGCTAGAATAAGACTGTACCTGCACAGCGGTCCTGAATGTCCATAGCAGCCGCAAGGAAGGTGCAGGCGTTCAGAACGGACAGGGTGGAGGTGACGTGATCCTCACAGCTTGTCCTCAGCTCATCCACTCCCAGCTCCTGAGCCAGACATAGCATCTCGAACACACCACTGTCTTGAAGCAGGATCTACAACATAACACAGCTAATGACACTCCAAAGTCCTGAAGCAATGGCACACTTTATCTCAACTGACATACTCATTCCTTACAGACTATATACCCCAAAAGTTTTTTTTTCTAACCAAAGGTGTTTGGTTTTTTCCATAACCAGCAGCGCTATTGCACCTCAAGCTCATCCATAGTTAACTTATTTTACTATGCCGTTCTTATTACCAACTGAATCAGTTTTCAAAACATTAACATACACAACTAATTTAAGATAAAGTCATCCACGTTGATTTAAAAAATTTCATTACCATTTTATTTTTTTGAGTGAAAATATAGTTTAATGTGACTCATGTAGATCTCTTTAGAATTTCTGGCTAACCTTGTGTTAGAACTATTCTTGAAGAAGAATACCGCAAAGTTTGTTGCTAGTTAGTTAAAAAATCAATATATTGGAATCACTTTCAAATAGGCATTGGCCACGAAGTACTATTGAACCAGCATTTATATGTATTTTTATCACTATATTAATAAAAGTCGGTGTCTATATATCTGTCCAGAGAATTTTTAGTACTTCTCAATGAGACAAAGTTGAAATTGTAAAGAAACTCTGTGAAAATTTTTCACACTTAAAAAGTGATCAAAAATACGATTTATTTAGACATATAATTTGTCAACATGTTATTTGGAAAAACTAGAATATAAATTCCAATCTCAAATCCAAAGAGAAAATTGCACTTTATAATACAGTGACCTAATGCAAAGAAAATACAAGGTAGTGGCATTTGTAGAAAGACATCTTGTGATGTCATTCAGTAAATACACAAAGCCAGGGGCGCACCCACAGGGGGGGCTTTGGGGGATGAAGCTCAGAAAATTAAGAATATTACAAAAATATGATTAGCACTATGTTCTGTCAATTAATCAATTATATTTAATATAAAACAAATAATTTTGTGCAGTAATTAAGGCTTTTCAAAGACATGCTTTTTTCTGTTGATGTTAAATTTGCACTTAAATGAAAATTGAACCTGTGATACTGTAATATTTTCTACAAAGGGTTAAAGTATTTACTCTTTGTACATAATGTTTTGGAGGGGTTAGAGTAAGTTAAATTATTATTTTAGAGCAATTATGTAAACACTATTGTATCAGGAAGAGGGGAAGGGACAGTTGATATCAATCCAACTGGATGTGAAGAAGAATGTGTAAACACAGACCTGTTAACCAGTGGCATACACAGTGACAGAGGGTAGGCCGAGGATCCGAATTTGTTACAGATCAGCTTAAATATTACCATTTGCATCCTTTTAAATAAAAAAAATCATGCAGGGAGAAACCCCGGACACCCGGATGCATGGCTGATTCTCTATCTTCCTACTCCAAATCAAATTTCCAAATATTACAGTCATTGAAATATATAATGGTGCAATTATGAAAATTATTATGTAAAAAGTCCCTAACCCCCAGCTCAAATTTCTGGGTGCGCCCCTGCACAAAGCTATATAGAAGACAAACTATGCTTGTCAAAATTTAGTGGAAAATCACGAGAGTAAACAAACCATAAACAACCAAGGAAAAACAATGGTTCTTAAAGTTCCAAGGAAATAAATCCAGAGAGGGTTCTTAAAGATCCAAATAAAAACAGATCATTGGTGATGCATGGATTGTTATGCTTCTCTCAGGAATGAAGTAAACCAATGAAACCCACTATGGGACTATGGTTTTTTTGTCTGGTTCGCTTTGGGACAGAACAATCCATTGAGATGAAAGTTTAGACCTAGATCAAATTATCTAACCTTAACTTTCATTATAACCACTCCTTACTTCCAACTATTATTTTAGAATGTTCTCCATTGAGAACTAGACTTTGTCTGGAACTTTCTGTTTCTCTTTAGGGCAGGGAAAACTAATGCGTATGGAAATCTCGGGCTCTGTGTCTAGTTCTTGGATGGCACAAAACAAACTGTCTATAAATATACAGATATTTGACTCAAACCTTGGTTCAAAGTTCTAAATTATTGTAGTTCCTAGTTCAATATTCATAATTAAATTCATGTAGATATTATTACTAAATGATGTTGAAAACAAAACATTTTTTACAGCTATGTTGGAGAAATGTATTACAAAACTTACAAATTTATTGAAGTGATGTTGATTACGGTACTTAAGAGCCTCTTTAATTATCAGATGGAATCTTTTGAATACAAGAATCATTACTGTTTAACTAATAGTGGCCATACAAGTACACACAGCCCGCAGTCCTGGATTGTTGACAATCCAAATGTCCAACTAACATAATTAATCTACTTATTTAAAAAAAAGTGTGGCTGTCGTCTTATTAGAATATAAATGCTGTACTAGGTGACTTAAGCAAATTACATAATCAAATTCCTACAATTGGCGCTATCTTTCTCATCTATTAACATTGAAGTGATCTGTGTTTGTGGTTTGTATTCATATTAGTTAACAAAAAGTGTTGATTTGGTCAGTGAAAATTTTACAATTAATGTTTAAGATATTTATTTAATTTGAGTTTACATTTACATACCATATCCGACACCTTAGTTCAGTCAGTGCGTGTCTGCCTACTGAACTAAGGATAATAAAGAAATGCATGATCACATCATCCTTTAAAAAAAACATAGTTCTTAGTATAACTGACTCAAATATCTACAATTTTAATATGTACTGAATTCTTTAGATGTTTGATATAATTTCAAGATATTCATAACTTGTAGTTAATACTACCAATTTATTTCAAATATCACACATTTTGTCTTTCATGTTAATTTAATAACATTTACAACCTAATTTCACTGAAAAATGTAACTTTATTTATTAAAAAAAAAGATTGGTTTCTGTCATCAGCAACATTTCCTTATAGAAGCCGTGGTGCACCCAGAAATATGTCTATGGGTGTGAGCCTTGAGAGGGTTATTTTAAGGTGGGAGATAAGGGTACATACAGTTCAGTGTATATGCAGTTTTTATGTCAAAATAAATCAAATAAGGGGCCAGTTTCATAGTCAGATTTAGTATGCCTAAAGTGCGAGTCGATACTAAATACAGGACGTCACCTACCTGAAATTGAATGGAATAGTTTCATATGCGAAACTGGCCCATTCCATTTTGGTCTAGGTAGGTATCGTCCTGTATTTAGTATCGACTCGCCCTTTAGGCGTACTAAATCTGACTATGAAACTGGCCCATAGGGTTTAATTTTCTTCACATGGTGGTATCAACAGTTCATGAATATCTGTCAAGGGTGTCCTTGACATTTAATGACAACTTTTTTCCTTCGTTTAAAAAGTCTCATCGAATGCCGCTATGCTCATGATGGATATTCAACCAATTTGATACAAGGAGACAAACACCCTCTTTACCTCGATTCTTCTCTTCCCCCACGTGTGTGTCAATGTCAAAGGATAATGATCACCAATCTTGATTCAAGATAATACTGTACCTTGCCCGTGTAGACGTACACGATGAACTGTCTGAAAGTGTCCCCCTGAAACTGTGGGAGGCGGACGGGGGTGGGAGCCCCTGGGGCAGCGGGCGACACGGAACTACCGGGGATACGGCAGATCTCGCTTCGCTTTGCAGTCTGGAAACTCTTGCACCTGCAAAGAAAAATTACACTATGATAGGAAGAAACTTTTAGAAATTACAAACTGGTGCCAGCATGGACACACAGACTCTTGCTTTAAAATGACCCTGATCACGGGACACGAGTCCTGGTAAGAGCAATTGGGGGGGGGTCTAGGCCCCGTGTCCAGGTGTCACTTTTTAACTAACTTGATTTAAATGCGGTCTACTACACACAACTCGTGGGTTGATATTCCCCTCTCATCATGTGATCGTGCTTAGGCCAATATTCCCTTCGTTGGTGCACTCCTTAAGATTTTGTTTATAATTGACTGCCAGTTAGCTCAGGATTGTGCGAGCAGGAACAGCTTGATGTTGAACGTTTTTTGATATGGCTCATCTGTGAGAAGAACTGCTAGTAGTATTAGTATAATCCAAACTAGATAAATAAACAGATTATTGAAAGCCATGTTATCTTATTTAACAAGCAATGTAACTTGGCTTTATCTGATCAGCCTGATATAGAGCAACGGACTCTCTAATAAATAGTTACTGGTCGAATTTTATATATTTTAAAATAGAAACTATCCTTTTAACACCACGTCTTACTAACCGTTCGGGTTATACGCCGATGAACTAATTATTCCAATGGCTTTAGCAATGAGGAATATTATATTTAAATAAAGCGCACTTGCGTAGAGGAAGAGTGGAAAACCACCCTCTGTGCATCCGACCAAAATTCGAACCTTAATCTACAAGTCATCGCAAGTCTAACGCCTTAGACCACGCGGCCACCTAAGTGTGTATTTCGTAAATTAAATAACCCGGAATTCTCAGCAATTCTTAATAAATTCATACATGTTATTTGATGAAAGCTAGCCCAAAAATATTAATGTGATAAATTATAAATAGGTCTACGAACCTGATACTCGTGACTTAAAACCATCACAACATGGAATGAAAGCTACATACCTAGTTAGACATTAACTTCAAAGCGTCTAACTCTTAAGAGAACTAACTGCAAACTGAAGTATCGACCAACATTCCACGCTGAACAACATACCTTTGTAGTTGATGTAAGTGCCCCAGCCCGAGTCGATCAAATGGGACCATTACTAGTGGATGACGTCAACTTGTAAACACACACGCACATTTCACCTCAGCTAGCTCTAGATGTATTTTATTCCCTTCCCCCCCATTATGTGCCGTGGGACCAAAACAGTCCCCCAAACATTATTTTCCGATCTCGCACAGGGAAAAAACCCTGTGTGAGAATAGAAAAGTCTTGCCTAGGCCGGGAATTGAACCCGGGCCCCTTCGCATCGTAAGAAGAAGCTCTACTTACTCTGCCAACAGACGGACAAGTCTGGCGAGTATTTTTACATGTTGTAAAGGAGTGAAAGACAGAACATTTTCTTAACACCACACAACCAACTCACGTTTATGATTATTATTTTTTTAGCACCCCGTCTTACTACTCGGGGTTATACTATGTACTAATTACGCTAATAGTTTTAGGGAAGATGAAGCGTACCAGAATTTTCGTGGAGGGAGAGTGGAAAATCAGTTTAGGAAATCACCCTCAGTACATTCAACTGAGATTCAAACCTCGATCTCCCCGTCATCGGCAGTCTAGTCTACTGCAAGAGTAGCGCGTTAGACCACCGAAGCGGTTGTTTATTAATTAAAACAGATCTTAGTATGGCTAGCTCCAGGCCCGTATTCATAATTTTATTTCGGGGGGAGGGCTCATTCTTCAAATATTGTCCAACGACGGTCATCTCATGACTAAACAGTGGGGGGAGGGGGTCGGACCTGTACGGAGAGAAAAATATATCAAAATTTCGTACAAAAATAAATGGAATTAGATCCATTCTTGAATTCAGTAATAATTAATTGATCTGTTTTATGATTTTTATAAGAACTTACTACTTAGGCTGTAGATCAAGTGACTCTAGTCTCCAATGTTGCCAAACGTGATAGTTATAAACTGATCGCACGACGGCAGGTTTGAAAATTCCCGAAAACAACGAAACACATTTGAAGAAAATAATGGAATAAATTTACACTGGTGGAACTAAAAATGTGGTTTACACAGAGTTTAACCGTCAATTTGTATTCAAGATAATTTTTGTTTAGATTTTGGAGGGGGGGGGGGGAGATNATTTGGGAGGGGGGGGGGGGAGATTCAGCCCCACAAGTCCCCTCCCTAGATACGTGCATGGTTTGCTGAGTGCCAGTATTTTAAACTTCAAAGTAGAAAGGAATGGCTTAATCTCGGTGGAATATTATTTTAAAATTTAATCTTAAAGGAAATGTCTATAAATTTCATACTTAACTCTAAATTGAATGACAACATGTTCTTTTTTCTATCTTTATTTTTTTAAACCAAACTATGTTTGAGTGGTTTAAGAGTCTAATTTCAAATTTATAGATTTTTGGGGAGAGGATGTTTGAATACTAGTAGACTTAAAAATTGTTCGCACTCTCTAAGACGTCTTCGCGTACACCAGGTTAAATACCACTGCCATAGTGGAACATAGGAAGGTAGCAATCTTACTTTGACTGATTACACTATGCTCCAATCTTACAAACTACACCATAGTGTAACCAAGCAACGTTAGAGGTAAACTAAGGGTAAAATCAGTCCCCTAATAAAAGCTCACCCTGTTTCGAAGAGTTGAGGACACTGCCCAGGAAGAGGAAAGATGCACCTCGAGTGTTGCTAGGCAACCAACTAAACGAGAATAATGTGTTTGGTAAGGGGTTCCAGGGGCACAGCCAGTGTTTGAAAAGGGACTGGGGGGATCGTCCACTCACTACAGGTGGCTGATGACTGCAAACACCACAACAAGGACACCCACGGAACAGTTCTAGAGATGTGGTATCGAGAGAAAAGTATCAATACTTTAATCATGTCTGGTATAGGAAGAAAAGTAGGTATCGATACTTCACTCATTATCCAAACTTTACTTATTTCTAGTATAGGAAGAAAAGCATCGATTCTTTTTCACATCACTGGTTGATTTTGGAATACCCACCCCGGTGGCGTCGTTGGCTGACGCTCTAGTTTCGTGTTGAGCTAGATTGCCGAGGACGGGGAGATCGAGGTTCGAATCTCGGTCGGGTGAACTGGAGGTGGTTTTACCTAAATGGTTTTCCACTCTCCCTCCACGCAAATCCGGGTTCACTTCCTATAGATTCAACCTTCCCAATTCCTAATCCGCTAGCGTAATTAGCACTTAAGCGTATAACCCTACCGGGTAGTAAGACGAGGTGCTAAATAAATAATGATTCTGGAATACAACGAATTCACTCTTTTTTTTCCTCTCTCGTCTGATCAGTATTATTTAAGGTGGGAGGGTCAGGAACGCGAGCTAAGGGCAGTGTTTCTATGGCAAAACATTATTTTAGCCAAAATAAACAGAATTTTGTTTAAGTACAAACAAAGAGTTTAATTTTGCTTCAAAAGTTGTCATTCAATTCCAGTACAACATTGACAGAAATTTAACAACTTTTGTGATCACCACGTGAAGGAAATTAAACTATATGTATGAAGTGAAGCAATATGTGATTTATTTCTACCAATAAATATTTTGATATAAAAACTGCAACATCACTGACCTTTTCTCTCGTCCCCTACTCTCCCACCTTAATATGTTTCACTGCTATAAGGCTACTAGTGAGTCGCATACATCTGGTATATCGTGACCTCACAGCATCTTGTAACAGCTACAATAATCGGTTCGGGATGACGAAGGTAGAGCTTAGAGAAAGTATACACAAATTTGCGTGGAAAGAGAGTGGAAAACTAACTAGGAAAAACACCTTAGGTAAGCCTACACCCATCTTTGAGTTGAACCCTTACCTTCTCGTATAGCAGCAAACAGAGCCTGAATTTTAATCCACGTTCCGCCCGATTGAACAAGTTGTCAACCTCGAAATCTTGTCACAGTTTCATTACACTATTTTAACATGCTATATAGTATTTATCTTTTATATATATATATATATATATATATATATATATATATATATATATATATATATA
>CABFWO010000736.1:75064-94796 GCA_902155825.1 Timema genevievae
ATATATATATATATATATAAAACAAAACAACAAATAAACGTTGCAAAATTTATTGTTTACATTTCATCAGATTTAAGTGTTTCTTACTTCTGGTAAAGAAGCCTTAAAAGTTATGATTCCGTGCTAAAATTAATCATGTGTTATTTATAATTGACTTAATTGTTTAGAACCTTTAGAAGAAATAATATATTTTATAGTACATATGCTAAGACAGTATTTCTCAAAGTGTGGTCTGGAGGATTCAGACAAGTTTGTTATAGTAATTTTTTTTAGCACCACGTCTTACTATCCGTTTGGGCTATATGTTTATGTACTTATTACTTTGATGGTTTTAGGGAATAGGAAGGTTATATAGAGGAAATGTACGCATTAGCGTGAAGTGAAAGTACAAAAGCATTTTGAAAAAAAAAACCATTTATCACGTCCGACCGAGTGTCGAACCTTGATCTTCCCGTCATCAGCAGTTTAGATTACTGCCAGAGCAGCGAGTTAGACCACTCGGATAACGAAGTGGGCCAATAATGAAAAATGGTGATCGCATCTAATACAAACATTTGAAATGCAAAAGATAAATTAAATATATAATATCTAAACCATGCTGTATTTATTTTCTCGGTAGATATAAGTCACATAGAAGGAAGTCTGTATCAACCTTAAGTCAACAATTCCAAACCACTATTATTTATTAAAAAATTGTGAGGTTTATAATGTTAAAACATAATAAAAAAATTATTACCTGTTAATTGAATGTGATTATATGATACTTTTGCTCGACATTTCATTTAATAAACTAGTTTTTGTTGGTGAAAACATATTCCTAAAATGGAATTGCCTAAAATTAATCTTTTCCTCCATAACTTTTAAACACCTTGCCCTCGCCTAGTACCAGGGCTCCAGTGAACCTCCAGTACGCATAACTTCCAATTGATAGTCTACCATAAACACAGTTTTGAGAGAAACTGCGCTAAGGTTAAACATGAAAATCAGTTAGAAATTAATGGAGCAACTTTGGTGACCAAATAAAGTTTCACGGTCCATTAATATATTTTTTATATTTTTATATATTTCTAATTATTATAGGAGACATCTATTAATTCATACTGCCCTATATCTACTGTATAAACCTTTCAAGAAATGAATCCGTATCGGTGGTCGATTGATCTAGATTGATCAATATACTGGACTGCCGATGACGGGGAGCTCAGGATTCGAGTCCAGTCCGGTACGCTGAGGATAGTTTTTCCTAAATTATTTTAAACTCTCTCTCCATGCAAATTCGTGTATAATTCCTCTAAAATCAAATTTTACTCGTACCTAATCCATTATTGTAGTCACCACATAGGCGTATAGCCCGAACGGGTAGTAGGACCCGGTGATAGCTTAAAAAAAATTGTATGTAATGTAATGGGAAAGATATTTAGAAAAACTGTACAAGAAAAATTAACCAGGAAACCTGGAGTTTGAAGCAAAAGACGAGAGAGAGGAAGGCTAAAAATGTGCAGGCATTTTAAGGAGTAATGTGGAGAAAGCCACAAAGAACATGCAAAGAAGGAAAGCTGTTGGAGATGATGACATACCAAATGACCTTCTGAAGTAACTAGGAAAAAACGGATTTAAGGCTCTGACAAAACTTATAATAGGATCTACGAAACAGGAGAATGACCCAAGGACTTTTTAGACGTAACCATTATGGCTCTAAAGAAGAAGAAACAAGCCAAGGAATGCGGTGACCACTAGACCATCAGCCTCATCTCTCATGTGTGAAAGAGCGTGGAAAGAATAATTAACAGGCGACTGGAACAAAAAATAGAAAGTGTGATGGAAGAAAAGAGAAATTTGGATTCAGAAAAGAAAAAGGAACCGGATATGCCACGAGATGATACTGATAACAATTTATGAGATAGTGATGAAAGTCCGGGATAGGTCTACATTGGTTTTATTGAATGACAAAAGGTGTTCGATAGTGTGAAATGGAAGAAACAGATGAAAATACTCAAGAAGATCTGCATCAACTGGAGGGACAAAAGGTTGATTGCAAACCTGTACCTAGGACATCGAGTGAATGTGATGCTAAATGATGGAGAGACCAACAGCGTAGAGGTAAAGATGAGAAGAGAAGTGAGGCAGGGATGCTGTTTGTCACCCAGTCTGTTCAACTTGTATGGAGAGTAGTGGGTCAAAGAAGCCCTGGAGGGACGTGGTAATTTCAGGATAGGAGGACGCGTCATCAACACAATAAAATATACAGATAATCTAACATTGCTTGCCAGAAATAAAGAAGAGTTGCAGGAAATTATGGACCAGCTGGTGGAAATAGGGAGAAGATATGACATGGAAAACAACATTTAGAAGTCAAAAGTGATGGTGATTGCAAAAAATTGCACTGAAAATCAAAATTAAAAATCAGGAGTTGTAAAACATAGAGCATGTCTAGTACCTGGGAAGTCTGCTGACAAAGGATGCATAATGCACCAAGGAAATTAGATTGACTGGTTGAGGATCGCCATAACCAAGGAAGCTTTCAAGAGGTTACTGCTGACCAGTCAGTTAAGTTTGGAACTTAGGAAGAAACTGATGAAATGCTATATTTGGAGCATCGCGTTTTGTGGAGCAGAAACTTAAGACTCTTAGGAAGTTGGAAAAGAAAAATCCTTGGAGAGCTTTGAATGTAGTGCTGGAGAAGACGTGAAAAGATCAGGTGGACATTCAGGTTGACAAATGAAGAAGTCCTAAGAAGAGTGGGTGAGAAGAGAACCATTTTGGATGTGATGCTTAGGTGCAAAGTAAACTGGATCAGACACATACTTGGGAGGAACTGTCTTTTGCACAACGTCATAGAAGGAAAGGTTGAGTGAAATAAGTGCTTAGGAAGAAGTAGGATTCAAATATTGCATGACTTGAAGAAGAGAAAATTCTCGGAGCTGAAAGAGGAGGCAGAGGGCAGAGAGCATTGGCGGTCTGAGCGTTCACTGACAAAAGGAATGGACCTGTCTTAAGAAATAATAATAATAATGTAATAATCATGGCCCGGGTTTTGATGATATGACATTCGTTAGTGCGTCAAAGACAATGCGCATGTGAACATAAAATTTGTTCATGATATTGTTTTATAAATTTGTATATTTTATTGGTAATTTTTGTGTCATTTTGGTATTTAAGGTCATATTTGATTGGTTTTCATCCATTTTTAGTCATACTTAGGCTTTTTTGATCCATTTTAAGGTATTTATTTTAAATAAATAATGTATTTTTAAATAACTTACTATTGATATTATAAATGAATAAATGCTCAAACATAAATGTTTTTAGTACACATTTGTCTGAGTGAGAAGATATTGAAGACAATGAACTTTGAATCCTCTTTGCTTGTCTGGTTGTCAAATACACATTTCTTGTGAAACTGTAACTAGTCTGGAGAGGGTTACGTTGGGAGGGGGTAGCTATCAATTCTTAAGCAGATGTTTGTAAATCAATGTTATATTTATCAGAATGCAAGAGTTTAGTTGTTAAAGTCTTTTCATTGCATTTTACATTTTTGTAAAGTACGTGTTTGATTTAGTCCTGTGCTTTTATTGAGAGTTTTTGTTCATATATATATATATATATATATATTAATTTGAAGTCATTTTAAGAACATTTTTAGGTTATAAAAGTCCGTGCCCTGGTAATAACGCATATTTCATCAAAAGACGACCACAAAATTTTTATGATATATTTTATGAAATAAATATGTTTTATTTTATCATCGAAATGACAGTGAAGTACCACCCTTATAAATGCATCCAAGATGGCATAACCGTGGCGAACACCATAGTCTATGACGTCACAGACCGCCAACCACCAGCTGACTGTTAGTGCTCTGCATGTGATTACATCCCAATGATTAGCTGTAATCTCGCAACAGCCCGGGGTGTAATGAGATTTAATCTGACCGGCTCCAAACCACAAGTTGACCGAGCTACTATTGTTCGGAAGGTCCTCAGGGCTAAGTAGAATCAAAATCCCTCTTTGAAGTCCCTCATGAAGTAACTGTGTTCGCAATCCTTTGATCTGAAAAGGATCAGGTTTGAATACTGGTGAAGAACATTTTTATTTTCATCACTTATTATTACCCATTTGGTCTATCCATTTATTATTATTATTATTATTATTATTATTATTATTATTATTAGCACCGCGTCTTACTACCCGTTCGGGTTATACGCACTTACGTTAATGTGCAATGGTAGGGTGATTGTGATATGAAATGGAGGACCTACAGTTTAACGTGGAATCCGAACCACGGTGGAGGCTTGGCATTCCTCACATTCACAAGTTGTGATATCCATTTATTAATTTACACTAATAGATTAAGTACGAGGAAGAAAGAAATAGAAAAACTGTACCCGAATTAGTGTAGATTGAGAGGGGAAATCATTTAGGTGGGAAACCTCAGTACCCTCAACCGGGATTCGAACTCTGATCTCCCCATTATCAGCAGTCCAGTCTAATGTGAGAGTGACGTCTTAGACCATTAAACCATTAGACCAACGGGCTTAGGAGTTTTGGACGACGCTTTGTTTTGTTAAAAGTATTAAGTTTGTGCGAAGCTTTGAAATTTCTAAATTTTGAATGAGTCCAAATATAAGATTTTTTATACTTGAAATATTCAAAACGGATTCGAAATTTTAAATTTTAATACAACCCTATTACGTAGGATTTGAAGGAACTTAATTCAAAATTTAAATCTAAAAAGTCAAACTTTCGAAAATATATTTTTTTAAATAAAAATTAACAATGATCCGTTACTATATAACTAACAATTTTCTCATAACATTTTAAGGTTGTCATGTGACCGTGTTTAAATTTAAGTTTAGCCGCTCAATTATCATTTCCCCTGAGGATAGAAACTTGATCATTAATAATCTATTAATTAAATTGGGCTTTATTAATTTTTTTAAATAATCTAGCTAAGTAATAAATTTGGATATTTTTTTAGTTCATAATAAAATATTTTAATTCGATTCTAAGCATATATCATAATCATATTCGATTCAAAATTTTTCCAAAGAATGTTATTTGTGTTGGAATCGATTCGAGTCAGTAAGCAAATATTCGAATTTTAAAAACTTGAATTCTCAAAAGTTTAAAATATAATAGTAGGATATATAGAACATAACCGATAGGGGAAAAAATATATTTAACAAATATGACCTAGATACAAATGAATATGTTCCGTTTATTTAAAACTTGGAATTTTTTAATGCATATAGCTAGAGCTTCACACCCATATCTATTTTATTCCCGCTTTGAATAAACACATTCACTAAAGAGGAGTGTCACTAATTATGGAAATTACAAACGGAGATAAAAGAAAACGCAACAAACAACCTCAAATTTGATTTTAATAACTTAATGACAGATTGCGTAACATTAGCGTCCCCGTTCATTTCCATACCAATAAAGTCTGTCATTTTATTCTGACATTACGAACAAATGGTTCACATTCGTGTTGGAATGAACATACTATTTCAGATTTCAGATAAAAACTAAATTAAGTCAAGGACTTTTTTTTAGTCATTTGAAAGGGGGCAGTGGAAAAAAAAGCCTTTTTCGGTCACTACAAGGCACTAAAATTGTTTCATGATCAGATGTTGTTGGGTATTTGAAATTTATATAGATCGGGAACCATGGAATAAGTTACAAATTAAATTATTTACAGAAAACCCGCATTGGTGGTCATATAGTCTAAAACAGACATGTCAAACTTAGGCTCCTATCAGTGAATTTGTGCATCCCGCTTACCTTATGACGAACCAACATAAAATGTAGTCCTATTTTTATAAACTTCGTAGAAAAACAACATTTGGGAAATTGGTATTAGTTAAAGGAAATGTCCATGTGTGGTTGATGTACCAAATTTGTACATTTTTTTCCAACAGTTATCGATTCCCCAAAGTTGTTGAAATTGAGTATCATATACGTGAAATGTTTGGTAGCACGTATCTATGTTAACGTTTTGTTTTATCACATTAGTGTCAATCTCGTGTTATACTGGATTTCTGGTGCCAGGGGGACCAGAGTTCAAATATATCCTAGAGGCTTTTTCCTAAAGGGTTTCCCACTATCCTTTTATGCAAATTTGGGTGTACTTTCCATGAAATTGTACCTTCTTTATCCCCATTAAAATAGCGTAATGAATACAGGCGCGTAGCCTAAGCAGGTATTAAAACGCTGTGAAAAATAAAAAGATTGTGGAAATAATTGCACCGTCTACTTAAAGAGAATTTATTCCTTAACGGCAGTGCTTCTTATGAGAATGGTAGTCTTGAAGCTTCAAAATTATTTAAAAAAATACAAGATTTTTTAAAAGTGCTTTGTTGTGATCCTGTTAAAAATTGTTTTGTTAAAGGAAATATATGGTGTTTCTAAACTCTCTATCTAAACTCTCTATCTAAACTTAAGCCTCAGCATCTGTGGGCAGAAACAAACAGAAAGTCCTCGTAAAAAATTGTTAGGAAAAGTATTCCTGTTGATATAGGTTGATGTCAGACGCAACAACGCCTGGAGTACGCAGCCGTATGTACGTACATGTACAACAAGTTGCATATATTTAAGGCAGTCACATCACAGGAGGTGTTCAAAACTCGCTCCCCAACTTGGTCACAACAGTATCCATCGGTTGCATTTGACGCGGGCTCACCTATCAGTAATGTCGCTCGCTACCAGACACTTCTACAATTAGTATGGTAGTACAAGAGGACTTTTCCGGACATATTTTTTAGTTAGGATTTTCTGTTTATTTCTGTCCACAAATACTGTGATTTAAGTTTGGGCAGAATATTTAGAGACACCCTATGTTTTTTTTCTATTCACCTGATCCGTTAAGTGGAAGAGCTCGAGTTAAGCGTCACTTAAAATGAACTAATTCTAAAAAAATTCATGCAATTTTGTAAAACCATACAATTTAAAATGTAAAATTTTTAAACCTTTTGCCTCCATTTTGTATGTGAGTCATATTTTAAGAAAACAAACCACTTCTTAACTAATTCGGTGTTTCTGAACGTCTATGACGCGTCTCAGCGCCCAGAAAGATGTATTATATGATCTATAACCAGGGCCCGGACTTTGATGACAAGTCATCATTTTATTCGTACATTACAGAAAATGTTCATAAGTACATAAACTTTGTTACTATTACTAGCACCGCGTCTTACTACCCGTTTGGGTTGTACGCACTTACGCTAATGTGTAATGGTAGGGTGATTGTGAGATGAAAATGGAGGACCTACAGTTTAACGTGGAATCCGAACCACGGTGGAGGCCTGGCATTCCACACATTCACAAGTTTTGATTAAAACACGTCTTGTCAGAGGTGAAGGAAGGGTTCGACAATCATATAAAGCTGTGTCGGGACCGAGGATTGAGCCCCGTACCCCAGCACAGAAGTCTGACATCTTACCCGTAGACCGCTAGGTCACCCCATAAACTTATTTCATGATCCCCTGGTTGTAGAAATGTATATTTTAATTTTAGTTTTTTGGGGGGGCATTTTGTAATTCAAGATATATCTTCTTGGTTTGTGTAATTTTTTAGTCATTTATGAGCAATTTTAAGGCATTCATGTAGAATAAGTATATTTTTTAATATATCCATATTTTATAAATGCATAAATACTAAAACCAACTTTTTCACCATACAGTTGTCGGACTATGAAGCTAATTCAGACAATGAACTTTGTATTCTCTTTGCTTGTCTGGAGACAGTACAACTAAGGTGAAGAGGGTCGCATTGGGAGGGGTTGCCATTTATTTTTAGCACCACGTCTTACTACCCTTTTAGGTTATACGTTTAAGTACTAATTAAGCTAATGGATTAGGAATTGGGCAGGTTGTATTTAGAGTGAGCCCGCATTTGCGTAGAGGGAAAGTGGAAAACAATTTATGAAAACCACCCCCAGGTCACCCGTTCGAGATCCGAACCTTGATCTCCCCGTCCTCGGCAGTCCGGCTCAACACAAAACTAGCGTGTTAGCCAACTACGCCACCGAGGTGGGTGGGGTTGCTAGTACTTCTGAAGCAGATATTTGTAAATCAATGTTATATTTAGCAAAAATGCAAAAATTTAGTTGTAAAAGGCTTTTTATTTCATTTTACATTTGTAAAGTGCGTGTTTGTTTTAGTCGTGTGCATTCATTACGAGTTTTATTACGAGCTTCAAGACTACCATTAGACCAACGTAGTGGGCTTAGAGAAGTTTTGGACGACGATTTGTTTTAATAACTTTACTAAGCTTGTGCGGAGCTTCGAAATTTGTTGTACGAATTCAAATCTAATATTCTTTATATTTGAAAGATTCGAAACGGATTCGAAATTTCAAATATAGCCCAGATACGTAGGATTCTAAGGAACGTTATTCAAAATTCGAATCTAAAGAGTCAAACGTTCAAATACTTATTTTTTTGAATAAAAATTAACATTGTTCCGTTAATAATATATAGCAAACAATTTACTCATTACATTTTAAGGATGTCATGACCGTGTTTAAATTTTAGTTTAGCGGATCAATTCATATTTCACCTAAGGATATAAACTCGATCATTTCCTTATATTAATAATCTATTCTCTTGATTGGACTTTATTAATTATGTTTTAGGTAATTTATCTTAATGCTAAATTTTGATATAATTTTTTTAAATTAATAAAAAAATATTTGAATTTTATTACAAACACTTAACATAATCTTATTCAATTCAAAAATTTTCCAAAGTATGCTATTTGATGTGAAATCGATAATTTTAGGTAATTTTTTGAAAATTTGAAGTCATTTTTACAATTTTTTAGGTCATTTTGTTGTTAATTTTTTGATAATTTTTGGTTCATCAAAATCAGAGCCCTGTTTATAATTTCATTAATTTATATAAAGTTGTGTTTATATAGAATCTTGACTGGTCTAATGAAGACTATTTCAAACTCTTCTCTCGTTCGAAAACATTCCAAGTGTGTTCTGTAGCCCTAGGTTTGAATTAAAAGTTTCTAAAAGTAAACTATTCCTCACAAGTTTCCGTGACGTTTAATTTCCCAGTAGACCATGGAAACTTCTTTAATAAATGACTAACTTTTTCATTTCGTTAAAAACTTTAAATAGAACATGTGAAGGTATTGGTTGTAAGTCTTTAAGTTGTACCCGGTTTTAAGGTCATGTGTCAATAATGTAAACTAAAATACATAGTATTCACAGTTTTAAAAAAAATTTGAGGTACTAAACGTGCACTTACTGAACCTACTGAATATATCAGCACACGGTTTATAAATTAATTTAAATCTAGAACAGACACAACATCCAGCCCCCGGACGTTAGTTCATCACTGTGAGAGGGGAAACCCACATTTCAACATTATTTGTCCATATAGGGAATTGAGCCCTGGACTCTTAGCTCAGTTGGCAGACACGTTATCAACTGAGCTAAGGTGTCTGACAAGTTCTATTTTTAATTTGGATTCAGAACTTTCAAATTAAATAAATCTCAGAATAATTATTTAAAATTGTATTAGTAAGCTAATTGAGCTGTTTATATGCACAAGTCTGACATCTTAGCTCAGTCGGAAGAGTGTCTTTGTATTGAGTAAAGAGTCCCAGGTTCGATTCCTTACATGGCCGAAAAGTTTATCATTGGTGAAATGTGGGGCCCTTCCACATTGATAAATTAACCGCAGGGGACTGGATGTTGTGTCTGTTCTAGATTTAAGTTAGCTTGTAAGTCGTCTGCTGAAATAATCAGTTGGCTCAGAAAGTGCACGTTAAATGCCTTAAACAAATAAAAAAAAATGCACAGACATTATTATTGTAAGAGGTTTAAGGTGGGGGTTGGAAGGAAAAATTTTCCTAAGGTTTTCTATAGCAAAAAACATTTTTGGTCAAAATAAATCACATATGTCACCAGAAGAAACGTTTAGTTTAATTTCCTACACATAATAAATAACAGTTCTTGAATATTTGTAATAACAACAATGTCATTTACGTTGGTGGTTGAATGGTCTAAGGCGTCACTCTCGTAATGGACTGGACTGCCGATGACGGGGGGATCGGAGTTTGAATCTTAGTCGGGTGAACTGAGGGTAGTTTATCTTAAATGATTTCACAACCTCCCCTCACACTTATGTAGGTACACTTCCTCTAAATTCAACCATCCCCATACCTAGCACGTTGTAATTACTTCATATGCGTACAACCCGATCGTTTAATGAGCCGCGGTGCTAAAAATATAGAGGCATATGACCAGAACTTTTTTATCTTTATTTAAATAGTTTTTGTTCAAGTCAATCTGATCATGAGAGATATTCATAAACTGTTGAGATTACAAATCAACGTGTACTAAACTAAACTTATCTATTCAAACAATATTTTATTTATTTTGGCCAAAAATGTGTTTTGTTTTCAAAACTGTTAAGGCACAGATTTTAACTTGCTTTATTTTACCCCCCACCCATTCCTTGGCACGGACGTTTAAAAAGTCTTTGTTTGTCCAAACTTTCCCTGACGCGGGCGTTGAACAACGTCTTTGTTTGCCCGAACTTTCTCTGGCGCGGGTGTTGAACTATGCCTTTGTTTGCCCGAACTTTCCCTGGCGCGGACGTTGAACAACGTCTTTGTTTGTCCGAACTTTCCCTGGCGCGGGCGTAGAGCAACGTCTTTGTTTGCCCGAACTTTCTCTGGCGCTGGTGTTGAACAACGTATTTGTTTGCCCGAACTTTCCCTGGCGCGGGCGTTGAACAACGTCTTTGTTTGTCCAAACTTTCCCTGACGTGGGTGTTGAACAAGTCTTTGTTTGGCCGAACTTTCTCTGGCGCGGGTGTTGAACAACGTCTTTGTTTGCCCGAACTTTCCCTGGCACGGGCGTTGAACAACGTCTTTGTTTGCCCGAACTTTCCCTGGCGCGGGCGCGAATCACTGATCAGTGGCACGAATCGATGATTCGTTGCAATAAGTTACTGTAATGCCATATATCAGTGAGCTATTGTACTTTTAGCCTGTCTGAATACTTCATATTGAAGCTGAGAGATGAAGCTACAAGCTCATTGCTATATTTCGACCATGGATAAAACAATAAACGAGAAAATAAGTGAGTAACGAAAATATTTGTCGGATAAGGTGAAGAGTATACGAGTATAAAAATGACTGCTGGGTCTGTGTGGTTCGTGGATCGTTTAACACGTGCCAGGGAAAAAGTTAGTAAATTATTGGTAGGGCTACTCTGACATATCATTACTGTACAGCATTTATTCATAAAACCAAAAGTTGACACAGTCAAAATGGGGAAACCTTTGTTCTGGTATTTTTAATGAGTGTTTTGTTACATGTCTTCCATCAATATTAAATTATTGTGCCCTAATTTATTTTGGTAAGAGTATATGTTATTATCGTCTTTATTATACTCTGACTGAAGTCATGAACTAACGCCTTTTACAATATAAAAATGCTCTTAGCAGATAGAAGATAAATCCTCATTTGTAAGAACGTTATTAAAATATCAAAATTCGATTGAAGTAACCATATTTATATATTTTTATCATTAAAAGTAATATTTAAAAAAAAGTGGCACGATGAAAAACAATGGGAATACTCTCTCTACGTGAAATAAATAACCGACAGCTTTTATTTAAACTATTTTCTCGGTGCAATAATGAACAGATGCAATATTACAAAAAATAAGAACTTAATGCAATGCAGACAAATACTAAATCTAAGTAACGTTAACAAATATAAATGTTGTAATGTATCCCTTTTTATATTTTAAAATGAAAGCAGGAGGTAGGCAAGAAGGAGGGCTGGGCCGAATCATTACCAACATAAAACTATTAGCGTTATGACAATGTTTTAGCGTCGAAGTCAGTTACGGCCGCGTTAAGCAATGTACTGTACACAACAAACACTTGGTTGAAAAATAAAAAACGTGACTACGGTAAAAAACGCAATACACTAAAAACATAAAAACAAGTTTAAGCTTACAACTAAAAGCTACTAACTTTGGTTTTTTTAAGCTAAAGGTAGATATGCATAGTGTAAATAGTTACAGTATATCAACACTTAATGCCGTAGCGGGCTGGGCGCCCTTATCTGCAGTAATGTATCTATCTAACTAAATACCTAACTAACTATCTAACTAACATTCTCTATGTACATTGAGATAAGAGCGGGCCCAACTACAGCATTAAACGTTGATGTCCTGTAATTATTTACACTTTCTAGGTGTACCTAAGCTAATAAATAGCAAAGTGAGTGCCTTATAGTTGTAAACTAAAGGAAAATACCTCAAAATGGTTTTTTATGTTTTTAGTTTATTAAGTTTTTTCGTGTTTTTTAGTTTTTTAATTGATTATGTTATTTTATTCTTTTTTCGTGAAACATTTGTGGAAATTTTAAGGTAAGCGACACATCCCTGAATCATTGCGTTCGAAAAATGTACACTTTAAACTCTTATGCTCTGGTATATACCTTAGTGGCTCTATGGGAGACTAGCCTAGCTAAGAACGCCCCCTTGTGGATCCATGAGAGACTAACCTAGCTAATAGCACCCCCTTGTGGTTCCATGGGAGATTAACCCAGCTAAGAACGCCCCCTTGTGGATCCATGGAGGACTAACCTAGCTAAGAATGCCCCCTTGTGGATCCATGAGAGACTAACCTAGCTAATAGCACCCCCTTGTGGATCCATGGAGGACTAACCTAGCTAAGAACGCCCCCTTGTGGATCCATGAGAGACTAACCTAGCTAAGAACGCCCCCTTGTGGATCCATGAGAGACTAACCTAGCTAAGAACGCCTCCTTGTGGATCCATGAGAGACTAACCTAGCTAAGAACGCCCCCTTGTGGATCCATGAGAGACTAACCTAGCTAATAACGCCCCCTTGGGGTTCCATGGGAAACTAACTCGTCTAAAAACACTCCTGAGATCATAACGAATTATTTTATACCATGATCATCAAAATCTGTTGAGCAATTTAAGCAAAAAATAGTTCTAAACAAACATTACATCCTCCTCCTTCCATAGTCGGCAATGATACTCTGTTCGATTTAATTTACTGTTTGAGAACGGGGGAGGGGCTCAAGAGTGGTGGAAAAATCACGCGGCGTGTAGCTGTGTTATGCATGAATGACCCGCGTAGTGAGTTCTATTGTTGGCGCAAAAACTGATTTGTGATTTGATTCGCGCTCGTTTCCCATTATTTGTTTAGAGTCAGACCTCCAAACTTCCCTTTTCAACACAAACCCACAGGAGTTATTTGTGGAGTGTATGTGTATGAAAAAGGTGTTTGTGAAAAAGGTTTAATGTATTCTAATTTTTTGTTAGAAAGGATTTAAATTAGAGAAAGTATACAAATGGAATTTCAAAATAAATTAATTTGTATAGAGGCACAAACAATCGTATTATTAATATCCAATAATAATATTATTTGTAATTATGTTCTCCACTAGTTTGCCATCACGGTGTTAGATCAATTGCTGGCTTGCTTAGGCAATCCCAGATTGGCTGCTAGCGCTTTAAGAATGAAACGATTATTAATTATAAATGATATCTAGTAATTATTAACTTTAATGTCTTCTACTTAGTATTAGTCATTTCAACTTGTACCTCATCCTACAGCTCGAATCAGACGCTTTAAGAACCCATCTCACCCCACGGATAACACCAAACTTAAGTAGATAATACAGCTTGAATCAGATCTCTTAAGAGCCCATCTCAACCCAGCTCAAACCAAACTTAACTAACATCGGATGCATGTTTTAATATTACACCAGGAAAGCAATACCCAATAATGTAGGGAAAACCATCTTACAAAATATGTTTAGCTTATCATATTCAAAACTATTAATATTGTTGCCGAACAATAATTTGTGTTAGTTAATGTTTCTCTAAGTTTATCTTTCTACTTATGTACAGAACAAAACGTGCTAAAACACTGTCCTTATCACCCAGAAGCAATCTTCTTTCCTCAAAAGTTCTACAAGTCTTCACGACACCGCTAAGGTCTTCCCTAGTCGACTAGTCAGTCGATAAAACAAACGTCAAAGTCCAAGGGATGTTTTTATTCGCCATTTCCCCGGGTTACCGAATAAAAGAGTAGTTGGGAGGCGCATTCAACACACTTTTAAAGATCCGCTAGCGTTTTCACTTTGTTCAGTGGATGAAGAATAACTTCCTAGATGTTGGGAGGAGTGATCCGTGATGCTTTCTAGAAGGGCGGAAAATATTCAACCGATATATATGACGATTGGCGACAAGGTTCCGGATTTGATTGAGCTAAGTGTTGTAATTTTTTTTATGTATATTTACATTCAAAATGCTGGAAAAATGACTTCAATTGTACTGTACAACAACAAAAATTACCCAAAAATCTAAATTAAAACTCGGAAAAGAATGTACATGAAAAAATCAAAGAAACGTTTTACAAATTGAAGTTAAAATATATCTGTATGCAATTAGCACCTTATCAAATAAGCTCTTGCTGGTATTGCTACAGAATTAATCGTGGATGGAGATGGTTCTAAATGCAGAAGTGTTAAGAAAGGCAAATGAAGAAAGGAAACTTTGTAAAGGTATACAGTAAAGAAGAGCTACCATGGTAGGACATATCTACTGAGACATGATAGTTTGATGAAGATAATTATAGAAGGAATAAATTCAAGAGGGAGACCAAGATTGGAGTACATGAATCATATCGTGGATGATGTTGGTAGAAGAGAGTACAAAGATGTAAAAAAAAATTGGTCCAGAATAAGCAAAAGTGGAGTGTGGCAATCAACCAATAGCGATGGCCTAATGATGGCGATTTTGCTCAATATTAACATTGATTTATAAATACCTGCTTAAGAAGCAAGTGTTACCTCTTCACAAATAAAATATTTCCAGCTTATTTGCAGCACTTCACGAGAAATATGTTAATTTTCTTACCACAAAAGTAAAGAGTGTACAAAGTCCATTTTAAGGTTACAATAACTTGTCAGTTCAACAACTGTGTGGTGACAAAACTTATGTTTGACCATTCATGACGTTACAAAACATCGAGATTATTTAACATAAAAATTACTAAAAAAAAGTCAAGTATTAAAATACTATCTGAAAATCCAAAAAACGACCTATCGTCTATACATTTCTACAACCAGAGTATCTTAAACAAAGTTTATGTACTATGAGCAGGTACAAAAAAAAATTGTAATTAAAATCCGGGCTTTTCTGATGACAAAACTTGAAGACATATCTGTTAAGTTGTATCAGACTTTGTTGTATCTTTATTGAAGGTTTAAGGAGACCATCTTCTTTATGGAGTATTAAAACTCATTGCAGACATTCAGCTGTCTCAAATTATTTAAATCGTGGTTTGTTATTTCAAAACAGCCCAAAATTAGGTTGAAAGCTACCACGGGTGCTCTAAAAATTTATTTAATATACAGCCTTGCATTGTTGAGTTAAATATTTTTTTAAACTATGTGGAAATTTCAAAGTAGCTCATTTTCAAAGACGTTTTACGCAGATTTATGCAGGTCTATGACTAAAGCCTTTCTTAAAAAATAGTTTTTTTAACAAAGCTACCACAATTTTTTTTTAATATTGAGGATTATTTTTGTGATTATGAAGAGTCAGAGCTGCCATTATATAGTGCAGTGTGAGAGATATTTCCTTTCAGGAAGGTGGCAACCTTAAGATCCCATCTCATGGCCGATTAACCGGAATATCAGATACAAGATTAAGCTCGAACCAGAAATATAATCAAAGTGGGATTTTCTTCATTTCTCGCTTGACTTGACAACAGTGAAATTGGGACCAACGAAAAAGGTTTGTTTTTTTTCATTCTAAAATAATAATAATATATATTTTATAATATGGCAAAAATGGTTCCTACGGTCTTGATTCCAATGTCTTCTACGATGCGACGTCTGATTCGAGCTGTATTTATCTTCCTAAATATGAGTTTCTTCCTTCCCGCTTTCAAGTCGGATAATGACGCTCAACCTGAACCGGCCCAGAAACGTCCGTTCTAAAGATACCGTCAAACGAACGTGAAATTTTATCGAAAAGGGGAACACGCCTCGTCAGTGATTCCTCTGCATTCTGACGAAACCGCCATGATAAGGGGGTGAAGGGGGTAGGAGGGACTAGTAAAGGGACCGATGCTTTGAAGGAAGCTTAAATTTCACACGTCATCGCGTCACAATCTTTGATTACTTTCTCTCTTTCCTACCCTCATTTCTTAGTCTCTCTCTCTCTCTCCTCCGTTTTCCCTTTTACCCCGAGCTCAACAAGGGTGGCGCCGGTGGTGCGAGGGGTCAGGGGTGTGTGTAGGAGGGGGTTAGTGAGATACAGGGGATCACAAATAATTAATTGATGTCGTGACGGCTCTGGCATTGTTTGGCGTCTTTTGGTCAAACATAATTACTTTATTTTTATCACAGCGTCCTACTATTCGTTCGGGTTGTACGAATATGTAGTCTACTAATTACTCTAATGTGCTATGGATGAATAAAGTTGAATTTAGAAGAAGTGTACCCGCACTTGCACGGAGAGAGAGTGGAAAACAATTTAAGAAAAAACACCCTTATACACCCCGACCAGGATTTGAGCCTGATCTCCCCGTCATTGGCAGTCCAATCTATTAGATGAACGACGTTTTGGACTACACGACCACCGAAACGGTTCAGATGTAAAATAGCTGGAGGTGCGTTCATAAAGGAGAATTTTAGACAAGTAAATGTGTCTACGACCCGCACGAGTGGGCACGCGGGCAAAGGCGTTCAGTCTCGTCTAATCTGGTTTGCCGGTGACGAGGATGTTGGGGCCGAGTCTCGGCCGAGTGAACCGGGTGTGTTTTTATACCCTCTAATATAGAGAACGTATTTTTAATCGTGAACATTTTCAACCTATAGATTATTGTATTTTATGTACCCCCAAACCTCCCCTCCCCCCCCAAAAAAAAATGGGTCTAACAATTCTGTCTGTCCATCTATGCCCGTGTCTGTCTGTCCGTGGGCTACTGCCGAAACAGTTTAATGGATTTCCTTCAAACTTGATATTTAACATATTGCTATATAACATCAGAGCGTTGTTTTGTTTTTATTCTAGCCCTTGAATTAAGGGTAGTTTACCAATAACTGATACACGCCTAGATGGCGAAGTTAGCTAACACGCTAGTTTTGTTTTGACCTAGACTGCCGGGGACGGGGAGATCAAGGTTCGTATCTTGGTCAGGTGAACAGGGGGGTTCCTAAATGGTTTTCCACTCCCTCTCCATGCAAATGTAGGTTCACTTACTCTAAACTCAACCTTCCCAATTCCTAGCCCATTGGCGTAATTAGTACTTAAGCGTATAACCCAAAGGGGTAGTAAGTTGCGGTGCTAAACAAACTAAAAACCAATGACTGATTTTTGATAGTTCTAATTTTTTTGAATATGACTCAAAACAATTTGCTTCAAAATGGGTATCTGTGGATTGTTTTAAATGATAAATAATAATATGTGTTCGTTTTTCAATTAAAAACAAAATCATTTGAGAATATGTAATCAATGGCAAAAATGTTATTTTTTACTTTCACAAACTATAATAAACTATGAGAAAGTAAGTATACCCCATCTACGGAGGAAAGGTGGTATGGGACAGCTGGTATAAGTTCATTTATTGCAAACATTGGCTGAAAGGAACTAATGTTGATCTATTCAGAAATAATAATAATTATTATTATTATTTTATTAGTAATATTATATTATCAATAATTATTTCCGAATAGGTGGAAATTAATTACTTTCAGCCAATGCTAGCAATAAAAAACCTTCTGCTATCCTACACTTACCACCTCTCCTACCTTAGGGGGCGGCCAGACTGAACGAGCGACTAAAATATAAAATAGAACACATTGGTTGTAATGAGAGGTGGCCAGACTGGAGCGAGCGAGAGGCTGAGCGTGCGCGCTTGAAAGATAGAACTGGTTCTATTTTTCAAGCGCGCGCGCTCGACAGATAGAACTGGTTCTATTTTTCAAGCGCGCGCGCTCGACCAGGTACAGTCTAGTTTAAAGGCGCTAGGCAATATTATTTTATGTTGGTTCATTGAGTGCTAGGAAAACTTCTCATTTTGACATTTTTAATTAATATCGATAGGTTTAGCACGCTTGCTACTAACGGCCTAATTTAATTGGTAAGATCATAAACCATACTTTTATATATATATATATATATATAACTGATATGTTAAAATACTTCAATATTATCAAAGTAAGCCTTTAAAAATAAGAATCACCACTAGCGTGGAGAGAGGAGGAGAAAACCACAACAATAAATCACTTGTTAAAACCATCCTCAGTTCACTCGGCCAAGATTCGGAGCCTCCTCGTCAACAACTAACGAGAGCCATCTGCTAATACCGCGCTCGCTCGATCGCACGCTCACACTCTCGTCAGTCTGGCCGAACCCTTAGATAAGGTACACGCACCATTTATTTTATAAAATTGGTTCTACACTATGGTCCCTCCCTCTCCCCTATTAAAAGGCGAGTACGTTCCACGTGGATAATATGCTGACAGCTCGGAAGGGCAGCAAGACGCGGAGAACAAGAAATTTAAAAAAAAACCTAAAAGGCCACTGCCCCCAAAAGGTCTTCTGCTTTGCCAAGATAATGACCAGCGAAATAAAAAAGAACAAAAGAAGAGTAAAACAGTGGTAAACTCGCCCTGCCTTAACGGAAAATTTTTTTTATCAAGAAAAACAAACATGGGTCATCCATAAACCACATAACGCTTTTTGCTAAAAATTTGTTGACACCCCCTCACCTCAATGTAACACCAAGTAAACATTTAACCTGACCCCCTCCCCCCATCCAACCTGTGCTACATAACTTTTCACATCAAGATTGAATGTGTTTATTTCATATGGAAGCTTATGTGACACTAAAAGAGGGACTCGGATTTAATACAGCTCAGAATCTATTTTAAATCCTGAATGTAAATGATTTCAAAGAATGTTATAACAATACTTTATTATTTTTATCTATAAGCAATAATATCACTTTTTTCAACATTGTAATTTAAATATATAAGATCTGTGAGGTACCTTCCCCCCCTCCCCCCTCCAAGTAACACCATGTAGACAACAGCATAATGTGGTTTATGAATGACCCATAACATAATAATTATATTGAATAAGAATAAAGAGAATTAATAAGACAACGTAGTAATAAAATAATAAGAAAAATGAAAATGACAGTTAAATTTGAGAAAAGAAAGTTGGAAATTAAATAAACATTAAATAGAGGTGAACTGAAAGAGTACAACATAACACAAATAAATAATTAAAATAATCATTTAAATAAATAGTATAAGACCACTGTACATAATTTATAGTGTATAGTCTACCGTAATCATAAACAACATTTCAAAAAATAAGTTACAGTCAACCTAAAGGGATTTTATTTTTATTTTATTACTAAATGAAACACTCATAAGATATTTTTCAAACAAAATTGCTGAAACATATTTTTATAAAATTACAAATTAAAAAAATACTCAACATTAAACTACACCTAATTTGAGGGATAGAGTAAAAAAAAAATTTGAAAAATCCTTAAGGTATGAACATAAAAAATATTCTAGTTGTCAGCCCACAATCGAGCTATACCAACCAGGTGCCACCGCTGGGGCCAATGGTAGTGCCAACATTTGCGGAAAGAGGGTGTCATATGGTCAGCATAGCGAGCGCTCTCCCCCCCC
>CABFWO010000736.1:96110-128793 GCA_902155825.1 Timema genevievae
ATGTATGTATGTATGTATGTATGTATGTATGTATGTATGTATGTATGTATGTATGTATGTATGTATGTATGAATGTATGTATGTATGTATGAATGTATGTATGTATGTATGTATGTATGTATGAATGTATGCATGTATGTATGTATGTATGTATGTATGTATCTATGTATGTATGAATGTATGTATGTATGTATAATATAACTATGATAAGAAGGGTTATATCTTACAATTCATAATTAACAAAAACTAGGGTGGGGTGAGAGAGGATGCGAGAAAACGTCAGTGTTTTTACAGTTTTAGAAGCAAACAATATTTTAGACAAAATAAATAAAATATGTATCCCGTATAAATATCGAGTTTGATTTTAAACACAAAGTGATTTAAACAGTTCTTGAAAATCTGTTATGAGCATAGCAGCATTAATGAGAGAATTTTTAAACAACGAGAAAAAGTTGTGATTAATTTCTATGAAACCATTGACAGATATTCAAGAACTGTTAATATTATCATGTGTAGAAAACAAATCTCTATATTTCTACTGAAGAATTATTTGATTAATTTGGCCGAGAAAGTTGTTTTATATAAAAACTGCAAAAATACTGCACTAACTTCGCAATCCTTACCATCTCACCTTAAGATGTAACGTAGAGTATATTGACGGTTGAAAGTGACTAATGTCAACCTATTCGGAAATAATTATTATTTTCATAGTAATACTAGACTATCAATAGAAAGTGTTATCAAAAGATCATTATAATATTTCCTAAATAAGGATTAGCCTACTGTATAATTGGAGGTTTCGTAGCTCATTGAAAGAACAAAATATTTATAAAAACCATTATATTTTTATATCACGGTTGTGGCAACAAGAGATATTATACTACGCTTACATGAAATAATAAATTAAGAAATATTATATTTACACTTTTATCTTATTATAACTGGTCATCAAACTAGATAAATGTTTTGTATAATTTAGAGAAAGAGCCATACAGTTTCAAAATAAAAAAAGTTTTTATTTAGTAAAAATTGCATGAATGCTACCGAGAATGGTTTGTATGACGTCATCAACCATCCTTGTTTCAGCTTGTTTACCATTTTAACTGATGGGGAGATCACAGCGTTTTAGAAGAAGCTCTCATCTGATTTTTTTTCTTTTAAGTGAACAAAAGATGAATCTTCCAAAAAAAGAAACATCCAAGTGGTTATTTTAATAACTTTGTGTTTAAATAATGTAAAAATTGTTAAAATAAAAACTAATTTTTGACTAGATTATCAAAAAAGTAACAATAACTCAACATATTATCTTGCAGATCACATGGTTTCGCGGATGGATACAAGGTATGTTTTCTTAGCTGTCACCACCCATCCTACCGTAGATAGGGTGTAAGGAGTAGGCATACAACAGACGAAGTCCCGTTTTGATACAATGAGTTGTTTTTGAGTTTACTGGCAGCAAACAAACATTTTAAATATGGATTATTTAGTATTCTTATTATTTATTTCACCCAGAAAAAAGAAAAACTCCACAAAAATTTTAATGCGCAGACAAGCCTTTGAGATTTATTATATGAATAGAGTTACTATCTAAGGAACAAAAATTAAGTAAATTGAAAGAATTACTCCATATCACACCAAATAAAATTGTGCTGTCGACTTGGTACAAATAAAAAACTACTAAAACCTAATTCACAGGCAAAAGCATACCAGATTGAACACATACCTAAATTTAGGACGCAAATGAAAGCACGTTAACAGTGGCTCCTTTACGAGGATACACTGTTGCAATGAACATCAAAATAAAAAGTTTAAAGAATTTACTATATACAAAACAGAAATGGAGTAAATTAAAAGAAGCATTCTATAGTAAGCGCCCTAACATACCAAAGAGAATTGTGCTGTTGACTTAGTACCAAGAAACAAAACTAGATATAATTAAATCACACGCAACACCATCAAATTACTGAAAACATACGTTGCGACTTCAAACATTTGGCTGACGATAATAATCCCAAAAACGCACACAATACATTTTCTTGTCAAATTATATCTTTATTCTTCATGTTTGTTTCCAAATCGAAACACCCGTCGCCAAGGAGATTGCAACAGCCATTTTGTATCTGATAGAGTACACATAAATTTCTACTAAGATTGACGGGATGAAATCAGATATGCTATTAAAAATGTCCTATCACCTAAAGTTTTAAGATACAATTCAATTGGCATTATAAGCTACAATACAGATTTTACAGTGTTGCCAATGTCCCTCCATACTGTTTTTTTAAAATAAAAAAGAATTTATTAGAAAATAATAAGTTCAGGATAGAAAAGTATTGGGTAAATTGAAGAAGAGGTATTACAACTCACAAATGCAGGATATAAAAGGATTGGTGGTCGTGCATGTGGTGGGATGTTGCGTGTTAAAACAAAGTCAAGGTCTGGCAGTCAACTTAGTCGCTTTACAGAGTGTATGAAAGTGTGAAGTTCCTTTGTATTTATGTGCTTATAAGTCAGTTTAGTGAATAGTGCTATCGAAAAAATGTCAGCTTCGAAATTACGTGGATGTGTAAGTAATACAGATAGATTTGGTTACGTATGTGGTAAATTCACACCAAAAACTCAACATAAAATTATTTCAAATTTAATTAAAAAGGCATATAAAATTTATTTCGGCTGTACACTTGGGGACCAAGATCAGAATTGGGCCCTTCATATTTGTTGTATACTGTGTACCGTTACCTTAGTTGAGTGGTTTGAGGGAAAACGTCGTGTTATGCCTTTTGCTATTCCAATGGTTTGGCGTGAACCAAAAGATAATAATTGCAATGACTGTTATTTTTGTATGACCAAAATATATGGATATTCAGGTGTTCTCTGCACTGATGTCTTTGCCACATGAAGAAGAGCTACCCGTACTTGTAGTACCTTTAAATGCAAATTGAAACTTTCTTCAAAAACTTATGTCCCCTGCTGTCTATAAAATGTTATAAAATAAATAAAATATATATTTTCAAATTAAACTATTTTTCTTATAAATATAATAAAAATTCATAGTAGCTATATATTTTTTATGAAACATAAGAAACGTGGGTACTTTTAAATACTGGCTATGTGCCAAAGGCAAGGTGTTTTCAGAACAGCATCATTTTAAATCGTGTTGATATTCATGTCCTGAGATTTATCATTATCATCAAAATGAAAAAAATTAAATAAATCTTGTAACTTCTTATAGTTTTCCAAGCTTCGTGAATATTTTGGAAAATAGTGCTTTCAAATTCTTGGTGATTTTGGGCTGTTTTTCGGCTTGAGGGGATTGTAATAAAATAATTACCCGTTCTTTTGAAGGATGTCAAGTGTTTAAAAATAATATTGTCAATTCACGAGCACCATCTATGGTTATGCCGGCTAACTTTTTAACTGGCACATTTTCCTCAGGTATTAAAATCTTGAATTTTCAAAAATACTTGCTCGCGTAGTTATTCCGGTTATTATTGTGATTTTAATCAATTCCTCTTTGCTTGAAAAATCGTTGAAGCTCATTTTAGTAAAACTACTTAATTATTGAGCTGTGGCAACAATTTAATTTGATTCATCCATCTGTAAACTTTTAGTAAATGTAAGGATTCTACTTTAGATTGTTTGATTAAATATGTGACCATGAGCTCAAATAGATATGTCACAGTGCACACTGATAGTTGGACATAATCATTAAGAGTTAATATTACTTATTTTAAATTCAGCAAATAGTTTTACAGCAGCTTTACAGGCTTCCTTCATAAACTCACTTTAGGTCAGGGTGGTCCAACGTTTTCACCCCAAGGGCCAAATCTGATTATCAGTTTGTACCGCGGGACGAAGATGTATTAAAGTAATCCCATTAAGCTAATATAGGCCTATAAACAACACTTAATGAACAATTACTTTCATTACATAATTTTATATATATATAATATTTTTTGTTGGTAGAATCTCTCGAATTTTATTGCCAGAAAAAGTTTATTTATTACCCTCTCAAAAATGCTGAAACATGTACGCACATACACTTTTACAAACCACCTTATTATTATTATTATTATTATTATTATTATTATTATTATTATTATTATTATTATTATTATTATTATATATAAGTTTACACAACGAAAGGTAACGTCAAGATGATTAAAATTATATATTTACCAGGCGCCACTCCTAGGAACTAGGAGAAAAGAATAATAAAAAAACTTTAGCTTGGTTAACTCTGACAGTGGCACGATGACTCTTAACACTTGAGACCATTGTGTGTGCTCGGGAACATTTTCTGGATGATGCAATGTTACTAATAATTACACTACTTTACCTACAACAATGATGTGCTGTAAATCTCTACAAGAGTTGAAGGAAAAAACACTTAAAATAAAAAATAAACAATTGAAATATAAATGGATCACAATTATTGAAATTTGTATGTGTTATTATTATTGTTTCCTTGCTACAACATCCCAATCCTACCTATGGAATTCGAGTAAATACAATTCTAATCTGACAAAATAAAAAATATGGTATTATATCTATTCTTAAATAAAATTAATCAATTAAAATAATAATCTCCGAACATGGTAAAATTAAGGAGTTTATAATACCAGAGTAGGAAAATAAATAACATAGGCTAAGTATATATGATATTGGAGTTTAGAGCAAAAAAAATTAGTATTGTTGAAAAAAATCAATGGCATTAATATTTTTACATAAAATAAAATATTAATTAATACTCTGGATTTAATAAAGTGTCTGAATATATTTAATATATTTAGTCTTTTCTGAAAGTTTTAAATTAATCCTGGATTCTTAATGATAAAAAGAGAGAGAAAAATAAAAGTATTAAGGAACCACACATATTTTGCTCCATGTTAAAGTGACACCGAGGAAGAAGATCCTAATCTTCTTCAAAAGTGTTACAAGAATCCAATTTAAAAACGTTCTATTTTCTTCCAAGTCCAAAGAGAAAACTAATGCATTAAAACAAAAGATAAAATGTTGGCTATGAACTAGAGATGAATATAAAATAAAATGCAAATTTAATATAAAGATTGAAATATATGTCAATGAATATGAACAATGTTTCTTAAAAGAATTAAAATGTTTATTTCCATCTGTTAAAATTGAAATGCGCGCTAGTTTAGAGGTATTTACAACACGTCTTATTTCTTTTCTTACTTATTTTACAATCGCGAGACCCGTCACTCACTTGTTCTACCAAATCCGCGCAGTGCGCATGCCTTGAAATAAACAATGGCCAACATTGAAAATAAATAGAAGAGTCAACAAACTTCTTAGAAGGAAAATTAATATGTTTAATAAAAAGGTAAGTGTTCTTCCTAAGTTCAAAATTCATTATTTTAATTATTTAAAACATTGTTAGACGTTTTCCCTTCAGTTTTATTTTGAATGGCTGTAAATAGTATTATTTTGTCACACCGGCAACACAGCGGGCTAAACTGCGGCCGAACTTTGAAGTGCCTCATTTCAAACGAAAATAAATTGAAAACTATTTATAACTAATACTTAATATATTATCATTCTTAATCAAACAAATATGTAGTAAAATGCAATCATGATCTTTTTTTTTTACAAAAAATATATATTTATTTGTATCACTAGCTATTTCACATCTGCCACCCAGGGGCTACCTTTAATTTTTATCCAGGTTACTGTGAGGGCCATATTTTCAGTGAGCTAGGGCCGCAATTTCCCCGCGAGCTGACAGCTGGACCGCACTGCCTTAGGTGAAATATTTTCCCTTCCTGGCGAGCACACGCGAAACTTTGAAAGAAACTACAAAAGCAACAAACCACTCCACTATAAGCCAAACAATACCTAGTTAACGGGACAGGTTCAAAGCACCAACATTTTAAAACAAAGCTGTGATTCGAGAAAAACAGTTTGGGTCTTCTGTCAATGTCAGTGACAAAACTTGCAGTGGTAATCTAATATTCGAATCTCTTTCACCCTTTGTTTGCTTAGTGGACACGTCACTATTAAAATGGCAATACAGTAATTTTACCGATTATGAAGAAAATTTTTTATTTTGATCATCCTCAAATATTATGTATAAGTATTTGATATATTTGAAAGTTTAGAAGACGCAAAGATCAACTTATAACTAGGATGTTTTCTTATGTGATCGACAGAGAACTACCATGCGATCGACTGATTTCCGACCCCTGCCTTAAACCATGCGACCACCGAAACGGGTTTCAAAGTATAATTAGTTTCTTTAGTTCAACCTCTAAAAGTTTGTTTTGTCTCCAACGTCTCAAATTTCCCCCTGTATCTATGGTAAAGAAAATAAATATAAATATGATCTTCAATCAACAACACTATATATTATATTTCAATCAGTGATAAAAAAAACGCACTCACGTATCTCATTAAAAATCAACTTAACGGGGACCGCATGAATATGTCTTGGCGGGCAAAGGTTCACTAATGACGCGACGTCGAAGGGTGATTCATGACGCGTCATAATAAGTGTCGTGTGCTGCTGGTAATGACACTGACACAACAATGACATAACGATGCTCAGCTCGTCACCCGCCGTTCATTTGTTTCTAATGGCTTGTAGCTGGTGAGGGTTGGGTGAGAGGGGTGGATATGTGATGATAAGAAGGGGGGGGGGAGGGGAAGAGGGCGCGTCCTTTTTTGGCAAAGGCCGTGCGATTCGCGTAATTGGTTTCGTCACACCAAACATAAGTTTAGTTTTTTTTTCATCCCGTCTTTTCCTCTTTTTAGAACGAAATTTACAAGTGAAAGGAGTTCTCTGTTATATTGATCGGTTCGGGTTAAAAATATTCCACATCCCAAAAGGAAGGACTTTTTCTCTTTTTTTTAAAGGGATAGGGGGAAGCATATATTCCAGAATTGTATTCTTAACGACATCGGTCGCCTACTTTGTGAATTTCAAGTTATTGTGTAAGCGGGTTGCATCTTAACTTGACGCACTCTAAGTACAACTGTACGAAATAGAAAGAGAGGGAGGAAAATGAATGGTTCATCCTGGGAGACTCTCTAGTATACCTTATGATAACACTTCCCCTCTTCCAATGACGAGTATGAACACTCGCTCTATTATCTACGCCTGGACAGCATTGACTTGCATTTCAAAATTAACATTTTCTTGTTTCCTATTCTAGATAGACATTTGCTTCCACCTAAATTTTAATCTACATCCTTGGAGGAATATTTCTACAGGCTGTTTTCGTGAATAAACCAAATAATCTACATTGTAAATGATTTTTTAAGAAAATGTTTATAAAAACAAAATAGTATTTCAATTTTTTTTTGTGAATCCTAAGTTGAATCGCCGTGACGTCACAGGTAAGAGACGTGTTTTTTTTTATAAGGAGAAAAAAATCTGTGGCATCACATCTCACTACTCCTTACACACCCCTTAAATATGGGCAGGGAATCTATATTTGAAAGGTACAAGGGAAAAAGGTGGAAAGTCACACTACACACATTTTCCAGGATAAATTTTATATATGAAGCCTCATAAGAAGCCCAGCAAATACTTTTTGTTTTTTAAATTAATTTAAATATGTCAGAGACCTCTGCTAACCATGATCTAAAATGCATCATAAAGTTATAATTATTGTCTAACAGATGGCAGAAATTTGAGTTAAAGTTTAACTTCCCCCCTCCTTTTTCCAAGACATTTTCAGAAAATACAAACTTGTTTTTAGGCCAACAATGATAATATTTTACTATATTATTGTTGTTATTTTATATGTGTTGATAATGTATTATCAAAAGTGATATCTGCCAATCACATGGCTTGACTTATGACTATACACAAATTGTTTTAGTAACATTTAAAACTGTCAAAAAAAAGTTATTTTAAAGCTAGATCAGACTGTAATTCTGATCTCCCCATCATCGGAAAATCAGAATAGACGAAATTTACTCCTTTATTACTGCTCCCTCTGTTGCCCATAGTTAATCAATACCCACACAAGTGTGCACGCGTTCTTGGGCGTCAGGATCTAAAAAGACTTGAATGGAGCAATGATAGTGTAGATATAGAAGTTAAATCATCTCAACCGGTTGCACTACCATTGGTTTCCCGCATGGGATTTATCAGCATAGCTTTTACTCATATCCCTCTTTAATCAAACACTACTGCAATTCCACTAAAATTAGCCTTCCTCATTCTTTTGTTGTAGAGTAAACTGTTAGTTACCATAATAATATAAGAAAAGACTAATTAATTAATTGGGGATCAAAGGTATAATTTAACGAGATAAAAAAAACTTTATCGAACCTTGAAAGTTTGATTCAATGTGAAAGGTAACTATTTTTTTTCAGTTATTTTTAGAAAAAATCACACTGTTGATCACTGCGCTGAACTATGCAATATCTGCCATGGGCATAGTGGTATCTGAACAGAAATTTTTTCTCTTCATTTAAAAATTAATGTTCGAATTTCATATTCAAGAAATGTTGAAATTATTGAATGAAGAAAATTAAAAAAATATATAAAACGGAGCCATTATTTATTTTATTTTGTCCAAAAAAAGTTTTTGCCATAAAAACTGTAAAAAAAACACTCGTTCCCTTCTATCCCAGTTTAATATACGATTCAAGGCTTTGGATATTAAAGGATATTGAGATAACATTAATAATTGGGTCCACCCACTATTACAACATCCGCACACATAGCTTTGATAACCACCGGACCTTTGAGATATTTGTGACCACCGCTTGCCAGAGCAATAAGAGAGAAAAACATCGTCCAAACCGCAAATGAAACGAACATTACTTGAAGAGGTAACGGGAACAAATGATTGGGAAATTTGGAAGCGGAGCCAGGGTTTATTTCTGAGGAGTTGAGTGCCTGGACAGCTATATTGCAGTACTTCATTACCACAGCTTGACTTTCCACTCAGTATACAATCAATTCGACCCTCTTTTTTAGCTCTTGATATGAAATTTATCGGCGGGATCTACTAATCAGTTGGTATCCAAACCCAGTAGTTGTAATTAGTTGGTTTTCAATTTACCATTGTTTAGAATGGCTTTCTGAATAAGAGGGATTTTATTCAAACAACAAAACCAGCAATGAAAACATTAAGGAAAAAAGAAAATGGTTCAGACTTCAAAACATTAACCAAAATGTGAATACAATTTTCTTGATGGCACCACGTCTTACTACTAGTTTTGGTTTTACAATTATAAACTAATTAGGTTATTTTGTTAGAAATGAGGGAAGTAGAATTCAGATGAACTGTACCCATATTCGCGTGGAGGGAGAGTTTAAAACCACCTGACTGGAATTCGAATCTTAATCCCTCCATCATCGGCCGTCCAGTTTATTACGCGAGTAACGTTTTAGACCAGACGTGTCAAACTTGCTTGATCATAAGCGTCACATTGAAAATTGAGAATTCTGAAGGGGCCGCATTTTAAAAAGTTCAAAATTGTCATTATCTTAAATAGAAATAGTTCTTGCCAAGTACTTTGCTTTCACAACACTAAATACACCCTTAAATTGATTGAAAATTCTGAAGGGCCGCATTTTAAAAATTTCGAAATTGTCATTATCTTAAGTAGAAATAGTTCTTACCAAATACTTTGCTTTTACAAAAATAAATAGACATTTATATAAAACAAAAAGACCCATCCTATATTTTATTTACAGCAAAGGTGTGATTTAGGGCTTTAAATCTTGTGTTGAAATCACTTTCATAATTGTTGGCAGATGTGTGTAAGTCAAGACTTCTCGGGTGTTAGATCCAATTTCGTTGCAGAAATAAACTGTTAATGTACGTATGTGCTGCCAAACATTGCACATATCTGGTACGCAAATTCAACAAATTTTTGGAAATGACCCCTGTTGATGAAGAGAATAAATTTGGTACACAAACCCCACATGCTAGAATTCTCTAAACTATGATAGATCCCCAAATATCCCATTCCCAAATGTTGTGTTTCTACGACGTTTATAAGAAGTAGAATAGAATCGTAGTGCATGATGGTTCATACATTACACTTGATAATTTCGGTATTATAGTTTCAATAAAACATATAGTTGATATTAAATTGTTTAAACCTTCGGTAGCGTGGCCGAGCGGTCTAAGGCGCTGGTTTAAGGCACTAGTCTCCTCGGAGGCGTGGGTTCGAATCCCACCGCTGCCATAGTTTTTACAGATTTAATAATTTCTACTATTTCTCATTCATGTTGTACTTATGATTATGGAATGTATTACGTTAAAATACTTATATGCATGGTAATATATGTTGAGGGTAGTTAAACCATCACTAGTTTTGAGAAAATCTTGGTTCACGTGTTGTGAAGGGTTGCCAGGTTGATTACACATTTTTAAAACTGTACCTGTGATTTGTTCTATCACACTCGGTCACAATTTGACTAATCACACATGGGGATGAATTTCTGTTGATACCTGACGAATTAGTGTTCTATTGAATGTTGATAACTTATCACAGGTACGGTTTAAATTATCTCTGCTTAACCTGGAAACACGCCAATGAACGTGCAAGTGGTTTGGTCCAGATTCCTGTTTTTCCTTGATTCCGTTTATCGGACCACGGCTTAGTATCCGTTCGGATTATACGTTTAAGTACTAATTACACTATTGGTTTTAAGGATTAGGAGGGTTGTATTTTTTTATTATGGGTCGAAGGGGAATGGGAAACCATTTTAGAAAAACCACCTCCAATACACCCGATCGAGGTTCGAATCTCGAGCTCCTTGTCATCGGCAGTTTAGTCTATTGCGAGAGTAGCTAGCGCCTTATGCCATGCAGCCACCGAAGCGGGTTGGACGTCCTTTAAATATATATTCTGTACTGGAACCAAAACGTGTGAGTCCCTCCAAAAAAAGAAAAAAAAGCGTGCATCTACATTTTCTCCAAATAATAATGGTTGCACTACTTTGAAATTTAACCTACACAAACAACACCATTCACTTGATTATAACCAGGGCCCGTATTTTGGTGACTTAAAAATTCTCAAAAAAAATTGCCTATAAAATGACTTTGAACTTTTAAAGAGTGACCTAAAAATATGAATAAAGAATCGTAATAAAATGCACACGAGTAATTCAAACACGCACTTTACAAAAATGTAAAAGGCAATGAAAAGCTTTTAACACACAAGCTCCTGAATTCTGTTGAATATAATATGATTTACAAACATTTGCTTCAGAAGTAATAGTTACCCCCTCCCAACGCAACACTCTCCAAGAATGTTTATTTTACAACCAGACAAGCAAAGAGGACACAAAGTTCATTGCCTACATTATCTTATTATTCCAATAACTGTGCTTTTGAAAACATTTATGCATTTATAAAATATCGATAGTAGCATATTAAAAAAAACTTATTCAACAAGCATGTCTTAAACATAATCATAAATCCCTAAATTGACTTAAAAATTCTTATAAATGCTTAAAAACGACTCTAAAACAAGAAAATATGACTTAAAATTCTAAAATGATCCATAAAATACACATTTATAAAATTAGGCTATCATGAACAGAGTTCATGAACTTTAAGCATCGTATATGAGGTATCAATAAATAGATGAAATGACATCAAAACCCGCGCCTTTATTATAACACATGATGTAATAATAATTTCAACATGTATGAAGGTATGCATTGAGATTTATTAAGTATTTAAAACGTTGGCAGCGGTGGGATTCGAACCCACGCCTCCGAAGAGACTGGTGCCTTAAACCAGCGCCTTAGACCGCTCGGCCACGCTACCGTTGTTATTACAGTGTTTAGTGTACTAATTTTATCTTTAGAATATGACTTAAGGAGATAGAGAGAGTAAAGAGAATTTGAAGAATTCAGACCATCATTTGTTTGATTTTCCTTTCTCTATACTTTTCTTTCTCTCTCCTTTCTCTAGTCTTCTCCCTTTCCCTCTCAATATATATATATATATATATAGAGAGAGAGAGAGAGAGAGAAAGAGAGAGAGAGAAACAATAGATATATATACTATTCTTCGTTCTCTCTCTGTCTAGAAAATAAATATCTCTCCTCTCCTTTTTCTATTCTTTTATATCTATATATAGAGAGATAAAACTAAAGAAAGGAGAAAGAAAGATAAGTATAGAGAAAGTAAAATCAAACAAATGATGGTATAAATTCTTCAAATTCTCTCTACTTTCTGTGTCTCCTTAAGTCAGATTATAAAGATAAAATTAGTACGCTATACGCTATCATAGCAACGGTAGCGTGGCCGAGCGGTCTAAGGCGCTGGTTTAAGGCACCAGTCTCTTCGGAGGCGTGGGTTCGAATCCCACCGCTGCCAAAAGTTTTAAATATTTAATAAATTTCAATGTATATCTTCAAACATGTTGCAATTATTAGCCTATTATGTTAACTTAGAAAGAATGTAGATGCACGTGTTTTTTTAATGGATTCACACGTTTTGGTGCCAGTACATAAGGTGGGGAGGGGGGAATGAATATATATGATGTTTAACCCTCTCCTTTGGCCGCACTGTCTAAGGCACTATTCTCGCAGCAGACTAGACTGCGGATGAAGGGGAGAATGAGATTCGTATCTCGGTCGGGTGTTCTGAGGGTGAAGGTGTGTGTGTGTGTGTGTGTGTGTATGTGTATTCTTACCCAGAGTAACCACAGTCTGGATCAGACCCGAGCCCGAGTAAGTCGTGCTAACCACTCCCCTAACACAACCCACTTGCCACTTGAGCAAGTATCGGTGCATTAGTGCAGGATTATCATTCGTAAAGAGTATCGAGAGGTGAGAGGGGTGAAGCTTGCAGTGTAGCTTGGATGTGTCGGGAGAGGGGGCGGTCACAAAATAACGTGAGGGGAAGGGGAAGACTTCCCCAGGGAGACAACCCTTTTATCCAGGTACAGGCATAATAAGCATGAACGTCATCATACGATGACTGTACTGAATTTAAAGCATCAAAATTCTAAGATTGTGAATCACATTAACTGATACTTTTTGAATCGCGTCTTACTACCCGTTTAAGCTATCTGCATATTTACACTAATGGCCTAGGGATGAAGAAGTTAAAAATTTATTGGAGATTTACTTACATTTGTGTTGAGGTAGAGGAAGGAAGACCGTCTAGGAAAAAACACCCCTAATACCCCCGAGAGGGATTCGAACCCCGTCATCGGCAATCCATTCTATTGTGAGAGTAGAGTTAGACCATTTAACCACCAAAGCGAGTAGCTGGAATTTAGTGGCATTAAGTTGTGGAATATGTGCCCAAAAATGCCTGGATTCGTTTGATAATAGAAATTAACATAAGGTGATTCAGTGTCGTGTCGTGGAGCGTTGCCAGAGTTAGCAGAGTTAGTCTAAACTGTACATGAAAGATCACTCAGTAGAACAATCACTACTCACTTCGGTGGCCACGTGGTCTAACGCGCCACTCTCGCAAGAGAATGGACTACCCATGACGGGGAGATCGAGGTTCGAATATCAGTCGGGTTTACTGAGGGTGGAAAAAGAGGGACCATTGCTTAGCTTAGCGTTCTGTGTGTACCGGCCTAAAGAGGTCCGAATACTGAAGTTTGGCAACACCGCGGCAGAGGCCTAGTCAACTATTCAGCCACGTTCCCGGCAGATATTATTGTTTATTTGTTTAGTTTGTTTTGCCGTGCAAAACTTTTATTTCTCATGTGATTTCTCTGTTTGAATTGACAAGTTTGGGTGAAGTATGCGTGTGTCACATTAATTAACTTCTATAGGCCTATACATAACTATGGTAAAAATAATAATGTTATGAGAGCCAAATAAAAAGCTAATCAACTGTTGTGTTCCCAGCTGTAATTAGCATTTACAGTTCCAATAAGTATTTAGGACGTGTAAAGGTTTTAAATCGTACACTTGGTGAAGAATAAACAATTGAATTAAAATATTCATAATAATATAACCCAGAAAAGAATATATTCATAAGAATAACCCATAAAAGAAATACGGGTGTGTGCGAGAATACACCAGATAAAACCAGGGGCAGTTCCTTGAATATTTCCTTCTTTGACTTTTCATTCAACTTGGTTGTAAAAATTGAAATTGCCAAATTACGTTACTACCAACACATTCAATTGTATAATAATAGCATTGTAGTTTTAATATAATTGATTGTTTGTGTACTCAATGACTGAAAAAACTGCCGACAAGATTTGGGGTGTGCAATGGTTATCATGTGGGGGGCTATCCTCAAGCCGGTTATCCTCAGGCGAGTTAGTCTTGGTGTGATTATCCTGTGGAGGGGGGGGGGGGAGTTATCCTCAAGCCGGTTATCCTCAGGTGAGTTAGTCTTGCTGTGATTATATTCAGTGTGGTTATCCTCAGGGGGCTATGTTCAAAATAACTATCTTAAGAATGACTATCCTCAAGAAGAAGTCTTCACTAGTACCGTGTCAACTACGGNGGGAGCTATCCTCAAGCCGGTTATCCTCAGGTGAGTTAGTCTTGCTGTGATTATATTCAGTGTGGTTATCCTCAGGGGGCTATGTTCAAAATAACTATCTTAAGAATGACTATCCTCAAGAAGAAGTCTTCACTAGTACCGTGTCAACTACGGCTGGGCTACTACTACCTTTTTGGTTTGGGGTGTTTGCGCCAGGTATTCTTTAATATAATAACTAGAAATAATCAACTAGCCTAATATTAATAATTGTTTGCGTTATTATCTTTTATGTATATTTATCACCCCCTATTTCTATCCGTTCGGGATATATGCGTATGTACTAATTACGCTAATATGATAAGAATTAGGTAGACTAAATTTAGAGTGAGTGTGCCCGCATTTGCGTGGAGGATGAGTGAAAAACAATATAGAGGAAATCACCCTCAATACACCAACTGGGATCAGAACCCTGATCTCCTCGTCATCGGCAGTTTATTGCGAGAATTACGCCTTTTAGAGCATCTGATCACTGGAGCGGTTCTGGCCACAAGTCACGCCACGCCACTGCCAGTAGATAATTTGAAAAAAGTCATGTTTATTGATCGAGGTTCCTACAAGCTTGGTGGTATTTAAAAGTGTTTTTTTTTCCATCCTCTGGTCCTTGCAGATAGATTTCATTTGGGATGCCCCATGGGAGGTGTGTCATGGTACTTAGGATACGGTGGGGGTGAGAAAAGGACCAAATTATGATGTCAATGACATCAAAGTGGGTGGATTCAGCTACGGCAGGAAATGCATAACGGAGCCGAGCCAGTAGTCTAGTGACAAAGTCGCCCAAGAACTGAAGAGAGCTACAAGATGTGAATGTGCTGATAAACTCTGTGCTACAACCAACTAGAAATCGTAAATTGACACGAACATTATTGCACGTGGATCATTTCTGATTGAAAATTAATGGAGATATTGAGTTAATAGAAGGTCCTAATACTGAACATTGTTGAAATATTAAATTATATTTGGATAAAAACTGCAAAGAAAAAGCAGTTTTTGACCATTTTATAATGGCTTCACAGATAATCACTGTGCACAACACTTTATTCTGTCATAATAAGGGCATACTGTAGTTGTTAACAAGAAACTTTGTCGCTTTGTCCCCCATCGTCACCGCGGAAAATGTCGAGTAGCCATTCAAATACGAATGAACTGCACACATTTATGGCATATCGTAGGTATTTTCTTTTCCCTTTTAAGGTAAGCGTTCACTCGTCCGCATCGCATGCATCAGACATTGGCAATACCGATGGATTTCCGTGAGGGAGGCAGAGTAAAATCCGATGCGTGTGATGTGGACCAATGGATGCACTCCCCGACAGTCGCACAATTCGCGTTCAGAATTCCCAGTTTTATTCTCTTTTTGGTTTAACATCCACAATGACGTTCTTGCATACGGCCCTGGGACAGTGATGGTTATTGTTTGGAAATCCGTCAGCTCCGAATGTGGTGAAAAACTTTTAAATGTTGCAGCGTAACTCATGAAAAGATGATTGATTTCGTCAGGTTGACGTTTTGAGGTGTTTTTCGTATCAAAATTGTTTAGTAGTTGTTTGACGTTATCATTCTGCTCTTTAAAACTTTTCTTCCTTTTTTGGGGTGGCGGCATCTGTGAGGAGGGTGATTGGTGTTCTTGAGTCACAGGAACACTACTCTCTGAAGAAGCAGGAATATTTGTTGAGGAATCTCCCATAGCCTCGGTTTCTGATGTTGGCTTTTGGGATGGAACATTTGATGTTGTTGAAGGCTTAACCAATGAATCATACAGAAACTGCAGGTGGCTACTCCACGGCCATTTATTGTATTTTGTACATGCAGCTGAGCCCGAACTTCCTTTTTCCAACTTTTTATATTTGATGTAGCAGTCTCTCAGATTTCTCCACTTGTTTTTTACGGAATTTCCTGAAACAATGTAAAAGTGAATAAAATTAATGAATAAAGAAATGAAAAATTACAGAAAAACTAAAATTTAAATAAGTCATTTTTCGTCACATTTGTAAAGTTGTATTTCCAAAATAAATAAACAGCCCCAGTCGCAAGTCTGGGGACTATCAAATCTGCTTCGTAGTTCTTGGGTTTTTGTTTTATCAATTCATTTAATTTTTTATTTTCATATAGTTTGGTGGAGAATAGGCCTTCCTTAATTTTTTACTATCCAAGCATTAATTGACCTTCATCGTTTCCTGACGATTCATCTTATATTTTATAAGATGATGATATTTCTAATATAATGTTAAATAAACAAAGTTTTGCCACTTGTGACAAAGACTTTTTTTGTTTTTTGTTTCAGATATTTGGCTACCAGCGATTCCCACCAAACTATTGCTTTTTCCTTTCGAGTTGGGTGCTCAACTGTTTCAAAAATTACAAAGGAAGTCTGAAAAGAAATTTGGAATGTTCTGCAGCCCTTATACCTATATACGTCAACCGCTGATACGTGGAAACGAACTGAGATCGGATTTCGAGAAATATGGAACTTCCCCAATTGTGCAGGGAGCATGACGGTAAACATGTTAAAATAAAATGTCCACCCAACAGCGGTTCAAATTACTTCTGCTATAAACAAATTTTTTTCGTATTTGTCCTGGCTATAGTTGACCCTTTATACAAATTTCTAGTAGTGGATATTGGCAGCTACCGGAGGCTGAGTGGCCGCGTTATTTTTGAAAACTCATCCTTTTACCGTAATTTCCTACTTGTAAAAACAATTCTTCCTGCAAAGCCTCTACTAGGGACGAACCTACTAGTCCCTCACGTGTTAGTTGGTGATGAAGGTTTTGGATTACACACATTTTTAATGCGCCCCTTTCCCAAGACTGCTGCACACAACGACCAACATAAAAAGCAATTCAACCGACGACTCTCAAGAGTTCAACGAGTTGTAGAAAACGGGTTTGGTATATTAGTTCAAAAATGGCGTATCTTTCATAGACCTATAGAAACTGACGTCGACACAGTGGTGTTCATTGGACAAGCCTGTTGCTGTATATATAATTACAGTATTATAAATAACAATTGTCACGTGACCGCTGAAGTAGAAGAGAAAGCTGAAGACGAACAACCACGTGGTTTACTTCCTCAAACGCCAAGTAACCGCAGAGCGAACAACGCTGCTCTGGAAGTTCGTCAATATTTTGTGAACTATTTCATCAATAATTGAAAGACACTTGAACTAGTTGTAAGCAATAATGAAAAATAAACCATATAAAAATAAAATTAAATTGACCAAAGTGTTTCCTTTTTGATAACCTGACCAAACATTGCACCTCTAGTAATCCAATCTAGTCTAAATTAAAATGTACTTATACTTGTAATAATAATTACACTATCAGTAATTATTTAGTATAACAATTACATAGAATGATGATTAGTAAGTAGTTGTGAAAATTTAAAATGTAATAAATTAAAATCTTCATAGCACTTACCGTCTAAGTTCAATGTATATCCTATCTCCCTCCACTTTGCTATCTTCTTATCGGCGTTTTTGTAGTCAACATGTCCTCGGTCATATAAAAAATGGGTATTTTTTCACCACTTCAATCAGTCCTTCTGTGTCCATTTCAACGAAAAACGCAATATACTAGGCGGGCAACAGACTCGAAACTCAACTGATCACTGCCCGTTACGTCCTGGATGGGATCGTTATCGCAGACCAGTGTGTGTTTTACAGAGATGATGCAATATTATGAAACACTGTTTGAGGTCCAGCCCGCTGCGGGCAGAGTTCGCAGAACGTGATCGCAGCCCGCATTCTGTGTGCCCGCGCCTTAATCCAATTCATGCGATGCGAACCAGTGGACGCTAAAGAATGTTTCACACTATGGGGACCCACACGCTCACACTCTCGTCATGCTCACGCTCATGGGATGCACCAAGGATTCACACTATAGGGACCCACACGCTCACACTACTCGTCATGCTCACGCTCATGGGATGCACCGAGGATTCACAATATAGGGACACTCACGCTCACACTCTCATCACGCTCACGCTCATGAGATGCACCGAGGTATTCCCACTGCGACGCCCACGTAAGAGAAATATCTTCAAGATTCTTCATATCAGAAGCAGGCTCAGTTCCCTGGTAACACAATATCACTTAAATTTGTAGGTTTAAAATTATTTTATTTTTTAAGATAATAAAATAAACGTTGAAACTTACCCGTTTTGTTTAAAGTCTGTCCTATTTTCTTCCATGCCTTATTTTTTAAACCTCATCACTATACCATTTGTTTGCCAAGTTGTATAGTTCAGGTTTGGTACGCACAAGTTCAATCAAGTTTTCGTCCATGGGGCCCATGTTTGTTCGACGGGTTGAAAACAAACTGGAGCTTGGGACAATACTGTGCATGTCATGTTTACAGTAGCGCTCCATTCGGGCTACGATCAAAATATTCTCAGCAAGGATCGCGGTGGTCATTTTGAGTGCGCGTGAGCGTGGCACTCCCTATAGTGTAAACACTCCCATTTGATTCGCACTGTACTATATTTGAGCTTAGCCTGAGCACTGTGTGAGTGGAGTGTGAGTTTCCCCATAGTGTGAAACAACCTTTACCTTACGCAAATACGAGCCGGGAGCTGAGTTTGTTACGCCCTCTCTATTACCTCGTAGTTTAAGGCCACCGTAAACATCATAACGAGAATAGAGGGGCATAAGCTAAGTAAAATACAGAATAAATAAATAATCAAAGCAGAGGTTTTAAAGTAAATAGTCATTTAATAAGCAAGTTTTATCAACAACATCAACATTGTGGCCTAGACAAACCTAGCAGCGAATGTATACGCGAACATGAATAAACATAGGAAAACATTCTTTGGTAAACACACCCTAAACATTATCATTACTTATTAATAATGGTTTAGTAAAGAAAACCTAAGTTTTAATATCGTTAATTTCCTTGTTAGGACAATAAGAACAGTGTTAATATCAAAAATAAAAGATAACAGCATTTAGGTTATTCTCACAAGATATAAGTAAACGTAGAATTGACTATTCATGAAATCAAGTAGGCACACAGAATGTCCCAATACAATATAAAGTTCATTACGTAAAAGTCTCTCAATAATAATATTTAAACAGTCCAATAATTAATGTTTACTACATTAGTTGACACGTCCGATATCTTAGTTTCAAAAATATATAATAACATAAGAAATGTTCTTATTACCGAGTCAATTGTTGTTGTGTCTCCTCGGTAGAGATGAGTCCACATTTTCACGCGGTGCTGGTGAAAATCCGCGTGATTGGCGACAGGAGCTGTAGATGTTGGCAGCGATAGAGATGGAGTACAGGCGTTCAATTAGACGAGACATCAAACGTCTAATATTTCACGACGCGGTATAGTGTTGCACTTCTATATAGATACAGTCTATCCATTGCCTTCGGTAGTCGCACTACGAACCGTATGACCACCAGTGCAGATCTAATTACGAGAATACGGACTAATTCTCGTACTGGATCAACCTCGTCGACTCTGGATTCCTCTCGTACATAATTGAATAGCGTACTGAACATTTAGAGAATATTTTAAATGTTAATTCTTCTTTACTTTACTCGTATAGCAATACTATCACACGGGTCCCTTGTAGAACTCCAACTATTCATTCGTACAGTATAACGACCACACGGGTCACTTCTAGTATTTCGACTGCGTCTTTTACAGCACAACGACCACACGGGTCCCTTCCAGTATATCGAATGTTTTAATTACAATAATGAACATAGGTTATATACAGTGCTAGTTGCGTATCACAAAAGGGGGGGGGGGGGTAACCTTCCACTTGGTCGGCGACGTAGTTGGGCAGGTGGAAGTCTCGCCATCTCTTGGGAATTCAGCATGCAGGTCTATGATTGGATGAACCGCTCGGCCCAACGGTTTTGGTGTCTTACTTTTCAAATTCTCTCCGGACCATTGGCTAGCTACGTATAGTGGTCAGTAGTTAGCTCTGGCGAGGTCAGGTGACGTCATCTTGTCTTGATAGAATTATTATTGTGAATCTGCGCCCGCTAGTATCCAACTAGACGGTTTACTGTAAGCAACAAGTGCGGGTACTCACAGCACCTTTGCCCCACTCGCCGAATTAGGACGTTTATTTAACTTGCGAGCAATCTTCGTGTCTCGGACAGCAGATCCAGATGGTGAGTAGTAGTATGGAATTATTATTAGAAATTGAATTGTGGTTATTGAAGGAGTATAGGGCAGAAAGACGTATTAATTAAAGAATAGTATCAGGACTGGATTTACAATAGTGAAGATTACTATTGTTTTGTGATTATTCTTGGTAGTTTCTTAGAGCGGGTAGTAAGATTGATCAGGTGGAAATAGTTGAGGCGGGTAAATGTAACATAACAATGTTACAAGTTGGACCTACTACGATGAACGCTCAATCAGCCACAATCGCCCTAGAAGGTAGTGAGTGACTTCAGGTTAAGTTTTATTCTTACTATGAAGCTCATTCGAATGACAACAAGTTCATTCGCTGCAGGTTAATATCAATGCATGTTGTTATAACTTGTAATATAATTAATGTTTTATCCACCCCTTAAATTAGTATATAATATATTTAATATGTTACGATATTCAATATGGTATCATAGTTTAATATTCTTTTGGCTGTAGAGTTGCAAAGTATTTCATCACTCTTCCATCTTTCCCTTGTCCAGACATGCTGGAGTGTTCTTTGGAAGTAAACAAGGATTTGGAATGGTGGAGGGGGAAGGGGGTGGGGGACTGGAATGTGTTGCATATAGAAATCTTATGCGAGATTAATTTTGTTCCTACGGTAGCTCGCCCCATTCTCTGTTGGAACTTCGTGCTTTTAACACTCTTTTTCCGTGGCGAGAGTTTTGATCTTACTTTTTTTCAATCCGATTACCTGTGATGGCCCGAGCAGCCAGTGTCGATATTTATTATGTGTGATATCGTACAATCACCCATGTATTCATATTAATTAAGGGATATTAATATAATGTTTAAATAAAGGAATATTCTATTATAATTTGAACTGATTTTAATGATACGAATATTAAGTCTACCGCCAAGCCTAGAAACTTTAACGTCATGAATTGGAGTGTTACAACGTGGTTCCACTACTTGGGGCACTTCCGCTAACTCGTATACCTAACGCTACAAACTGCTGTCATTTGAATGACCTACGGGGCTTACGCTGATTTCTTGTGATTGGCTTAGAGCTCGTCACGTGAGCACATTTCAGTTTTGCTCTTGTTTTTCGGCGAACGTGTAAATTCACTGTAAGAGTAGTGCCTGTTTTCTTCGCCAGGTGTCACACCCCATGACCATGTGCTCTCCAATATTCGCGGTGATCTTCGAGGCCCTACAATGGAGGCACTATAACTCACCCCCATATTCAACTGAACAGGCCTCACGTACATGAAAGGATGGCTATAACTACATGGATATACTACTTTTCACTAAAAATACTGTAGTCTTGAAAACACACTATATATTGTTACTAAGAAGATACTTTTAATTTTTATGTTATAGACTCTCTGATTCTTAAAGCTGGTTACATAATGATGTGTTACATACCATATTCATCACAAGAAATGGTTATGGTAGTTAAACCTCACAGGCTACGATGTGAATGGAAGAAATTAGATCCGCATACAAGGTATTGACTGGCAAACCTAATGGAAATAGACCATTGGGAAGACCTAGACGAAGATGGGAGGATAACATTAGAATGGACCTGAAAGAGATAAATTGTAATGAGGTGGACTTGATAGAGAGCTAGCTCAAGATAGGAATAGGGTGTAATGAGGTGGAGGGGATAGAGCCAGCTTAAGACAGGGATAGGGTGTAATTAAGTGGACTGGATGGAGCCAGATCAAGATAGGGATAGGGTGTAATGAGGTGAACTTGATATTACTAGCTCAAGGTAGGAATATAGTGTAATGAGGTGGGACTGTATAGAACTAGCTCAAGATAGGTATGGGGTGTAGTGAGGAGAAATTGACAAAACTAGCTCAAGATAGGTATAGCGTGTAATGAGGAGGACTGTATGAAACTAGCTCAAGATAGGGATATAGTGTAATGAGGTGGGCCTGGATAGATCTAGCTCAAGATAGGTATATGATGTAATGAGGTGGACTGGATAGAACTAGTTCAAGATATGAATATAGTGTAATGAGGTGGACTGGATAGAACTAGCTCAAGATAGGGATAGGGTGTAATGAGGTGGGACTGTATAGAACTAGCTCAAGATAGGGATATGATGTAATGAGGTGGACTGGATAGAACTAGCTCAAGTTAGGGATAGGGTGTAATGAGGTGGGTTTGGATATAACTAGCTCAAGATAGGGATATAGTGTAATGAGGTGGGACTGAATAAAACTAGCTCAAGATAGGGATATTATGTAATGAAGTGGACTGGATATAACTAGCTTAAGATAGGGATAAGTGACATACTTTTTTAAGTGCAGCAATGAACTTTAGGGTTCCTAATACCATAAAATAAGTAACTAGTTAGTGTTACATTTAAGATATTGATATTATCAATCAAACCTGATATCTTCAGATAACATGACTGGACGTATGAATGCATGAAAGTATATCTAGTATATAATATAGCTCTTCTATGAAAATTGGATTGTAGTCAAAAGCACCATGGATACACTAAACAACTTAAACATTACTAACCATGTCGTTTCGGCAATAAAAACTAGATTTACACCTATACATTGATTTTTACAAGAAGTCCGTTCTGATAAGTCTTTCTTCCTGTAAAAACCCTACTGTATAATAGATATAAAAATATACTTTCCACATTTAAAAAAAATGAGTGAATAGAACATCATCGTCATCATACCTGGCCATGAGGATGATCCTATGCGCGTACACAGGTACCTCGTCCCTCCCCACGAGGAACACAATGTCGGCAGACTCGTGATCTTCGGCGAGATGCTGCAGGTCTTCCAGGAGCTGAGGTACTCCGGCCAAGCTCTTGTCGGGGAAATGCGTCGCGGCGACTCGCGTCCCCATTCTCTCTTATTTGTCGACCTAAATCAGATCGACCAGATGATGTTCTGTCATGAGTAAAGATTTTAATTTTTTAGCCTACTGGCTATATTGAACACACAGGTGGGCCGTATCTCGAACGCGGGCTGTAATTTTTTCATCCCTGGTCTAAAGCGTCACTCTCGCATTAGACTGGACTGTCAATGAAGGGGAGATCAGAGTTCCAATCTCAGTTGGGTGTACTAAGGGTATTTTTTCATAAATAGTTTTCCAAACACTCTCTCCAAGCAAATTCAAGTACACTTCCCCTAAATTCAACCTTCCTCATCCCTAACTCATTAGCGTAGTAGCTAATAATTATATATGCGTATAACCTGAACAGGTGGTGAATTATTATTATTATTATTATTATTATTATTATTATTATTATTATTATTATTATTAGAACCACGTCTTACTACCTGTTCGGGTTATACGCACTTACGCAAATGTGTAATGGTAGGGTGATTGTGAGATGAAATGGAGGACCTACAGTTTAACGTGGAATCCAGAACCACGGTGGAGGCCTGGCATTCCACACATTCACAATTTGTGATTAATACACATCTTGTGAAGGAAGGGCTTGGCAATCAGATAAATCTGTGCCAGGACCGAGGATTGAAACCCGGACCCTCAGCACAAAAGTATGACACCTGACCCCTAGACCACCAGGTCACCAACAGGTGGTGAAACGGGGTGATAAAAACACTTTATTGAGGGACCATTGACCGTGAGACAAATCTTGTTGCCCTTTCGGGCTGTTGACAAATTGCACCCATTTCAGGATACAGAATGAGGAAGGCGAATATTTACTAAATCCACTAGAATTCGCCTAGAGAGAGGATGATAAAAAAACACTTTAAAAACTACAATGTTCAAGGCTGCCAGTGCACCTACAAAAAGTATTTTGACTTTCTACACGAGACAAAATATTTAATATTTACAAACAAACTCATAGGCTTGTGTGTGCAATCGGCTGTCCCGTGGACAAAGCCGTCAAGCTCGTAGATGGTGAGGGGTGGTTCGAGTAGAGACTCGGTATACTGGGGATAGTTTTTCCCAAACGGTTTTCCAATCTCCCTCCTTGCAAATGTGGGTATATCGGTAGCGTGGGACATGCGTCATTGGGGTTTGCGTTCAGGCCTTTTTATGTGGGATTTGCGTCCAGCTGTAATTCTAGAGAGGGATTTGCGACCACGGCAAGTTATTCGTAGGATGGAGCATTAACCCTGATGATAAACCACTCATCTTCAACATGTTTAGGTGGAAACAGGGACAATGCACCACACAGTTTGCATGTTGGTTGGATGTCCTTGTCTTCCTTGTACGCTCGCGAGAGGCAAAGCTCTTGGATTTTTCGCCATAAACTCTTATGTAAAATTTTAGGGTTGAGGCTATGTTGTAGGTTAGATTAGGTTAGGCTAGGTTAAGTTAGGGGAAACGAAAGCATCAAAATGAGGCAGTGCGAATGTTAATGCTTTCCCACGATCCATTTTAAGGTTCCAGATTAAAATAACGTTCCAAAATATAATCCGTGTTGACACTTGCTTAGTTTTACAAATAGGAATGTGGTGGACTCAAATCCTACGACGTTATTTTTGGCGGCCGCAATTTTCACCGATCTCAAGTCCTATGTACTGGTCGGTATATCTACTAAAAATGCTTCCTTCCTCGTGGTTAAATTCAAATAGTAAGACAGTAAAACGTTATTTATTAATCAACCCTTCATAATATCCCATATTTCGTCTGATACAGCAAGAATTTTGTTTTATTCTACTAAATACAATATTTATTCTTCTAATTATTTGTATAATACAGTTTTTTTTGGGTGTAAATAGCTGATAATTCTTTTGTAGACTATTTAATTATATGTCTGATGGCTTATAGTTACATTCTTCTATGATTTGTTTTGCTTGTTTGTCAGATATGTTATGGATGTTGTGCCAGTTTTTTGAATTCGACGAAAATTGAGTTTTAATTTGGTTGTATTAGAGATCCCAATTTCCACTACCATAAACTCGCTTTTGCTAGCATGAAAAATTCTTAATTTTCTGAAACCTAGTCTCGTCTTTTTGTGATATTTAGTACAACGTTAAAAGCTACATAGCGTGATGAAAATGTGTAAAAATAAATTAAAAAATAAATATGTGCGTTTTTATTTATTAAATTATAATTTATAGAACAGTTTTCAACTATTTTAGAAAAATAAAAAAAACAGATAGCAGAGCGTGGTTTCGATCCACGGACCTCTGGGTTATGGGCCCAGCACGCTTCCACTGCGCCACTCTGCTCTTGAGAAATAAGTGACCGTCAAAGGTGTAAATTAACAATTTTAAATCCTACAAAATGTTAACATTGTGTATTAGTTTAATAATCTATTTTAAACCAAATTAATATGTAGAAAATAGGGAAAGAAATGCAAAATCAAAATCTAATTTTGTATCGGTATACAAAACTTCTATGTATACAATAATTAAAAATGAAATTTTCGAAAACGTTAAACAAACAATATTTCTATGGATGTCAGTATTAAAACGAAGTTCTTATAAAGTTAAAAATTGTTTTGTGTATAAACAAACTTTTGTTTTAAAGTAGACTAATGACAGAAGACACTGAACTCTATCGGTAGTAACTACACTAACAAACATGACGCAACCTTGTACTTGAATAATAAAAAACAACTTTCCAGGTCAACAAACCAAAATCATCTTGGACAAAGATATACTTTATACATCGAATCTAATTGCTCTACTTACGTTTTAAAAATCAGAAGAGTTAGAGATTCACTTCAAAGACCACTGGTAAAATTGCACTTTTTACACCGGCCTAACCGATTTTGATCCTACAGGTTCCGTGACACTCGTAAAGGAAAAATATCTTTTGACTCAAGCCTATTCCACCTTCCCAACTTTGTCCAGTCAGTCCTTTTTTCTTTTCTTTTGCTCGAGTGCAGGCAGGCCGGTGTTCTGGGTTGCGGCGTTGCCAGACTGTATAATTATTAAAGAAAACTATTTTTTAGCAAAAATAACAAAATATACTTAATTCTTCACACTTCTCTGAGGACTTAGTTAATGCGTATCCTGTGGACTGAAGGAAGGATTTCTGCGAAACTTGATACGGTAAACCTACAATGCTTTATTTATTTTTAACGATTTTTTTTAGCACCGCGTCTTACTACCCTTCCGGATTTTGCGCTTATTTACTAATTACACAAATGTGTCAGACAGGGCCTCCCTTGGAGGTGTGCAAATGATGCAGTCGCACAAGGCCCCACGTTTTGGGGGAAGGGGGGGGGGCCTCACGCTTGCTGAAAACAAGTTGGAGTGGAGGAATTTTTGGTAGCGCGCTCATATAACGTATTTTAGTAGGGCCTAGGCTCTATGTATAGGTGATCTAGCAAATTGTCAAGGTGTAAAAACAAACAAAACACAATCATTAAAGAACGAGTGAAGCGATTTGCATTTGTCTGTCTGTCTGTAGTCAATATGTCTTCTGATAACTTTTGGACGCATTAACCGATTTAATTTAAACTTGCCACAGTTGTTCTTTGTATTACTATACAGATGAAATTCACTGGGGAAGAAAATTAAAAAAATTGTGTGGGAGAAATCAACCTTTATATGTATAAAAACACCGCGGCTTTTATCATTAATTATTACATGTATTTACCTTTTAGTGTATTTTCTGATACCTTATACGGCTGAAAATTGGTATATTGGTGCAAAATACTATAACAACATTAAACAAAAATTGAGTTTTTTAATCATCATTTTCTGGGGGTGAGGGGGTGAGGCAGATAACTGGGGACTCTTAAAATAAGTGTAGCCCTGGTCTTAGGGATGAGGAGGGTTGAATTTAAAGGAGTTGTACACACATTTGTGTGGAAGGAGATTTAATCTCAAGAGCCAAGATATTCAAGCTCCACCCATAGTGATTAATTTATTTTTTTTACACAAATTTGAGTTTCCATCTTTTGCTGATGCATTGCCTTAGATTTGTTTTTATATTTTTAACATTTCTTTTAAATCAATATACGTATTTAGCGCAAGGATCAATAAAGATGTGGATGAGATGGGTACTTCAGAGAAAGTGCACCCCCATTATTCTAGGGGTTGAAGATATTAAAACAACAGGGATAAATCACATGTGGAAAACAACCCCAAGAGTTTTCGGCTGGGATTAGAACTCGGACCTCACATCACTGGCAAACAAGACACGAACTTAGTTCATGTGCTTAACAATTTGTTGGGGTGTCGGGTATGATTTATGTTTTTATTATTATTATTATTATTTCTATACTAATAACTCTTACTAGTCTAGGGGTAAGGTGTCGGACTTCTGTGCGGGGGGTCCGGGGTTCAATCCTTGGTCCCGGCACAGATTTATCTGATTGTCAAACCCTTCCTTCACCTCTGACAAGACGTGTATTAATCACAACTTGTGAATGTGAGGAATGCCAGGCCTCCACCGTGGTTCGGATCCCACATTAAACTGTAGGTCCTCCATTTCATCTCACAATCATCCTACCATTACACATTAGCTTAAGTGCGTATAACCCGAACGGGTAGTAAGACGTGGTGATAATAATAGTAACTCTTACTAGCAACATAGTCATTATAATCATTATTTTTATTATTTTTATTATTATTATTAATGTAATACAGAGTCATACTTAGTCCACCTTAGACTAATTAATATATACATTTATTTTATTCAAATCCCAAATTAACTTATATCAGTAATAATATTATTATTTTAATTAAAAATTACGTTCAAAACTTTTTAAATGAGACATAACACAATATTTGAGTTCCACAGTGCTGCCATACGTCCGAACACCACCCCGTAAAACTTCCCTATTCACGTACCTCCATGCAACATTTAGCTACGTCACTAATAAATAATAATCATAATATTTAGATTGTTTAATCAAGACAAAATCAATACTTCCGATACGTATGACTTGAACCGGTGGTAATACGCAGTGTTAGAACAACAAAACTTTCCAACTATTATGTTAGGGATTTGGATGAAGAGATCTGAAAGTTAAAATACAAACGATTTTTTTTAAATCGTATAGCATATCATGACCGGGAGGGACATAACATCCAAGTTCGGTCGCCCTATGTGTGGACTATGGACTATGGACTATTAATTAATTAATCTAACCCTGGTGAACATTGGGAATAATAGCCAAGGTACCAGCTGGGAATCAAACCCGGGACCCCTAGACTCGTAGGCATGTGCACTGACCACTACACCACGGGGCTGGTTATAAGCGAGTTGTCCAATTTTCACAAGAATAATATTTTTAGAAAATACGATAACTTTTTTTTTTAAATTGATAACATTTTAATCTTTTACTAATGTTATCTTACAGGTGTTGATAATATATATCAAAAGTTACCGATGAATATCACATTACTTGGTGTATGAATACGTGAAAGTAGATCTAGTAACTTTTATAGCTTTGAGATAAGACCCTTTCTATATAAAAAAAATCGATTGTATGTAATATATATGTTACCGGCAATGTATGAAATCTAGACATTCTATAAATTGTCTAGGCGTTCTATATATTGCCAGAGTGGTTTTGGCAAAGCATGAAATAAACGAGTTTTGTTGTTGTATTTCATACTTATTTTCAAGTTCTTTGTCTTTTTGAAGTCCCGTAATATGTTATCAATTATTTTATTCAGTTCTATGTAAGTCTTGCGCCGTTTTCTTGCAGGTTCACCTAATCCCTAGGATTTAAGTTGGTCAGGTAAGGTTATTTTAGAATAGCGTAGCTAGGTAAGGTAGGTTAGGTTAGGTTAGGTTAGCTATTGTTCTCGGTAATGTATAACGACTGGTTATTCTATACATTTCTTATGAAAAGTATGAAATACAACAGAAAAACTAATTTATTTCATAGTTTGCTAAAACAACTTAGGAATTATATAGAAAGCCTAGGCATTTTATATAATGCCTGGCTTACACACATTGCCGTTAACATATATAAGATTCACCGAGTTAAAAAAATATTTTACGGGCCACCAAAACTCATCCTGAGGGCCACGATTTGAAGACCCCCAACAATCTTAGGGTGTACTAATCAGTGGTTAAGAAATATGGCATGGTTACCATACACGACTGAAACTGTTTTACCAAGATGGTGGAGGAAAAAAAAAAGGACCTTATTAGGCTAGTCCTAACCATCTTCAAACCCTTTATTCTTTCTCCCTTTTCTATCCCACTTTCAAAAGGTCTTTGTCTGTGTAATACAAGAAATGTAGTGGAACTGCAGAGAAATGCGCACTGATTAAACCACACAAATCCCTGAAGAAACCTCCCACCCCCTTCCCTTTCTTCATGACTTATTCATGCAATCATCAGTCAATGGGGTTTTTACAATTTACATGTTTCACAAAAGCAAACGAGAAAATAGGAACAATTTACATTGCAACTGGAACAAAGCAATTGTGAGTTTTATGAATTTAGTAAATAAAGAATATTCAGCTCGCATTCCAAAAAATTATAATAAAAAAACGAACATAACGTAATGCATGGACTGAAAAATGTATCTGGAAAACTGAAGAATAATATTAAGCAGGTAATGAAAATCTATGTCTATTGGAAATAGAATAGTCTATAGATTATAAATCTATGTCTTATCTGTCAGCTAAAGAAGCAATTATATTTTCATGTATTCATACGTCAAGCTATGTGATCTAGACATTATAAATAAATAAAAAACAATATTGACAATATAATAAAATGTTATTAATGGTTACTACAAAATTATATTTTATTATTTTATAAAAATCCCTTCGTATGAAAATTGGACTGTTGAAAATTCAACTAAATACATCTACTGAATAAATATTTATTTAGTTTGGAAAATAAAATTAATATAAAAATTTCAAAAATGTATTGACCACAATCAACGTTTGGTTCTCGAGCGAATTACTTTTAATAATGTCAATAATTTACCGAGGTAAACTTGAGTTTAACTTGACTAATTGCAATTTTGTCTGTTTATCTGTCCGAATGTGTGTTCCAAGATAACTACCAAATGACTGTAACAATTTTAACCAAATTTGGTAGGAACATTCTTTAAGCCTAGATCGAACGGTGTGTATATATATATATATATATGCTTTTAGATCTGGTCATCCATTTCAATATGGCTGCCGTTCAAAAGGTTTCTTGTTTAATAGCACATCTCAAGTTATTGGAATTCCAAGCAATCGAATGAGTACCTAGGGCAAAATTTGTTTAAAATGTTGACATATATTGCGATACTGACGTCTTAAATCTTATGAACAGCGGATATTCCCTATGAATATATTGTATTAATAAATATAAAATTCCTTTTTTTTCCTTAGCATAATCATTAAGGAAATAATAATATTTAACGTCCAAAGAGAAATTACAGGCGATATTTCAACTTAAAATCCAGAGAGAAATAGTAAGAATGCAGTAACGATAATAACATGGAGGGAGCGAGGTCTACTGTTCACAGAACTACTATTAAGACTGTAGTAGCGATAATAGTGTAGCATGCTAAATAATTTTTAGCACGTACACTCAAAACACCGTATTTATGATTATCACTATAAATCCAAGAACTAATAAATTCAAATAATGTGAGGCAGATATAAACTCATTATGAAATCGTTTTTCTGGGAAATCCCCAAACTTGAGGAAAGATTGTCACAGCTGACTGCTCACCACTTTCTGGTGGAAGTTCAACAGGCACCTTGCTCGCTTGCTAGACTCGAGTGTTATGGTGTCCTGACCCTAGACGCTGTGGGCAGTGGTCGAACCAAGCTCGCTTAGATGTTCTGGAATATACTGGACTATCTTCCCCCTTCCTCCTTGCCTTCTTCTCAACACGTCAGTTCCAGTCATTTATAAGCCGTCATCTCGTACATTATTTTGGTATTCTATTCTAACGACTCGTCAAAGGAGCATCACCAAGGACTTCAAGTACTAGTAGACGTACAAGCGGTGGTCTCGATGTTCGACGCGTCGGTCTCGGCTCCTCGCCGCAGATAATGTAGTATCTGAGACTATTTGATTTACTATCTAGTACTTTTGTTAGGGTCTTCGTAGACTGTATGCTATGTCCGTATGACATAGAGTTATATGTTAGGTTTAGTTAATTGTTTTCTATGTCCATAAGATATAGTTTTGAGTGTCAAAGTTTTAGACAATTTTTTCTATGTCCATAAGCTATAGTTTTGAATGTCAAAGTCTTAGACAATTTTTTCTATGTCCATAAGACATAGTTTTGAATGTCAGAGTTTCTGACCTGTTTTTTTTAAATCCATAAGACATGGATTTAAGTATCAGAGTTTCTGAACTGTTTTCTATGTCCATATGACATAGTCTTAAATATTTGGGCAACTACCCGACTTCCTATACTGTGTGGCCAAGTCCCATATGGTCTTACCTTTTAGATCGGGAAAAAGGAGAGATCAGGTAATCTATAGCTTTGTTCCATGATATAGTTGGGTATTTGACTGATACCAGTCTCTAGTCTATCTATTGTTATACCTTAGTACGGTACTCAACTCGTGGGTATGCTACTAGTCCAGATTAGTGGCCCGCGTGTTTTGTTTATTTTGTCCGGCCCCCATCTGGCACCGCTTGAGTTAGTTAACGTTTATTTGTTTGCTATTGTTATAGTCTGTCTCCAGACTTATGTTGATATTTAAATATACTATTGAATGACCTGGCAGTACTAATAAGGAATAGACCGGCCATAGTATCTTTTCAGCCTGGATTCATGGTAGCTCGACTTGAACTATTTGTAAGCTAATAGTTCCACTTCTAGGAACTAAACCTTTGTATCTTATAGCTCCCTATGGAGTTAACTCGCGCAAGCTACTTTAACTACCAACGTTGTAACTCCTTAAACTAGGACATTCTAAATTTAGCTGTTGTTTAACTATAATTCTTTTCCATGATTATTAGGTTGAAGTCTACAGTAGCTCCACGACATATTTGGTGCTGACTGACAGCTCACAGCTGACTTCTGACACTCAACATTTAGGTATATACCTAAATTTTGACTGTCAGAAGTTACAGCTGTTAAACACATGTTTTTTGTAGATCATATGGTTCAACGTAGGGATTAATAATTTGGTCTGGTAACGTTTCAAAGCCGTCAGCTGTCAGCTGTGAACTGTCAGTCAGCACCAAATAAGTCATGCATAGGGTTTA
>CABFWO010000736.1:135458-207155 GCA_902155825.1 Timema genevievae
AAAAAAAAAAAAAAAGCAGAAGGAAAGAGATGATATTAGTGGGTACATAAATTTGAGAAAAATAATTATAACCACTTCATTGTTTGTGGCGCCACTACGAGAACTTTCCCACATTTGAGAAAATGAAACAAGAGTTTTCTTAGAATATACTACTTTTTTTTTTATTTCTTTAATTCTAGTTGCTTTTTGTGTGTGTGATTGTGTACGAGTTATTATTTATAACACGAGTACAGGACCTAAGGTATGAGGAAGGGGGTCGTGGGCTAGGGGGTGATATAGTCACGCAACAGAAATATTAGATTTACTTGGTGGCAAAAGGGTTGGGGAGGGGGGGGAGCTAAGAGAAAATAACCTGTTCTTTCTCTTGTCGGTCGTTTCTATTACATATCGTAGGTATGAATCACTGAAGAAGGGTGGGGGCCGGGGCAGCAAGGAGGAGTAGGGGAGGATCAAATCTGAGGTGAAAATGGAAACTTGGGTTGTAAGTAATCCCATTTAGACAGGGTATCAAGCAACAAGGGGCAAGGGATGTGACGTGTATTAATAACTTTTGAGTTGTCATGAAGACACACGCAAAGGGAAAGAAAGAAATAAACAAAAGTGATTGCTTCACAAGACAGAAAAAGGTTGAGGAAAATTGTATTTAACGGCGTTGCTTAGATTGATAATTTCGAAATTGTTTTTAGCAAAGCTGGCTGCATCTTAACTTGACACACTTAAGCACTCTAAGAACTATCACACTTAGACACCAATGTACGAAATAGTTGAGCAGTTCATTCTGTAAGGCCTCTTGTTTATCTTCTGATAACATTTCTCCTCTTCCACTGACGAGTATAAACCCTCATTCTATTATTTATGCCTGAACAACATTGACTTGCATTTTATAACTATATTTTTCTTGTTTACTATTTTAGAAACACAAACGCTTCCACAATATTTTTTTAAATCTAAATCCTGGCAGGAAGATTCATACATGCCATTTCCGTGAATAAACCAAATCTTGGTCTGCTGGCCAACGTCCCTGGCTACTCATCTAGAAGTCTCGGGTTCAATTCTAGGAGGTACAATAGGTATTTTTACCTGAAGGTTAGCTGTAGCTGGTTAATTAGGATAAAGTTAGGTATAAGACTCCTACTCGCACCACATAATCATCATTACATAATCTCACTGGGAGGAAGTAACCGCACGGCCGCACCTAAATGATGGCCAAGCCTCAGAAGACGGTTACTTATCCACCAATTCCAGTAGAAGACCAGGAACGTCTAGCCGACGTACCCTGGTGGCATAATCTAAAATATAAAGCTACCTGTTAAACGAATTTATATGATAATGAATCTAGTGGGGTGGGGATGTAAGAACTATTGAGGTAATATGCTCGCATTTGCGTGAAAGAATATTGGGAAATAATTTATGAAAAAACCACTTCAGTAAGCCCAATTGGTATTCGAACTTCTAACTCCCCGTCATACGCAGTCCAACACTAGAGTGATGCCTTATGGCTTAGTTAGACCGTCAGGCCACTGAAGAGGGCTACAAAATAATGGTCTCACTGGCTGTCCTTTATGGATGTGAAACATAATCCCTTCACCTTACATGACCAAAAGAAATTTAGAGTGTTCAAAATGTCACAATTAGTCATGAGCATCGTAGAATTTGAACAGAACTTCCTTTTCTTCATTTAAAAAATTTCTGTACAAACGCCACTATGCCCACGACAATTTTCAACAACTGTTGAAATTACTATGTGTAGAAAATTAAACTAAAAGTAACTGCTGAAGAAATATTATATTTATTTGGGTAAAAAAAAGTTTTTTTTTGCTGTAAAAACTCCAAAATACAGACTTTAGCTCGCTTTCCCTTCCATCTCACCAAGGCGCTAGAACAGTCGAGCAGAAATTCATAAAGGCCAGAAACCAAGTGGGTTCCTGGGTGGAGCTAGCCGTCAGTAGGAGAACAAACAGGGGTTGAGGAAAATATAAATTACACTACAATTGGTGTTGTGAATCCCCTTTATTAAATTACATCATTCGATTCAAAAATAGCTTTTCTACGCTCCTATACCAGTTACCCTTCCTTTCATCAGAATTATGTGGATTTTTACACTTTTCAGGGTTAACAATTTAAACTTTTAAACTATATTTGCATATATATATATATATATACTCCATGGTGTAAGCCCACAATTCAGCCACACCAACCGAAAGGCCACCGTCTGAAGATAGTGCCAATTTCTGCATATAGGTGGTGTGGTCAACATAAAGAACTCTCCGGCCGTTAATCTCAGTTTTATAGACTGGAACCACTACCTCTTCATTCAAGTAGCTCCTAATTTATCCTCACGAGGCCGAATTTGATCCGTTCTAAGCCCACTTCTTCACAGAAAATCTGGAAACACCGGGGATCGAACGCAGTAGCTCATGGATAGACGGTTGGTAGCTCTAACCACTAGACCACAGAGGCGATCTTAAATGATGGTTTTGTGCTGGTTCCAGTAAACTCCAAACTCATGTACCCTTAAAGGTTTCGTCAATATTTAACCTAGGAGCAACATTTGATTGATATTACCTCATTCAGATATTTAAGTAGACCCCGTTAGAGAGTTTATCGCGGATTTTATCGCAAATTTTCCAAATGGTTCAAGGACCAGTGCTCCACGTGGCGTCTTGTCCCAGGTCTAGGTCGACATTTAGTATTCAGCCCCGGTTGGGTGGTAGGGGGTAAGGGTGGATGGAATGAGTGAGTCAAGGGTGAGAGAGTCTGGAAGTTGAGGGGTAAAGGGAGTAGGCACGCGGAGTGCTCAATACAACTGGAATTAGCTGGAATTGAATTAAGTGTGGAGCGGACTTTTCTAACTCCCTCCTCTCCCTCCCTACAGCCCGGATGTGGGCGGGACTAGGCCGAGGTTATGATAATTTAGCGTTGGGTTGGGGAGGTGGGGTGGGGTGGGAGTGTGGAAAACACATAAAGGAGGAACGGATTTATAGATTCGGGAGTAAAGCTCAAAGGAAGAAAAGTGGAATTGTTGAATTTAGAGAGGATGGGGTGGATAAAAAAAATATATTTTTGTCTTATGGTCTGTCCATGGATAGAGAACTTAAGTTCGTGGGATAAAACTATTATTAATCTTGTTCTTTATGTTACTCTACAATTTAACGTCGTTGCCTACTTGGAGATTTTGAAGCTATTACCCGCCTCGGTGGCGTAGTTAGCTAACGCGCTAGTCGTGTTGAGCTCGACCACCGAGGACGGGGAGATCGAGGTTCGAATCTTGGTCGGGTGAACTGGGGGTGGTTTTTCCTAAGTGGTTTTCCACTCTCCCTCCACGCAAATGCGGGTTCACTTCCTCTAAATTCAACTCTCCCAATTCCTAATCCATTAGCGTAATTAGTACTTAAGCGTATAACCCGAACGGGTAGTAAGACGCGGTGCTAAATATTATTATTATTATTATTATTGAAGCTATTTTGCGAAGCGGGCTGCATCTTAGCTCGACGCACCTAATCAGTCTAAGCACTATCATACTTGGACGCTAATGTACTAAATAGAAAGAGAGTAAAGAAAATTAGTTCACCCTACAACGCTTCTTATTTATCTACTGTTTGCAATTTACCTCTTCCTCTGACGAGTTTACACACACACTTTGCTATTTGCGCCTTGAAAACATTGACTTGCTTTTTAAAAGAATTTCTACCTATTCCTTTTTTCCTATTCTGGATAGACATTTACTTCCACGGACTTTTTTAATCTACATCCTGGCATGAAGACTCCTACAAGCCGTTCTCGTGACTAAATTGTAGATGATTTATAAAAAAAATACGTTTACAAAAAAAATTCAAGATAAAAATAATAATTGTATAACACTGTATGACTATTTTTAGAATTATTTAAGAGTTTATGGTTTTTTGTTTCAACGTAATATCTTTAAAACTCGCTGGATAGAACGTAAATTCATTACCATCGGAAATCCTATCTTCACCTGCCGTGACGTCACAGCTAGGCAGCGTCCTTAAAAGGTAACACGCGTTAGAGTCTGTATATTTACAGTTTTAACTATAAAAATATTTTAGGTCAAAATTAATAAAATATGGCTTCAGTAAATACATTTGGTTTAATTTTCTACACATGGTGATAGCAACAGTATTTGAGTATTTGTCATAGCCCATGGGCATAGTGGCATTCTAATATAGACTTTTTAAACTAGTACTTTTGTGAACAGTAAACCTCGCTCCCTCCATGTTCTTAACGTTACTACAGTCTTAATAGTAGTTCTGTGAACAGTAGATCTCGCTCCCTCCATGTTCTTATCGTTATTACAGTCCTACTAGTAGTTCTGTGAACAGTAGACCTCACTCCCTCCATGTTATTATCGTTACTACAGTCTTACTAGTAGTTCTGTGAACTAGTAGTTCTGTGAACAGTAGACCTCACTCCCTCCATGTTATTATCGTTACTACAGTCTTAATAGTAGTTCTGTGAACAGTAGATCTCGCTCCCTCCATGTTCTTATCGTTATTACAGTCTTACTAGTAGTTCTGTGAACAATAGACCTCACTCGCTCCCTTTTATTATCTTTACTACAGTCTCTGGATTTAAAGTTGTTATCTTTCTTTGTTGTTTAAGCTACAGTAAACAGAAAATAAATGAACACTGTGTTAAATAGCTCATCATATTTATAAGTAATAGGCGCTGTTCACGCAGCTTAAAACGTCGGTCTATCAATATATGTAAAAGTGAAAATTACAACAAAAAAATACGTCGTTTAACCTACGTCAAAGAATGCCCCTGACAAATCTAGTTAAAATTGGTCAACGCCTTTCATGAAAATCGTGGAAAAAACCAATAGAGAGGCATATGAAATACCAAACGGTCGATTTAAAATAGGACTTCGCTGCGCTCACTCAGTAATAAAGTAAAATTTTATAAATGTTAACAACCAAAAAACATGTTTGTATTTTTTTTTAAAGTTCTTTAACCAGAATCTTATTGTAGAAACATAAAAAAAAGGTGTATTATTATCGACGAATATCAGCGAAGTAAAACAGAGTACAAAACAAAAGAAACGAGAAATAGAAATAGATTGAAAGAAAAGTAGGAAAATATAAAGCATTCTCGAACAATGGGGGACACCTCGCCACAGTGTAGTGTGACACGATACAGAGCAAAGAGGTAACAAAGACGCGGCATAGGTTGCCCGCCAACCTCACAACAAGTCGGCCCCTTCCTCCCTCGCCTTTTATATCACTGATTGCATTTCAGGCGGCAGTGGGGGCAGAAAGGAAGAGAAAGGACATAAAGAAAACCGCGCGTTGCTTGGTTTTTATTCTTGTAATGGGACTCCTGAGTAGTAAGAACCCCGGGTAGGCTAGGAGAAGGGAAGGGGGGAGGTAAGAGGGAGATTTTATTAAAAGAGAAAAGGTGAAAAAAAGAGTCCTTTGCCTGTCATTCGCACTACTCTCCGGTTTCCAACGAGCATTCACTTCGGACACAAAACCTCTCGGCGGGAATCAATGTTGCATACACACATTGCTTACTTGCTTGCTTTTTTAAACTGTTTCCTCTTGACGATCGATCCAAGATACAAAGAAAAGAAAGAATATTATACAACGTGTTTTATGTCATTATTACTTACTACCTTTAATATATAATCACATTTATAAACTTTAAATCTATCACACTTTATTTCTGCAAAAAATAAATAAATAAAAAATCATATATTAATTTAATCATTAAAAATGTAACAAAATTTTAGAGAGAATTCTAATTTAATCTTTTGTGAGGAGTAAATGAACATAATATAAGCCAATACTTAGATATTGTCATTAATAAATTACAAAGTTATGAGTTCACATAAATTTAATTAATAGATTGAATATTGAGTATAAATATCGTTATGATTAACAATTTAACAAGTTGTTTATACTAAAAGTTTTCTGTTTTTCCTTAACACACTTTGATATTTAAAATATTTACCTTGACTACATTTATGTTAGTATGAGTCAAATTGGTCAAACTAACAAACATGACATAATATACAAATAATTAACAAACTAGTTTTTAACGAAAGTGAAATAAAACCTACTAAAACAACAAGTTAAAACATAACTATTCCAAAGTTGGTGATTGCTTGAATTGTAAAAGTTGCAGTATCCAAATTACTTTATAAAATATTTCAACCCTATTTTTTCTCTTAACTATCTAAGTCTTTTCTGAGATTTCTGTTCCTGTTACTACTTTCAGTGTTCCAGTGTATGATGGGAACCAACCTGGTCTACACCGGCTATGTTTAAAAGCAAACCCTCCATTAAAATATCCAATTGTGGAATGAGGGCTCTTGTCGGGAAGGGGAGTGGGGGGTAGGGATATGGGGGTAAGGCTCTTTCAAGTATAAATTTAATAGTTTTTATTAATAAAGATTTTAATCAGTATGAATATTGCTAGTTTATAAACATAATTCTAATTAATTACACTAATAAAAAGAGGAATTGTAAGGAAAAAACCTCACAATTTTGACTGATAGATAAAAGATTTAATTTTAAAAAAGCCATAAAACAAAGTCACTGTCACAATAAAAGTACCTAATAAACATGTGTATATGCCTACAATCTTTAGTATTAATAGAAAAATTATGTATTTTAATATGAATAAATACTTGGTTATGACACTAAACTTAGTGATCTAATTACAAGAAAATTGTAGCTTAGAACTACTTGTTTGCCTGCACATTAGAGCTAAGTTGAAAGAGGTTCAGGTTATGTAAAGAGGTAGGGATATATATTTAGTTTAATTTTTCTACACGCAGTGATCTCAACAGTTCTTGAATATTTGTCGAATGCATCGTTGAACTCTTATGATAGACGTTTCTCTTCATTTAAAAAGTTTGCCGTTAAATGTAGTACAGTAGTATTATTAATATGTTCAGGACCAAGACCCACACTTTGGTAACATAATAATCATCAAATAAGGACATATAAAACGACATTATAATTCTAAAAAATTACTTAAAATTCACCCAAAAAAATTACCTTAAAAAAATTAACTAAAACCAGTACGGTATTGAATGCAATTTTCAAACGACTAAATTAAACACACACTTTTCAAATGGAAACTAAATCATATACATGAGATGCCTTTACCTGGAATTTTGATGACTTTAATATAGATTTACAATTACAAATATCTGCTTCAGAAGTAATAGCCATCCCCTCCCAACACAACCCTCTCCAGTTTAGTAGTAGTGTAGTTTATAGGAATGTGTATTTTACAACTAGGCAAGCAAAGAGGATACAACGTTCATTGCCTACAATATCTACTCATTCTGACAAATGTGTGCTGACAAATTTTATGTTTGAGTAATTATACATCTATAACATATCAATGGTATTTAAAAATATACGTATTCAAATTAAATGATTAAATATGACTAAAAAATGCCGCAATATAAGAAAATATTACTGACCATTATGATCAAAATTGACCAATAAAAAAAAGTTTCCACAACCAGGTGAACATTAAAAGAATTTATGTGCACACGAGCAATGTTTGTGATGTACAAAAAAAAAGTCATCAAGATTCGGGCCCTACCCATTATTAAAGAGCTGTTGGAAAAATTCTGCGTGATGGAAAAATTAATTTTAAAATCGTAAAGATGTTCGCATTGTGTTATCATATACAGACAGTTAGATACATGGATAGATACATACATACATACATACATACATAGATAGATGGATGGAAATAAAGATTTTATTCCACAAGATACTGAAATAAATAATGTACCGTACCTCACACAAACCTTTTCATTGCTACGCAAGAAAGAGAACTATATTTTTGAAAATATTGTGACGAATGTCAATTTTCATTCTCACAAAACTCACACATATGTACAACTATGTAATAATAGTATTTCCACACATGTTTTATCTCCACAAAAGGTTGTTCAATAGTTTTTTTTTCAACGTGTCGTGGAGGAATGAGAGGTGTGGAAAGCGTTTGTTGGTTGGTGCGTCAAGTGACAGAGGAGAAAGGGAGAGGGGGGGGGAGGAAGAACTGGTTTTGACAGNAGAGGTGAAAGAGTTCTGCGAGAATTTTTTTTTAGGAGTAGCGCGCTAAAGTGACTTGAGTTTTATTGATGTCCTAAAGGGGGTTGATGGAGGTGGGGGGGGGGAGGCCTTGAACTTTAAATAAGTGTTTTCAGAAAACCAAACAAACAGTTTTAGTCAAAACAAATGAATAAGAGAACTAAAGTAGAGAAAATACCCTTAAAAAAAATTATATATTACTTTGTTTAGTCGCCTCACCAATTAATATGATTAAAACTGATTAATGATTTAAAGCTTGAGAAAATGCTACATTTTATCACATTTGGTTCTAATCTCTCTTTTTTTTAAAAAACAAATTTTCACTTGAAAAATTAATTTGGATAGGATATTTCCAAATATATTCTTAAGTCCAAGTGTTTTCTAAGATTGAAATTCTAGATTTGGACTGGTGGATAAAATTAAAATTCTATTTGAATTCGGAATAAAAAAAAGTGAACATTGCCCATCAAATTAATATACTTATTTAATCTCCTCCTCTAATTGAAAATTCAAAAAGGGAAAGAAGGTGGGGGTGGTATAGCACATTTTTATATGTTCTGATTCTATATTAGGGTGCCATAGCTCACAAACTACGTAATGAGATCATATGAAACCTGAGGAAAAATAATAAATAATTAAAAGGTTTTGAGATGTTATGTCAGAGAAGAATTAGGAGGATACAATTAACAGTTCGAATTACTAATGAACAGGTTCAAAGAAGAGTCAGAGAAAAGAGAGCTACTCTGCTACGAAGAGAATATGTCAACTTGATGGCTCACATTATGAGAAGAAATGTTTTATTGAGTGACGTCATAGAAGGCAAAGTGTAAGGGAGAAGGGGTCCAAGAAGACCACGAATGAAAAATTAGTATTTTTATTCTCTCTTAGCCAAATTTAAACATGCTTTCTTATTACAAAAAATCTAGGCTTTTATTTCTACCTTTCACATTTATTTTGGGGTGGACTATATTTTGAAATAACAAACCTACTTTTTTGAATAACGTGGTATTCTCGGAGGTCTACAAAGGCGCCTCATTATTCCATTAAGCCTAAAACCCTAAAACAGTCGAGCAGAAATTCATAAACAGCCAGAAACAAACTAAGGGATTGTTAGAATCCTGGGAAGAGCTGTCCGGCATTAGGAGAACAAACAGGAGATGAGGAAAATACAAATTACAAAACAATTTATGTTGTAGCCCTCCCTATTAAATTACATCATTCGATTCACAAAGATCCCTTCTACGCTCCTATACCAGTTACCTTTCTTTTTCTGGGCATTTAGCACCGAAATAGTGGGATTTTTGGATTTTTAAAAATGGAAAATGGAAAATTTCAACTTTTAAACTACGTTTAAAAGTCTATATAATATGCAGGGACCGAATATTGATGACATAGGTACCATTTTTTTTTTGTTCGTAACAATCAGTGCCCATAAGTAAATAAATTTTGCTCATGATCCCCTTGTTGTAGAAATGTATATTTTATAGATCATTTTTAAGCATTTTATTATTATCATTATTATTATTATTATTATTATTATTATTATTATTATTATTATTATTATTATTATTATTATTATTATTAGCACCGCGTCTTACTACCCGTTCGGGTTATACGCACTTACGCTAATGTGTAATGGTAGGGTGATTGTGAGATGAAATGGAGGACCTACAGTTTAACGTGGAATCCGAACCACGGTGGAGGCCTGGCATTCCTCACATTCACAAGTTGTGATTAATAAACATCTTGTCAGAGGTGAAGGAAGGGTTTGGTAATCAGATTTAAGCATTTTAATCATTTTAAGGAATTTTATAGTGATTTATAGGCATTTTTAAGCCTTTTTAAGGCATTAATGATGAATAACTATAGTTTTAAATAATATAGAATATATATTTTGTATATACATAAATACTCAAACATAAATAATTGTTTCAACCCTCATTTGTCGGAATTAGAAGATAATGTAGGGTATGAACTTTGTATCCTCTTTGCTTGTCTGGTTGTAAAATACACATTTCTGGTGACACACTGCAACTAGGATTGAGAGGGTTGCTTTTGGAGGGAGTAGCTATTACTTCTGAAGAAGATATTTGTAAGTATAGTCTATATTATACTTAGCAGAACGTAAGAGTTTAGTTGTTAAATGATTTTCATTGCATTTTACATTTGTAAAGTGCGTGTTTGAACTAGTCGCGTGCATTTATTACGAGTTTTTGTTCATATTTTTAGGTCATTTTTTTGAAAATAAGAAGTCATTTATTAGAATCTGTAGGTCATTTTATAGTTCATTTTATGATCATTTTCATCAAAATTCGGGCCCTGAATTTTAATATGTATATAGAGTCATATAACAAAGATTTGTGTTAATTCCAGTAAATACTAAACTCGAGAACTGTTAAAGATTTGGTCAATATTTAACCTAGAAGCGTAATATACGAAGGTAATATCTTAGCTATAGCTTATCTACGCCGGGAGTTTAGGTAAGTAACAAGGTTAATTACTGTAACTATTGGCTGAAAGTCACTAATGTCAACCTATTCAAAAATAATTTATATTTTCTTAGTAATACTATATTAAAAGTGTTATAAAACTGTTCTAATAATACTTTCAGCTATTGTTTTCATTAAAGAATATTCTGCTAGCTGTTACTTACCTAAAAACCCACCGTAGATGAACTATACCAAGGTAGTTTCCTTTAAAGATGAAGTTAGCTATCTTGCTAAAAAAATGTGAAACTAACCATTCTTCAAACATGTATACTTCTAGGAAGGGAAATCAAAAACCTCTGAAATATTTTCGTGGTCTGGTGAATGAAGCCAACTCGTTGAAGGCACTCGGATGAAGCCATCCCGACGACATGAAGCACGTTGTATAACACCCTTGTTAGAGGAAAGGAATGTCCCGTCGTTCCTTCACGGGACCTCGTAAAATGTCCCTTGAGACCTCTCCCGCCTCTTCCAGAGGTCCCGCGTCAACGTCTCTTACCCCCCAACCCCTTTTCATAAACCACCCCTACATAACGCGCTCCCTCTACCTCACGGCGCGGCTGGAAACTTTATGAAACTAAAGTCCAATTTTTATAGGATGAATGTTTTATAAAATACAAACATAATTTTTTCCTCAATATTGATAACATTTAACTATTTTATTAGTGTTATTTTATAAGTATTTATATTGTCTAACAAAAGCCACAGCTCAGGTTTAAATGCTGAATACGTAAAATTAGATCGAGTAGCTTTTTTTAGTTGTCAAATAAGGTTATTACTATGAAAATTGGACTTTACTTTTTCTTTTGGCACGATTTTTGCAAGTTGCCTCATAGTGTTCGGCGGAGATTATTTCCATGACTCGTCATAACGTATGACGTGATGTATCTTAAACATATTCCCCATGTCTCCTATAAACATGTGTGATCAGCACGCTGACAACATTCGCGGCGGTGATCGTGATGTTTAGGAAGGTATTTTTTAGCACCACGTCTACCTGTTCGGGCTACTTATACGCATGTATACTAGTTGCACTAATGATTTAGGGATGAGGAGGGTTGAATTTAGAGGAAGTTTACCCTCATTTGCGTGGAGTGACAGTTGAAAATCATTTTATTTAAACCACCCTATGTACACCCGACCAGGATTTGAGCCCTAATATCCTCGTAATCGGCAGTACAGTCTAATACGAGAGTGACACCTTAGACCATGCGACCACCGAAGCAGGTGTTTATATTTATATATAGGAAGTTAGATTCTCGTTTTATGTGACTATCTTTGAATGGAAGTCTGAGGTTTATTTGTGTGGTTTTTTCATTGAGGTATTTCACGTGTACTTTCTAAACATATATAAAACACATGATATAATTAAATTTCTGAAAGATATGATTAGGTAACGTAGGCAAAAAAAATTCTTAATTCAAATTTCGAATTATACAAGCTACATGTTGGCCGAATAGGATTATATAAATATAAAAAAAAATCATACCATGCCAGGGATATGAACTTTGGTCGTTTAAATTTATGTGTCGACCTCTCTACGTACAGAGCTATCTGGTGTGTCCTCTATGTCCATGTGGTATTCGACTATATAATACAAAAAGCGTAGCTCAGTTGGTATAACAGCCCGCAAGTAAAGCCCGATGGCCCCGGTTCAAATCCCTATCAGGATGTAATGTTTCTCTTTCTACACAAATAAACTATCAGAATGTCACTTTTAATGACTTTTTGTTTAACTGGATAAGATTGTGTTTATTTGTGTTTTAAATGATCTATTACTCGATGCAAATATTAGTAGAACTGTTTCCCGCTTAGATTTAACTCTAAGGCGTCACTCTCGCAAATAGACTGTCGATGAAGGGGAAATCGGGGTTCGAATATCAGTTGGGTGTAGGCCCTACTTAGAGTGGCTTTCCCTAAATGTTTTTCCACTTTCTCTCAAGGTAAATGTGTGTACACTTCCTCTAGGATCAGTCTTCCGCATCCCTAACAAATTAGTTTAATTAGTGCGTCTAGCCCAAACAGGTAGTAAGGCGTGGCACTAAAAAAGAGTTAGTATTGTCTCTCCTTGGTGAAAACAGTCTTGCCTTGTTTATCAACTTACTGTGTGCTATTGTTCCTCTCGGTACAATGTTGAACACGACACGGAAACCACATCAAATGTTTCCAAGTCGTACTTAACCCAATTATTGTTACTATCTACCTTTGTGAGCTCGGCTGGAACTCAGAACTTTGCATACGTGACCCACATGAGTTGATCCTCTGAGGCAAACATTTGAAGGCTAAGCTGCGAAGCAAAGCCACGTAAAACCTGTGAAACTTAACATTGTATGATTGGTAAATTTTCGCACAGTGTGACTATGAACCCTTCGAGCTAAGGTTTTTTTCCAATAAAGATACAACTCATATATAGCTCAGTCGGTTACGTATCTGCTTACTGGGTTAAGGGTCCCGGCTTCGATTCCCAGTATGGCTGAAATTTAATCATTGATGAAAGTATGGGTTTACCCTTTCACATCGATAAATTGACGGCTGGGGACTGAATGCTGTGTCTGTCCTAGCCTTAAGATTGATTATAAGATATGTGAAGCTACGACAGGCCTAGCAAGATAGTAGTGGAAAATATAATGGCTTGATTAAAAAACTGACCCAGACAATAGGCTGGAAACAATAATGGATGGTTGGATGAATAGTAGTTCTGTGAACAATATAATTTACCTCACTCCCTCCATGTTCTTATCATTACTACAATCTCAAAATTTTTCTTTGGATTTCAACTTGAAATATCTCTTTTTATTTCTTCTTAGATTTGATGATATATTTTTACTTGATGCTAAAGTTGGACAGAAAAATAGTATGCTATATTCAAGAGTACATTATATTTATAGAGAAAAAAACGCTATTCTCGTGGTTTGGGACGTTAGTTTCACAATAGCGTTTTAAAATTTTACTTTATTTTTATTTTATAGGAAGAAAAACTTCGCTAAAGTGTTTTATGAATTTTTTTATTTATTAAAAAATAAATCTGTCGTGCATTTTCCAAACTGATTAATTATATAATCACACGACTTAAACTAACCTAAATATATTTCTGACACAGCATCCAACCCCCAGCAGGTAATTCATTACTGTTAAAGAAGGGGAAAAACACATTTCAACAATGGTACATTTTTGATCATACCAATAATAAAGCTTGGGTCCACTTAACTCAGTAGGCAGACACGCTACCGACTGAACTAAGGTGTAAGGATATTTTTAAGTAGTCTAGAGGTGAGATAGGTAAATTAATTTTTTTTAGCACCACTTCTTACTACACTTTTGGGCTATACGCGTATGTAATAATTACTCTAATGTGCTAGAACAGGGGCTCTCAAACTTTTTGAATGTTGTACCATTTAAAATAATAATAGTAATAATAATTAATGAAATAAACAATATTTTCAAAAATCATAGTTTAATAGGGCTTTATCTTCGTTAGCTTCAAACATAGGTCGGGCTCAAGTTGCAATTGTGTCCTATATTTATTTTTAATACCCAACAAGGCGGAAAACCTAACTAATTTCACACAAATACGATCTGTTGAAAGACATTACATTTTTTAATGCTTTGTCTGAAATACCTTCATATTCAGCTCTCATCTTTAAGCAAAAAATGGTACAAGCTGTCTTTTTTTAAATTAATTTATTATATTTCCATCACATGAAATTTCTAATAGCTATCTTTCATCAATTAAAAAAAAATTATCCAACACAACTTCCGAAATGTATGAAAAGAGATTTCTTATCTAGCTTTCATTTTCTAAATTTTCGGGACAGCATGAACGAAAATTCTTAACAAGACCCATTGAATTTTTTTATATCTTCAGAAAGTATTTAATTCATTGTTGGTTCATTTTCCTGGATAAACACTTCTAATGTAGGCAATTCCTCAATATTGTTCTTTCTTATATCCCTGAGTATGTATTTGAATTTACAGTAGTGACAACTGTCTTTATTTTGTCTGTTATAATAAAGGCCTTTATATTTGGACTTTGTAAAATGGAATTCAGTTCGTTCAGGCGTCCAAAAATACTAACCAAATATACTAATCGTCCTAACCAGAGTTCATTAGTAAACCAATGAGAGAGTTCAAAATCTTATTGTGTTAGGAAGATCTGTGCCTCTGAACGTAGCTCAAAGAGTCGAGTTAAAATAAAAATGTTTCTCTTGGTAACCAACTAACTTCTGAATGCAGAAGAAACTTACTGTGGTCGCTACCCATTTTATTACACAAAATAATTGTAAATAGTCTCGAATTAAGAGCTCTGAATTTAATAAAGTTGGATATATTTACTGATTGGCTTAACATAGTCTTTGGTTCCCTGACCATTGATCTTGTGTCCAGTGCTTCACGATGTATGCTGCAATGTGTAAACTTTGCATCTGGAGTAACTTCTTTAATTTTAGCATGATCACCACCAAAACTGTCCGTCATTGCACGTACACCAACGTACGCCTACGCAGTTTTCCCAATTGATTTAATGAATTGTGACAAATTCATTGATTTTCTTAAACATTTAATCTGCGGTGGAATTATTTGGAAGCGGTTCGCAGAATAAAAATTCTTAATCGATGACTAGTTCTCTTTCAAACCCTATGTAAGTCATTAACTGCGCAAAATTGGTTAAATCAGAATTGTCATGTATCTGAATTGCAAACAAAATGCTGTGCTTTATACTGATCTAGTGTTTCTTTCCCTTGAGCTGCCATTTCAATAATTCTACCAAAAAACTGTGTCTCTTAGTCGATAAACAATATTCAATTTTGGTTACTGCTGCTGGGTGAATAATTGATGTTACAATATCTTTTGATGCGGCAGGTGAGGTTAAAGTTTCCCTATATAGTGTGAGGTATCCCAGTTTGAGAAATTCTCAGACTAGCCAAATATGATGCTTCAACATATTGTGTGTTAGGTGCAGCAAAGGAATGAATTGAATTTTTGATATATTTCAATTCACTTCGCTGTCTTTTAAAAAAAATGTCAGATTTGTTTTTTAAATGCTCGTGTTTGTTGTAGAAATTACGTTTCAGAAAGAATGGTTTCATCGAGTGATTCAAGAATTGTTCGTAACAAGTAACACATTGTGGTTTGGGCTAATTTTCATCTCCCCACCAAGTAAATCCATACACTAAATAATCTTAGCTGTATTTTATTTTAATCCCTTTTGATTTACCAGAATCTTACAAGGCTCTGGCTTAAAACTGCTGCTAATAGCCCTGTCAGAGTCATCTGCTGGTCTTTTCCTCTTATAGTTTTCCATTTTCTACCACTTGTTCATTATTGATCAGGGTGAACTGAAAATAAAATAAAAACAAACTTTATTAAATATAGAAAGAGCATAGAAATCCCCGCAATAAAGAACTAGATCAAATAAGTTTTTCGTGGATACACCACCATCTAACGACTATGTCACCGTGCAAGTAGAAAAAAGGGTAAACAGTACATAAAATATTTTGTGCAGCTATTTATTTGTATGTATTTGTATTTTTGTTACATTTATTTGTACCACATGAAACAACGTAATGTACTCCTAGTGGTACACGAACCACAATTTGAGAACCGCTGTGCTAGAGATATGAAGATTGAATTTATAGGAAGTGTTATTAAATTTGTGTGGAAGGAGAGTGTAAAACCATGTAGGAAAAAACCACCCTCAGTACACCCGACTGAGATCAAACCATGATCACCCCGTCATCAGCAGTCTAGTCTAATGCAAGTGGGACGCCTTAGACCAGAGGTTCCCAAACTTTTTAGACCGAAGGATTCATTTAACCAGAAAAAATACATGTTAGAACCCTCAAAAAAGTGTTTTGCACTAATGTTACATACATTCAATAAGGAAAGTTAAATTATACCAGCATAAAAGTATAAAACAAACGGAATACATCAATGTCCATTATTCAAATTTGGAAAAATTGGCAATCCTAATTGTTTATTCTATTTTATAGTATTAAAAACAAATAAAGAATATTATAAAATTTCCTCATGGAACATGAGATAACTATGGCGAAGCCCAAGGGTTCCACGAAGCACATTTTGAAAAACGCTGCCTTATACCATTGGACCATTAAAGTGGGCTACTACTCTTTTCAAGTGAGTTCTAACAGTTTCTTCTATAGCAAGAAGTATTCTTTTATTTAATTGATTCACTATGATACTAATTAGCAACACTATTCATCTTGTATTAGGGGTTTTGGTGGGCCAATAATTATTTCAAGTGACTAATCTTTAATTTTCTTTGCCAAGAGGTTAGCCCCTATGGTTAACTAATACAGGCATTGTATTTACAGTCAACTCTCGATTCTACGACCATTCACTGTTCCCTGGAAAAGGGTCGTTATTTCGAAGGGGTCGTTGTTGGAATTTTAACTGATTTTTTTAACCCCCGACCCTCATACGCAAAAATTGCATTTTTAGACAACACATAAAAAAATACCTACCTATTTCTTAAAGAAGTCAACTATGGAGGCCTGCTTCTTCTTAGCGCCATTTTGCTCGACGAAGTCTTTCACATTATAGAACTGGAACCAAAGCTCTTCACTAGCGTCCCAGCACTTAAGTGCTCTTGAGTAGACATCCCCGGCTTTCAGAACATCTTTCATTGTGGGGATGTCTTCAGGCTCTTGTTCCATTTATTCCTCCCCCTCCTCATCGCTGGACTCCTGCTGCTCCCTGATTATATTGGTACCATCGAGGGTGCCCCAAACTGTGATGTCATTGTCTGCTGCTATGTACTCCTCATACGTGCAGTCTGGGCTAATCTCTGCCACGTTTCCTCATCGCATGGCCGAGTGAAAGTCAGGGGGGGGCAGATGAAGGTGCTGTTGATGAGCCAAGATGCATTTCCGTGTATGGGGCCTGGCTGAAAATTGGAGTTCACTAGCGGTGGGATGTCTGGTTCTTCGGCGCTAGCAGCGGCGGGTAACACATAGACTGCATTCCCTTCGTTGACTGGTGGGACAAAGCGAGAGTGTCAGAAGCAGTTGGCAATTACCAACAATCTCACGGCCCTCCAACTGGCGACGATTACTTCCATGGCCCTGAACACGTACCACTTTTTGACCTCCTTGCCCATGTCGAGATTCCACACCATACTCCAAACAAGCATCTCGCGTAACTTCACCTTCACTTGCTGAATTATCCCCTGGTCCAGGGGCTGAATTATTCTGGTGGTGTTCTTTGGCAGAAACACCAGCTTGATGTTCCTGAGTTTGTCTAAAGCAGGATGTGCGGGGCAATTGTCAACGGAGAGCACGACTTTTCTATTTGCGGCGTCCATCTTCGAATCGAAGCCTTGAAGCCACCTTGTGAACACTCCCGAGGCCATCCATGCCTTCTTATTAAAATCAGTCACAAGGCAGAAAGTTGCCCTTGAAACCCCGGGGTTTCTTGAAATTACCGATCACTAGGGGCTTCATCTTATCGCTGTCGTCCATGTTGAGCATAGAAGGCTGGTGAAGCGCTCCTTGCTCCTCTTCGCACCCTTTCTCTTATCCTCTTTCACAGCAAGAGTGTGATCTGGCATGAGGTTGTAGAACATTCCCAGCTCATCAGCGTTGTATACATCTTGAGGCTGATAACGCCTAAAGATGTTTCGGAGCAAGGGCATCCATTCCTTCACCGGTGTTGTGTCAACCAATGCGCTTTCACCGACCACCTTGTGTCTGGATTTGCTGTGATGCACTTTTAAACGCTCTAGTCACCCACTTAAACACCTAGTTTTCTATACCCAACCTCAGGGAAAATTCGTCAGCCTTCCTCTGCATCATCGGTCCGTTTATAGGCACGTTTTACGCTCAATGCTGTCTGAACCACTCCAGCATAGCTTGCTTCAGATTCACATGCGTCGAACCCTTCAAATTTTTGGCCTTTACATTGTGGCCTTCCTTCTGCACTACATTCACACTTTCTTATCTCATTTTGAGAATCGTGAAAAGTGTCGAATTCGGGATGCCATGCCGCCGCGCAATCTCCATCTTTGTAATCTTCTTCTAATCCACTTCCTGGATTATCTCGTACTTCTTCATGAGAGTCAAGAAGGTCCTCTTCCCACTCATTTCGTCGAAATTATAAGTTCATATCAAATAAAAAAATAGCGTGGGTCATCCAAAATCGTTCACAAAATCAAACCAAAAACGTAACCAAATCGAGAATCTAAATAACAATGGCAAAAACCAGCCTGGCGCGTGATGTAGCGGCAGTCGCAGGCGGGGAAACATGGTCTTGCTTGTGGGAGGGGGTGGACAGAGTCAAGTACTATTGGCTGGCATTGATAGGGTGGTGTCTATTTTTATACCTGACCTACCCCAGTTACTAGTCCCCAGTTACAGCGCTGACAAAAATAATCGCAAGTGCAACAAACACATTTTACGGCCGATTTCCTTAAAATTTTCGACCTTTTTTTTTCCACATTTTTCACGGTTCCCCAAAAAAGGGTCGTTACTTCGAGAGGGACGTTATTCCCAGGGTCGTAGAATCGAGAGTTGACTGTACTTGGAAAAGAGAAAATACTTGTCCTATTTTATGTATAGTAAATTGTTTTATGATTATTTTATCGTATTTAGAAATATTTAACTGAATAAAATATTTTTTTCCACTGCGTGGGTGTATCATTGTAAAGAACTTGTTTCCATCAGGTTCAATCACATGGTTTAAATTCGTCGGTCGCCATTTTGAAGCTATGTCCTTTAGAACTTTTGTGAAAGTGATGTGAATAGTAATTGTTTTTAGTGGAATAAAACGATAAATAAGCTTTGTACCCGACCTCAAATAAATATATAAATAATATTTGCCTAAATTACTGTGGTTTACTATCACATTCATACATTACCATATGTTTTCATTACAGCTATCCAAAGTGATAGATGTCAGCTGTTGGCGTAGGGATACATTAAAGACTGTTTCTAGTAACTTTTTGAGCTATCCAAGTAAACTAAGGTCGTGAATGTATTATAAAGAGTATCGTTAGACTATTATATTGTAACGCCATGTGAATGTTATGTTATTCCCCGAATGACTGTTAAATGTAATAAATAGTACCGTAAAGGGCTGGTAGAGTAGCACAGACACTGGCGATAAAACATGACGTGGAATAGAAACTAATGGGGGGTCGTTGCTTCCTAACTTGAATCCGAAAAGGTGAGTAGCGCGTTAATGGGTCTCAATATAATCAAGTAGAAGTTGAGATACGATTTGATCACTTTTAGGAATATTTGCACTACTTTAAGTTCTTTTTCTGATGTTTAAAGTAGAAAAAAATTACAAAAGTGTGATTAAACAAATAAATAATATTTTACCCACTTCGGTGGTCGAATGGTGTAAGGCGTCATCCTTGTAATAGACTAGACTGCCTATGACGGGGATATTGGTGATCAAATCCCGGTAGGATGTAATAAGGTTGGTTTTTCCAAAATAATTTTCCATATTCCTTTCTTGAAAATGAGGATGCACTTCCTTTTTTTTTTAGCGCCCCGTTCAGGTTATTCCCATATGTTGCCTACTGGCTACGTTAAAGTTTTAGGAATGAGGATGGTTGAATCTACAGGAAGTGTACCCAAATTTGCGTGAATAGAGAGCGGAAAACCATTTTGGAATAACCACTCTCAGTAGGCCCGAAGAGGATTTGAGCCCCGATCTCTCCATTGTCGGCAGTCCAGTCTATTGCGAGAGTGACGCCTTTAGACCAAGGATCGGCAACCGGTCGATCTTGCGTCAATTTCCAGTCGATCACGTAATACAACTACATCTTCATTAAAATACGATATTTGAGTGTGACCAAAATACGGTCATATTCGGTAATGTTATAAGATAATTAAATAGTTTCAAAATGTTACAGATTCCTGCCTTAAATCATTCGACCACCGACGAGGGCTAATATATTATTATTTAATAAATTAAAATATTATCAATGTTTTTACTTATATAAAAAATTCTAAAGGTTCCTTCCAACAATAATCCCATTATGGTTAATTACACTTGACTTCGCTCTTGGACTACCGCAATGTCTACTTATAGCAGAACGCACACCAGTACAAATCCTCCCCTCACCCCCCTCAAATCTACCCTTTTATTTAAACACCCAGGGCGTGGAAAAACTCCCCTCCTACCCTTCGCCCACCCATCTCTTCCTTTCTAAAGGGGGTGGGGAGTTAATGCTGTATAATTAAAGATAACCAGCGCCCGTTGACAAAGAAGCTACCGGCGTCCCCGCGGAAGAAGATTGCCGAGCTTCAAATGTTTGGTTCTGCCGTAAAGGATGACAGAGGAATTTGGGGAGAAGTGGAGGAATTCTGACTGAGAAATGTGTTTTTTTATATTCTGGTCTTACACTTTTTAGTAGAAGGAAAAAACATCAATTTTTTACCAAGACAAGCATGTTTCTACATTATTTCAACAGTCGTGTAGTATTTTACAATTTTTTTTCACCACGTCTTACTACAAGCTTGGGTTATACGCATAGGAACTAATTATGCTAATGTGTTGGGTATGGTGAGGATTGAATTTAGAGAAAGTGTAACATGATTCGCGAAGACCAGCATTCGCATGGAGATAGAAAGTGGAAAACTAATCAGGAAAAATCACCCTCAATACACATGACCGGGAATCGAACCCCAATCTCCTTTTTAACAGAAGTTCCCGTATCTGAACCATTCGAACACCGAAGCGGGTCATATATAATAATTACGATATTGGGGTTATTTAAGAGAAAATGTGTCTACATCGGCGTGGTGAGAAAGTGGATAACTTATTAAAAAATACCCTCACTGGGGTTAGAGCCTCAATCTCCCCATCACCGTCAAACCAGACTAAATGAGCTCGGTAGTTAGACTGACTGCACACCATTTTGGGTGTCATATATGTAGTAGGATTCTGATAGAGAGAAAACTTTATACTTTTAGACGCACTAACATTGATATTAGTTTGAAATATCTACTATATATAATTTAGTAATATAAAAATACAAATTAATACTATAAAAATAGGCATATTTTTACTATTCAGACATGCAGTTTAAACCAAATCTGTCTTATTCCTATATTAATAAAATGAAGAGTGTATTTGTCTGTTATGTGCATTGTGCAATATCTACCACACGGAGAGGTCTTAAATTTTAAAATTAGTAGTTTCTTTGCAAAAACATTTACAACTTAAGGCCTGGATTTTAAGATTTTGACTATAGTTTTTTAAATTAATTAAAAACCTCTGTCAGGCAGCGCAGGGCTTAAAGTCACTAAATAACTTTAAAGTTACCTTTCACTTACAATCATTAACCTAAAAACATTTCATCTAGGCAACGTCGGGTACTTCAGCTAGTATTACAAATATATATAGCATTGTGCTCCAAATGACAAAGTGTTTTGAAAATCTGAAAATAGCGGCATGTAGACCTATACAAGTATTTTTATTAATAATTTTGTTTTTGCACACGTTTAAAGGAAGCAAGGCCCTAGCATATAGGATAGCATTTTTAGAAAACGCCCTCATACTCCTTCTTCTACAACACCACGTTTTAAACTAAAAAAATACCTTTAACCTCACCGGTTCTTAAACCAAATTTATCAGAAGGGGTTTCTAATCACTTCTCTTAAACAATCTTGCCCAAAGCCTGACTTCTATATTCTAGTAAAACTTTAAAAGCTATTAATTTTATCTTCTTATTTAGTTGAACAGATTGTTAATAAAGACAAGTAAAGAAGAGTTTAAATAAATCATTTAAACTTTGAATTAGGTTTTACCGTCAAACAAACTTTATAATGTAGAGCTTTTCAGTATACAAACTTTTGCCGATAATTTAAAACTTGGGGAAAAAAATCTTCTAGTGAATTGATGTTTATCTTAAATGTACTAAGGGTCCCGCCCTACTTTATGTAATTTGAAATTACTTTTCCATGATCGAATATGTTTACGTATGAGGATTATTTTCAATAATATTTTTTATATTTAAATGAAATAATAAAGAGACCTACTGTTATCTTTGAATCCTGAGTAACGTAAGTTATTTAAGAAGGGGTCTTTTTTTTTTTTTTTCAAAATACAGTTCACACCAAAATGGAGGCCAAATACATCAAAAGTCTTTCTAGCAGTGCTAGGTATGCATACCAGTGCGATGGCTCTCAGGTGTATGCAACGTCCCATGAGAAAGGTATAATTTAAAGGAAGTGTGCCCGCGATTGTGTGTAAATAGAGTAAAAAATCATTTGGTAAAAGCTAACCTAATTTTACACGACAGGGATACGAACCCCAATCTCCCCATCATTGGTGGTCTCAATATATTGTGAGAGTGACTTCTTAGACCATTCGACCTCCAAAACGGGTGAATGGCTTATAAATTAACAGCACAATAAAACAAGGTGCTCCCACGTCACTTAAATTCACTGATTATACGAGGAGTTCCCAAACTGGGCGTCGCCGGTATTGATCCGGGGCGTCGTAGCTATAAGGAAAAACTAAAACTTGTACTGTATAGTGTACTGCAACATGCAAATATTTAATTACCTGTACTCGTACATATTTTAAAGAATGGAATAAATCATACAAGAAAACACATGTCTACTCTAATTCCTTCTTATTCAGTCCTGTAATTTTGTATTTTTACACTTAAAAGAATACTAGCTTGTAATCCAAACGACCATTTTCTGTTAAAAAAAAGTCAACAAATCGAATCAGGGCAATATTTTTTTTAAATATTGGATACAGGGGCGTTGTACGGAAAAGCTGACATGTGAAGGGTGGTGCAGTCTCAAAATGTTTGGGAGTCCCTGTATTATATTAAGAGATAATTTCCAGACCAGTTTATCTACTTTCTTACACAGAGCAAGTATTGTGATCATGACTAATTTAGATATAGAGATTAGTATGTATCTTGTAGTTTTACTCTATGTGCCCTTGAACTCAAAAAGGTGTGTTTTTTCCTTCAATTTTATCAGCCCCTTTGTCTGGGGCTACACAAGAAACGGTTTGATGGATGCTGTTCAAACTTTATATTTAATTGTTATATGGTCATGAATGGAGGAAAAATCTTGATTTGAATTTTACATCTAAAATTAAGGTTAGTTAATTGAAAAGTGATTTTTGAAAATTTGAGATTGTTTGAAAATGGCTCTAACAAATTTGTTCAAAATGGATATCTGAGGAGTGTTTTTACACGATAAATAGCAGCGTGTACTTTGTTTTTTTCTTATTTAAATCTTGTGTGTTAATTTATCTTCCAGATGTAAAACCCACTTGTGGTCAACTCACATAAACCTTCGTTTCTAGACCCCCTCCCGTCCTCCACCACCCTCCCACGGACAGTTTAACTTCAAGGGAAATAACTTTTTCGGGCAGAATGTGATGCTCCCTATAATCTCCATGGGCATGTCCCTTTAATTGCTTTTTGAATAAAATTTGACTAATTTTGCGTTCTACTCCACTCTCCCTCCCTCTCTCTCTTCCTTCACTCCCCCCAAGGGAGCGGCTGTGGTTCCCCCCTGTAAAATATGCAACAGCAGCGCGTTGCAAGGTGCGAGGATTGCCTAGATCAATACAGACAAGGGGAAAGTGTCGTGGCACAACAATGACACATGACGTTTATATATTTTTAGTTTGAAGCAATAAAATAATTATAGTGGGAACCAATCTATTGAGGTATTAGAAAATAAATGTGTGAGAACTTAACAAAATATATTCATTCTTATTTTAAATTTTGATCAGGAACAAGAGTTTCAAATTTGAAGGTAACATATACCCCTGGTGGTCAACATTGACAATATTTTACTATGACATCAGTGTTATTTTATATGTATTGATTATATCAATCAAATGTGACAGCTGCAGATTACAGGACTTGACGTATGAATACGTGAAAGTAGATCTAGTAGCTTTATATAGTTATCAGATGTTTCCATTTGTAAAAAAAAAAGTAAATATTTTTGGTCCCCGATCGACTTACAAGTTTATCAAAGGTACCCACGTTCCCTCAAACTTTCTTCACTCTACTTTTGCTTCTTTTTTTGTCTATAAATTTATATTTATTCCTAAAATTCAACCCTTCCTTAAATAATTATTCCCCCATCATTCTAGAAAAAAAAGAATAAATTATATGTACATTTTAATTTTCTTATAACATTATAGATGATCACCGATTAGGGTTATTTTGGTCATTAATATTATTTGAAAGCACGTAATATATTTGCGAGTTTATAAGAAAGAAAAATAAACTTCTAATAACGTGGTATTTTTCTCACTAGATCGACTGAAAATTACCACGATATCAGATGGAGGTGATGTGAGTCTCCCAAAATTCCCCCCTCCCTTAGTCTTCCGGGCGTCGTTTGAAGAACGTCTGTTTAGCGGCTTTACCCACGTCTCAAACTGCCAATAAAACAGACGTCAAACAACACTCGACGCCGGTTAACTGCCTCTAGTTTCCATAAAACTGTCTTTATTGCCCGATACAACATGTCGTAGCTCTCTTCTTTACTCGTTTAGTGGGAGTAGGCCACCAGTGGGCATTCTTGCCAACATTTCACATTCCCACGCGCAGTCTTGCCAACATTTCACATTCACATGAGCAGTCCTGCCTACAGTTCACATTACCACGGGCAGTTCTGCCAACAGTTCACATTCACATGAGCAGTCCTGCCTACAGTTCACATTACCACAGGCAGTCCTGCCAACATTTCACATCCCTTTGGGTATTCACGCTAGCATTTCACACTTTCAAGGGACAGTCTTGAAAACATTTCACATTCACATTCTTGCCAACATTTTATATTCCCAAGTGCAGGCTTACCAACGTTTCACACTTTCTTGGTCGGTATTACCAACACTTAACTTTCCCACGGGCAGTTCTGCCAACAGTAAACATCCACACAGGTAGTCTTGCCAACATTTCACTTTACAAAGGCAGTCTTGCTAACATTTCACATTCTCATCGTGGTCGTGCCACATGGCTTAAAATACAATGGTCTGCGTCGTTTTCTTGAACTATTGATATAATCTGTCAAAGATTATACTCCCTTTCACCTTTCATCTACAACCACCCTTTGTCGTGTCAGTAAGGAAGAGGGGAAAGAAAACTACGAAACTTATTATTTAGACATAAATAGGAAAGCTAGCTGATAGTTTTCAAATATATTAACATGGTATTTGTGAAACATTAAAAATGACCATTTGTTACCGCGAAGGCTAAATCTTGAGCCCTTTTTCATCAAGTCTAGTCTCATAGCTCAGCAAATATGGTTAAAAATTTGTGGAGAATTAGCTAATATCACATTTTCACACATATGTATCTATAAATACAACTCAAGCTATAAGGTTGTTAAGGAATAGGAGCCCTGTTGAATCCTTTCGGCCTTATTTTGGCATGAACTTTATTTAAAAAAAAGAAATGCATTGTAGAATTAAATATCGCGCTAGAGCTGAACGTTTGCGCAGTAGTTTCTTGCTTACCGAGTTGGCCCCCTTAAGTTTAGGATATTTTCTTCTACCACGTTTAGCGGAAAAAGTATTTAATTTACTGACTTTTAATATCTAAATCGAACATTTTATTTAACACAAATCAGGGTATCTAGTATTTTAAAACTATATATAGAATGTTTGGAAGCTCATATCCCAAGCTGAAAATATAGCTTGGTTGTAACAAAACTAATCCAAAATCCCGGTAAACTTACATCCGGAAAACTATGCTAATACCATTAAATTGTATTCAAAGTTTCGGCATACAGCACTGAGAAAGTGAAGCCGTCAAGCATGCGTGTACAACAAGTTGCATAGGAGCTAGGCGCACGACACTGCAAATGTAATAATGGCAAGCACTTACTGTGATGTAGGACGGTTAATTATGACCCTCAGAAAGGACTCACATTTCTAGATGGACTGGTGTGTTGTTTACTGTTAAATTATTGTTGTATGTTCTGTCACCGTGCTTCAAGATGTTGCAGTGTTTAGTGCCACGCGCCTAGCTCCTATTCAACTTGTTGTACACGCATACTTGACAACTTTGCTTTCCCAGCTCTGTACGTCAAAACTTTGAAAACAATTTAATGGTATCAGCATAGTTTTCCGGATGTAAGTGTACAGGGATTTTGTATTACTTTTTGTTCAAACAAACTATATGTGCAGTTTGGGCTGCGAGTTTCCGAATATCCTGTATATTGTTGTAATAACAGTGACCTAGTTGGTTCTTGTACTCATGGGTCACGCCTAACAATGGTTGCTATTAAATGTGAGGTGTCTCCCCCTGCAACACCATTGAAGAGTATCAATTACTGTGACATGCGGCTTTGTTGTACCCAACAGTACCCCTCCCTCCCACCCTTCCCTAAAGTTACCGCACTGCAAAATATCCCTACCGCCCCGCTTGCTCACGAGATTTTTAAACAAGGAAAAAAGGAAGACCCCCACACATACTCGCAGATATAATCTAAGCGCAGAATGTTTTCTATCACCACATTTTCTTTTATTTAGGAAATCTGTATTTACTCACGTGTTTTCTCTTTGTAAATTGTTTCAGGCTCTCGGCGTTTGGATTTTTTACTTTCTCTCGACACCTCGGAGAGAAAGTATTGTGATCGTCAAAATAAAAAAATCTAACTCGAGAAACCAAATATGTTGTTTTCGCAATGCCATACTGCAATGCCTGCCTGTACCTTGGGCAAGAGCCAAAACTATTTTACCGATTGGGCTAAAATTTGGTACCCAGGTCTTTCATAAGGGACTTTAGGAATTAGATATCCAGCCCTAAAATTAGGGGTATATTACTGAAGGGAAAAAAATCGATTTAATAAAAATTCGTTATAGCGATTTTTATTCAATTTTGTATCCAGACACTTTTTATCACTATAAACAAGCTTGTAGTTCTCATTTACTTATGAAAATTACTTTGAGGGTACTTTACATGATGGAAATTTTCCAATTTTCATAATTTCTCCACAAATATTTTAGAAACGAAGTAACTTATCATTGTAAAGATGTAGTACCACTAAATATAAAAATATATTATTTGAAATATTTTTTATAGAACAAATAATTTCTGAGTTAAAATCAAATATATGTACTTTTTAATTCAGTTATTTCTAAATGCTATTTGGTGGAAAAAGATGTTTCTCTTTTCTCATTTTATCTGTAGCAGTGTTCCTTGTTCCTAATGCCATAGAGCTAGTAAATAACAGTGTAAATTATTTCATTTATGATCTTTGGTGTAATATTTCTACATATACCTATTATTATGTTTAACAAATCCTACGAATTTTTAGAAAATGTTTCTTTTAAGATAAAAGCGAGAGAAAGTATGTGCAGTGCGCCGTACTACTTTTTTTTTTATATAAAGGCCAAGCGTTATCAGTGTCTGGCGATCTGTCAGGTCGACCCCGACGTATAGTATGAGTTTCATAGAAAGAACATACTCGAAATACAAACTTTTTTTTCTGGCAACATTGATAACATTTTAATATTAATTTTAGTGTTAATAATTAATTAATTAATTAATAATTAATTTAGTATTAATAATATCTATAAAAAGTGACAGTTGCATATCAAATGACTCAAGGTGTGAATACGTAAAAGTAGATTTATTTTTATCTAGCACCACGTCCTATTATCTGTTCGGGTTTTACGCTTATGTACTTATTACTTTGATGGATTAGGAATTGGGAAGGTTATAGTTAGAGGAAGTGAATCCGCATTTTCATCGCGGGAGAGTGGAAATCCATTTATGAAAAAACACTCCAAGTTCACCCAACCACAATTCTAGCCTCGATCTTCCCTTCCTCGGCAGTCTGGTTCCACACGAAACTAGCGCGTTAGCCAACTTCGCCACCGAGGTGGGTAAAGTAGATCTAGTAACTTTTCTAGCTGTCAAAACAGATAAGACTTCCTATGAAAATCTGGACTGTATTTGTATTAGTTCTATATCCATATAATAAACTGTAAATTTGTTTGTACGTTCGGTTCATATTTTTTGTTTCTTTCCAGTAAATTCAAAAAGCACTAATCGGATAAAGATGGAACCTTTCCTGTTGTATCCCTTATCTTTAAGAATAAATGGTAAGCTATATACCATCACGCTATCTCATCAGCGAGTGAAGCTATATATATATATATATATATATATATATATACATACACACACACAAAACGATTGGTGCGGTTACAGTTGCGTTTTAAATTTGTATTAATTCATTGAATTCATATAATATACTAACCTTTATGGCATACATTTTAGTTTGTAAGTCTCCTTGACAACAAGGTGCTTGGAAAGATTAACAAATTCACTATAGGTCTTCGGCTAAAGGTTCGAAGCCACAGGAGAGTAGGTTTTCAATAATTTTATTATGTTGCGTGTTTCTAGGCACTACGTCAACAGCATAAGTTTGTTTGGTATGTTTATTTACTTACATAATAAATTATTATACTACTTCATTTTTGTTTTTTATGATAATATATTAAAACTATTTCTTTTGGTGTTCACCTGTCATTTGATATTTGATCTACGTAAATAAAGTATAGCACACGGTGCACAATTCATAATTAAAATACAAGGATTTATAATTAAAGCTTGTAAATAATGAATACCGTCTTTTATAGTTCATTGTAACATTTACTCCACGTTAAAAAAGCCAATATTAGCGTACTTGCATTTGCGTCTTAAATTTAGGTATTTTTTCAGTTATTTTATGATTTTGCGTGTACATTTTGTTTATTTAGTTTTGATTCTTTGATAGTACGTCTAAACCCTTTGTTTTGGTGTTCATTGCAGCAATGCCTCTACATAAAAGAACCAATCTCGATACAAGATTGCAAAAGCAAGAAGATCGAAACTTATACGGCTCTCAGAAAGGCAATCTCAATGGGAGATACGTTTGAGTGATCATATAGCTCGACAGTAATCTTCCAAAGCCGTTTGGTCTTCTGAAGAGAGTTAACGTCACCCGAACTCTCAAAGAAGTAAGAAAAGTAGGTAATCAAGAGCTGATGAAAGTGCCGTCCATCGTGAAAGCACGTTTAGCTTCAGATCTTGAACGGTATGCGCTATCTAAAGCGTCGGCGTTTGATCGGAAACACTATGCATAATCACGTGACATGAAGGAACGTGTAACTTCTCTCCGGGAGAGGCATGATAACCTGAGCCAGGAAGACCAAGTTCATCTAGCTTTCGAACGAAACAGGTTAGAGGTTATTAGGCAGTAGGAATCAGAACAACAACACTGAGAACGATTAGTTTCAGACAGACGAAGACATGTTTTGAGTGGAAAGCTTAATTCTGACGAAAAACGGCAACAACTTTTAGTTGCTGAATGGAATTAACATGCTAATAGAGTATTTTTGCGATGGCTGGACAAAAATAACGGTGGATTCTCCTATATAATCCATCTATTGACTAAGCAAATGAATCGAACATTGGCTCTATGAATGAGAGGTGGGTCTAAGCCATAAATTTGAATTTTTGAATTTTTGAAGGTTTCTTTGAAAATGTCAGTCACAAAACAATTATCTCTTATAATTATTGTGATTTTTCCTTGCTTCCGTTAGTATTTAGTAGTTAGTAGTTAGTAGGGATGGTACACTTTATTATCCAGATAGCTCGTATTGGAAAGACCAAATTAAACAAACATTTTTCTTGTTGTTTTCAGTGCAATTTTTGTAGGAAGGAATTTTTTTAAAAATACAAACATATTCTTTGTGGCCAAAATTGATGACATTTTACTATATTATTTGAATTCTTTGAATTAAAAATGGACACTTGGACACGAGAATCAAGCCCCGGAACTTAGGCTTAATACTCCAATGTTCTACCACTGAGCTCTCCAGGAGTCGTCCCGTACCCAAAGTTATTCTTCACTCCTAGTTTAAAGCAGAGTCAGTGAGGGGCGTGCGTGAATCATCACTTACAAATGAATGATCAATTAAAATCTCTAGCCATCAGATATGAGTGAAGAATGGGCCAACTTAACAACTATATTAGCTTAGCTATTTAATCCATTATAACATTTGTGTTATTATATAGGCAGAAGGGACTAGGTCTCAATAAGTCAGGCGCAGTTTCGGATTTCTCACAAAGTCTGTGCCCCGTTGTTTTAATCCATTTTTTATGTTTTTTTAAAATAGGAAGTAGCGTTACAACAGCTAATCAGTTTTTTTTTTCAGGTTTCAGATATTTCTTATAAGGATGGCCTGCTTCATAGGCCAAAACTATATCTATAGCTTTAGCCACGTGATCGTTGTGTGCTGAATTCCCTCCGGGCAAACCCCCTGAAAAAATAAAAATTATTTTTAAAATTTTTTGGGGTAGCCCCAACCCTTAAATAATCACTGTGTCAAGTTTAATCTTTGTACCTTATCGGAAAGTTGAGAAAGATTTTGGACAGACAAACAGACACTACATGGCTTTTATTATATAGATCGATAATTCCTATCAAGGCTGACAGTTGCAGATCGCATGACTTGACGTATGAATACGTGAGAGTATATCTAGCTATCTTCTATCTCTCAGATAAGGTTATTCCTGTGAAAACTAGAATGTGCGGTTGTCATAAGACGAATCCAATATCGAATACACGACAGGAATTCCCTCACAGTTCGTAGCTCAAAAGTTCTAATCAGAAGGTTCCTTTTGTACTTTAAACCACGATTTAAGTTTATGCTGGAAAAATCAAAGTGAAAAAAATCAAACAATTTTTTTACAATACAGATTTGAAACAAAAAAAAGAATAACAATGGGAACCAAACAAAGTAGCTTTATATACTGATTTCTTTGTAGTTGTGTTTTTTGAGATTTTACTCTAAAGAAGAGAAGTTTTTTTTCTGACAAATTTTGTTCTATACCGTTGTATGGTATGGTGTCCTAAGTTCCCCCTTTTCACGTATTATTTTCTATCGGTTCTCTTTCTCTGTATTATCGTTTCTTCCCCCATTTTACTCTTCCTCATTTGACGCTCCCTTTTGAGAGACTCATTCTCGGCTAACTGCAAAGATTCTCTCATTTTCTCCGTCCGTCTTTTTTTTTCTTCCCTGGAACACATTTTTTTATTGTACTTTTATTTTTATCACAGAAATTCCTCTTTACTAAAAAGTGATCTTGGGGCTTATACGCGCATGTTGATGGCATTCCTTTGATGTCCGGCAAACTCTCTCTTGTCATCGCTAACGAGAATGACGTCATGTTATAGCATGGTGAGGGTTAAGGGGAGGGGAAAGCTTTTCATCGCCGCATCGACCCAAGAGCTTATGTAAATTAATTACGATTTGAATTATAAATTATGTCCGTACAAAAGCGGTGGGTGTAATTTAGGACACATGTTTCCAAATTGAAATTTACCTCTAAAAAAAAAGGACTAAATCTATACCGCAATTTAAATTTAATCACGATGATTACTAAATAAAGTAAAATGTCAAATTAGTCATGTTTTGATGTTAGCCTAATTGAATAGAGTAAAATAAAATGTTGGCTTGAACGAAAACCAGACGGTAAAACAAATTCTATATTAAGAAAATTATTTGTTTTAATATATATACTAGATAATATTAACTCAAAAGCGTTGATTTGATTTGTGAAACACAATGAGGTAGTTTTTTTAAGCCTTTTTGCTCGTATGAATTAAAATTTAGTTCAATCGAATTTACTAATTAGCTTATTAATGAAAATGAAAACAAATCGAAATTTTGAAACTGATGTATTCGGATGTAGATTACAACATTCAACAAATGGCAGTAACGATGGAACTAAGCGCGGCTCTAGACATAGAAAATTAATTGCAATTCGAGCACCGGCCGCGAAACCGTCAAAACAAATATAACTTTGTTTAAATAATATGATATAGTTTAAAAATTATAATTTATGCTCCTATTCTGCCAGTTCATAGAGGATGGGAGCACACGCACACATTTAAATAATACGAGATATATTTACTATTCGATGACTAATTAGTTTAATTAAATGGAATATAAAATATATAATTATTTACAAAAAGATTATACTTGATACGTGATAACTGTATATGGGTAAGATACCCTAGCTATAATATATTCTTGGACCATGCAGAGGTCTTAGGTTTGACAACATCTTCTGATGAAGTACCGGCCACAACTCTCCTGCTAGCTAATCAGTCAGATTGTCCCTGCATAAACTCCAGGTCATGAACCGGCCATTCATCCTTAACCGGAATCTACATGATCAGTACAAAAGCCATTGTCTCAAGACTATGAATGTAATGCTAAGTTAGGCGGTCGTCCTAAGTTGCAACAATTCATAGTTTCAACTACGCACTTCTGTAGCTGCACATTCTTAATTTTTAGTGTACACTTTGTTCCACATATTGTTGGATCCCAAAACTGCCTTCATAAATTTTTCAAAGTATCAGAGTTTGTTTGAGCCGGCGCGGACAACGTAATAAACCAGGAATTCCCAACCTTTTTTTTTACTTCAAGGCACACTTAGCTGAAAACAATATTTTCACGCACACTTGTACAAATATATGTAAATTATTATGTATAAGAATTTATTCTATTAAATTTAAATACAAATTAAAATGATTTGTATCTAGCTAGATGCAGGTGACAATAAGTGTATTTATTATCTTACAATAAAAATCATACATTTTAAATAAAATTTTCTAAAACATCCATAAATAAATTCATTGATAGTGGGCTAACGCCTGCAATTTGTAGGATTAATTCCGCAATTACAAAAACAATAAAGTCGGATGACAAGCCTAGCGAGAGATCTTGCAGCTAGTATTAAAATACTATTTTAGTGGAGAATTTTCACGTGATTTATTTTTATTTATATACAACCAAGTATTAAATTTAACCTTAACGAGATTTCACGGCACACTGGTTGGGAATCCCTGTAATAGACACAGTTATAGGCCACGTGGTCCAAGGCAGTAGCTCAAAATCTGAGGGTCGTGATACGATTTATGGTGGGTTGCAAAAAGTTTTTTTCAATATTAGCATTTTGTAATTATTTATTTAAAAAATCATGGAAATGTGAGAAAATAAAAAAACGCAAAATACAATAATAAATCTTTAAAAACATTAGCATATCTAATTTTAGTACTGCTCCTTACTATCCGTTCAGGTTAAAAGCATATAGCATATAGACCTACTTATTACGCTAATGTTCTAGAGATGAGTAAAATTTAGTTAAGAGAAAGTATATCCACACTTCCGTGAAATATAAAATTATCTTGATCAAAGTTGGTGTCCGTACTATTAAATAAAGATCTTATTGTTATTTGTTTCTGATTTTACTATCATTAACAGAACAAAAAAATTAATATTTCCTCTTAATTTTTAATCATATTTACAATTGTAGTGATTGACAAAGAAAACTCGTTAGCAACAAACGAGTATGGCTAGCTACCACAAGACATTTTAAATATGAACAGGAGATAATTTCCGTCTGATGTGTGTACAAGCGTTTAGTTGGCTAGATAGAGCTTCTTCTTGCGTTCTCATTGGCTGATAGTCTCAAGTCCAAGGGTCATCTATGCTTCACTCCATGCAAAACGCATAGGAAGTTAAGGTTAAATCAACTTTATGCCTTGTGCACTAGTCATTATATATCCATTATGAATGCCATCGTTGAGAATAATATGTTTCAACTTCTTGCGCACTATGTGCTATGCACTATTTAATTTTAGCTATGTGTTGTGAATTAAAATAAATAAACCCAGTTTAGCTAAAAAAGTGTAAACAAGAAATATGTAATTTTAATTCTTGGTAAAACTTAGATTTTTCAATTGGATATATAAGTAGAAATTTATTTAAAGCAGTGAAGATTTATTTAAATGCTTAAAATAAACACGTTTTTCCTTTTGCGAAATAAGACTTTTTACCTTTTATTTCCAAGAATGAATAAGCTAAAAGAAAATGGATTCAAACGTAAAGCATTTTCATAAATTGAAGTGAATGAATTAGATAATCAAGTTAAGATATTTCTTCCTTTTTTTCCCGTCCTCTCTGTCTCTCTATTTTTTTCAGTTGGCTCGGTTTTGGTAAGTTACGGAACAAAGATTTCCAAATGTGATTCGATAAAATCGGGGTACGAATTTTGTGACGGAAAAAATTGTCTCTGAAATAATACAAATTCAGAAGTGAAATATTTGATTTCATATTTCTATTTTATTTTATATCTAATAATATAACTAGTATTTATTTTTTAATTTATCTAAGAAAATACTTTGTAGGAATAAAAATTTCAAGAAGGAAATTTTGAACTGTCTCTTTATTGTGATTTACTCTTAAATCCGTAGGTCTATTATTGTTTGTACAATTCAAGTCGATTTCTACAATTCTGAACCTTTTGATGATTAATTTTGCTCCTTAGGTCTTTGTTATAGATAAGGGGACTGCGTGAATCAAGTTTAGTCCAAGCAACAAACATATTATATTGTCTTTGATATGCTATCGCTTGCATTGGACATCATTTATATAAAAATAAAGTCAACTTAAGAGGTTTTTGAGCTTTTAGTGTTAACTCTTTAATAAGATTAAACCAGCTTAAGTGGCTACATGGTCCAAGGCGTCACTTTCGCAATAGACTGGGCTGCGGATGATGGGAAGATCAGGATTTGAATACCGGTCGGGTTTACTGAGGGTGATTTTTCCTAAATGGTTTTTCACTCTCCTTCCACGAAAATGTGGGTAAACTTCCTCTAAATTCATCCTTCCTACTTCTTATTAAATTATCGTAACTAGTACATAATCGTATAACTCGAACGGGTAGGGAGACATGTTGTTAAAAAAAAATAATGAAAAATAAACAGTACGAAACAATCGTCAATTTTTCTCATATTGTGTATTATTAAAGCTTGGAACAAAATTTTCAGAAAAATTGGTTTTCGGTAAACTAATCTTAATTTAAGGGTTAAGATCATAATTTAAAAATGTCCTGAGGTAACATATAAATATAAAGGTTGGGCAAAACCAATAAAACTGTTTCAGATATATGCCCAGGGACAGAAAAACATAGAGAGGGACAGATATAATGGTAAAATCCCATTTATTTTAGGTTAGGGGGCAAATAATATGTAAATATTTATCATAATATCAAGGTAAATATTTTCACGGTTAGAATAATTTATCTATGGATGAAAAAGTATTTATAATTTGAAGTATTTAACATACATTGATTAGCTACAAGCATGTGACTTACAAATTAACTTTAATCAATATTAAACCCAAAATTCCGCCTCCCCCTTCCCCGTCGTTAGTTCCATTAAATAATATAAAATGGGAAACCCACATTTCACCAACGAAATATTTTTTGGCTATGCCTGGAATTGAACCCAGAACCCTTATATTAGTAGGCAGACGCGTAACTGACTGAGATAAGGTTTCAGAAAAATGATAAGGTATAAAATCAATTATATCGCTCACAGCTATATCAACATGTTTACTATTTCATTTTATTTCCATCTGCTCCCATCTCCTCTTGTAGCATTAACAAACTTTGTATGAGATTGAAGCCTCCCTTCCTTCTTGATACACTTGAGTTGGTCGTCTTCTTTGAGGATCATAATTACACTTGAATGTTGTAGATTGGGTTCTCCGGGCTTGTTTGGAACAACTGAATAAAATCAGTCCTCGCAAACATCCTCTTTTTATTAGCAAACTCGACTGATTTCTTCTCGTTATACGTTAAGGGGGCTGGAATAATTACAATTAAATGTGAATTAAAGAAAAAAACACTCTTTTTTAACATCGTATCCTAGTTACTAACTGTTATTTCTATACGCATATATACTTATTACGCTACTGTTTTAGGGGTGAGCAAAGTTGAATTTATAGGAATTGTACCCGCATTTGCGTGGGGGGAGAATGGAAAATCATTTAGGGGAAAAAACTCTTGTAGATCCGACAGGTATTTGAAATCCGATATACCTGTCCTTGGCAGTGTAGTTTAAACATTACCTAGAAAACAAATTCCTAAACTTTTTTTCTAACAGTAAAAATATAACTCTATGACGTTAACTCGCAATCAAACTATAGCGATCAAGTGGGCACCGTCTGCTGGCGAAGATAGCTTCTGCGGATAGAGGGTATCATGTGGTCATTACAAAGAACCCTTCGGCAGCTAAGATCACTTTTCTAGACCAGGGCTGCTACTTTTCATTCAAGTAGCACCTCATTTGTCCTCACGAGTTTGAGTTGATGAAACTTCTTAACAGGAAATCTGGAAGAAATGGGGATCGAACCCGGGACCTCTGGATCCATAGCTAGTAACTCTAACCACCAAGGATCTTTGATATACGAGCTTGACGTTTAGTCCGTATGTCCACCGATGATGGTAATAGTCAGATCGGTTTCTTGTAATTTTCCTCAATTTGGTATAACTGTTTTGGAGGTTACACTTAACCTAGTACGATGCATCTTTAGACATCTTTTTAAATCGATTTCCTATCAGTTATTAATGTCGTGTCGGGAAATGTTGCCAGAGTAATCTTAGTGTATTACAAGTGTACCTGTGATATGCTCTCACCCCCAATCTCCTCATATGACCAATCATACATAAATACATACACACGCACCCCACCTGGAAATGTACACACTTATTTTAGAAGAAAGGGACATCTAAAAAGACTTTTGTTTCCCAAAAAAATCCTTCTATAAAGTAGGATTATGACAAGAAAAAAAATCCTTTCATAAAGTCTTTCCTAATAAATTTGAGTATATTTCCATTGGTACCTGACCAATGAGTGTTCTACAGGGCAAGGGGAATAATTCACAGGCACAATTTTAAAAATCTTGTCACGATTCGATCCTTTAAACAGTGGTCTGAGATTGGTAATTTAAACATTTTATATTTTAAGCACATTTTATACATGTTATTTTCATAGTATTTTATATAGAAATTATCAGAACTCATAGTTTATTTAATAATCGAAAAAAGTCTTTGTTTAAACATTGTTTTCACTTCAGTTCGAATATATATTCACACATTAACATAGCAAAGAAATTGCCATAATGGCACACGCGCTTCTTCTCACGCCTTAGTCAGAATCCACAGTCAACAACTCTGTCCAAAAAGAGAGAAAAACAACACCAATTATCTGGCTTTAATTTAAATTGGTCACTGAGAGTTGCTGAGCTCTTGCGAGCAAAAGCAAAACTACTTTTAGAAAAGAAAATAAAACTTTCAAATTGTCTAGTTAAATCTATTGCTCTCTTTTTTCTCACCTACACTGCGAGGTTTTACCTTGAATTACTACGAGGGCTGGAATCAAGCAAACTAAATGTTCATGACCCGTCACTAGCTGCACATGTGAGGAAGTAAATTAACGACAGTACAGTCACTTACTAATAAAATCTACACAACATAAATTTAAATAATCCAGAAAACAAGGCAATATAACAGGATTGTTAAAAGCTCTACTTACCCTGGCAACACTCCACGCCACGGCACTGATTCGTATAGTCTTTGACCTATAGGTTCACGCCTAATAAACACATACGTTTCAAGACTCGAATATTGGGAAAGTAATACACAGTTTTAAACCCCACAGTTCCAGCCACCTTAAAATCTTTAGTTTATATTTGTTTGGCAACTCTCCCCCACCCACCCACCCACTCCCCACCCTCGTATTTCCACCTGAATTTCTCTCAACATTTCCTTCTTTTATCTCCCAATCCAACCCTCCGTTTTCTGTTCCTTATTTTTTACTTGAACACCACTTCTACACCATCCCTCCCCCCGCCTCACATCTTGTCCGGATGGAGAGGGGGGGATTCCCTCCTGAGAAGTTTTTTGGCTTGGTGTTTCCACACCAGCAGGCTCGCCAACATTGCCTGATAAATGCTAGCCTGCTGACTGTTATCATTTCAGACGTTGTAATAACATTACAAAGAAAAAAAATATTTCTCCTTCCCCTTTTATTCCATACTTAATTTTCCGTGCATTAAGTGGTTATCTCAACCATGTTCGCCTCGTTTATTTCACCATTTAATGTAACATTATTGAGAAACAATTTTCTTTTAAGATATTTATCTAAATCTTAATCTACGACAAGGATTTTATAGTTGGAATAAAAATTGAAACTTTAGTACAGCGTTTTTAAACCGGTATGCTGCGGAATTTTGGGAGAAGGTCGATAAGAGGCGAGGAAAAACTAAAGAGGAGGAAGAAATCTATTAAAATCCAAGCAAAATTAATATAAATTGTTATAATAACAAAATGATTAGAATTTTTAGCCATTGAACTTCTCAATACGATCTTAAAATTAGTTTTTTTAACGATAAAATATATCCTTATAACACTTATGGTGTTACTTGACAATTTTATCACCGTGTTCAGTGTGCCGCGAGTTGAAAGAAAGTTGAAAATAAATACTCTAGTAGGATTCTGGCAGGACCAAAATTGATAACATTACACTTAAATTTACATCCATGACTGTTTCCAGCCTATGGTCTTGGTCAGTTTTATATTCAAGCCATATATTTTCCACTACCTGCTGGTTAGGCCTGTCGTAGCTTCATACGCACTATAATCTAGCTTAAGATGGGGTGCTAGTGAGCGCGAGCTTAGGGAAGTATTTTTGAAGTTTTTATAACATAAACATTTGTTGGCCAAAATAAATCAAATTTTTCTTCTATAGAAACATAGAGTTTAGTTTTCTGCACATGCTAATCTCAATAGTTCTTGAATATCTGCCAAGGGTGTTCTGAAATTTAATGACAACTTTTCCTCTTCATTTAAAAAGTTTGTCACCAAATGCCACTGTGCTCATGACAGATATTCAACAACTGTTGAGATTAGCATGTGCAGAAAACTAAGCTCTATGAGTCTATAGAAAAAAAAGTCATTTATTTTGGCCAAAAAATGTTTATGCTATAAAAACTGCAAAATTAATGCACTAAACTCGCGGTCACTAGCACACCACCTTAAGACTAGGACAGGCACAACATCTATCTCCCAGCTGTTAATTTATCAACGTGAAAGGGTAAACCCACATTTCAACAATGATACATTTTTCGGTCATGCCGGGACCCTTAGCTCAGTAGGCAGACAAGCTACCGACTGAGCTAAGGTGTTGGATCTAGCATTATACTATATTAATTTAAATTAAATCCAATATAATTGCTGAGGGAACAGCAGGTTTTATTGAGAAAAGCTTTATATTCGTTCTCTCTCAGTAACTGTTGCCAAATCTCCTAGCTTTTAGTTATGTCGGAAGGTGGTGTACTGGAGTAAGAAGGAGCTACTGACAAACTCAACTAACCAGCGTTGCGAAACTTGTCTTATATTTGAGAGAGGTTTGACCACACATAAACGAGAAAATTACAAAGATGTTTCCCAATAGTAGCCATGCATTTCCCTCAGCGATGATATCCAGTGTAGTTGATAAATAACGCCCGGACATGGAAATCGAACCCGGGACCTTTGGTTGACGCGCCATTGCTCTACCACTGAGCTATTCAGAATTCGTCCCGTATTCAGGGTCATTCTTCACCCCACCACATAACACCACGCCAAAGGTCCCGGGTTCGATTCCCGCGTCCAGGTATCATTTTTCAACTAATTTAAATGAATCTAGATGTGGTCCCCTCCACAATGATTTGCAACCTGTGTGTTGAAATTTATCATACTATATTATTATTGTTATTTTATAGCTATTGTTACTAACTATCAAAAATGATAGCTACTGATCACATAACTTAACGTATGAATACGTGGAGGCAGATTTAATAAGTTTTCTAGCTAATAATATGGTGCGTCTGGGCAACATCACTTGTATCTCAGTTTGTGGAAAGTTTAGCCAGTACTAATGTAGGCCTACCGTTGCCCAGGGGGCACCCAAATGTACTATTTGTATTTCCTTTTACTTGGAGGCTCTTTCCATGTCCCGATGAGATGAGGGGATGATGATAGTGAGTATGAGGGTGTAGAACCAATTAAGATCTTAACCAACCCGAAGCCTAACCAACCATACCCTGGTTACTGTTGGGGTAGTTCACCTTTCGGAAAAAATACCCAAGGTATCAGCCGGGAATCGAACCCGGGAGCCCTAGGCTTGTAGCCAGGTGTATTGATCTCTACAAAACGGGGCCGGTTAGTTTTCTAGCTGTCATATAAGGTTCTTCCTTTGGAAATTGGAATGTTTTTCCGGAGAGGTAGCAGGATGCTAAGCACTAAATATATTGTGTATGTATCATATACGGACCTTGCTTGGAATACATCTCTAATGTGATGTTCGGGGAAAATTGAACACAAAAGGTAACATTTTCGTTCCCTTCACGAAACTAAACAGATTCTCCTTAAACTCGAGACTGTTGACAACAATTGAAGGTGTGTCGGCAACAGCTTGACGGGGGAGGTCTTTATATAACTATTGGTAGGCTGGAAGATAAAGAGACACCAGCGAACCTGTCGGAAACTGTCAGCGCTACCACCACGAAGGTCTACCCTTTCCCTCCCGTCCTCCCAAAAGCTTCCTTTCATTTCCGGCGCAGCGGGCCCTAGTTTACCTTCAACAGATCCCCTATCGAATAAACTCATGTTTCCATTCGACGTACAGAGACAGAGACGACGTCCTGCACTATGACACCCTACATCACGACGCCGTACACCACGATGCTGAAACGTAACGTACCCTAAATGTCAGATAATGGTGAAATGACCGATTTTAGTAGGTAGAAACTTCTAAAAAAAACCCACAAAATTGTTTTTCTGTGATCAACATTCATAGCATTTTACTATATTATTAGTGTTATTTTATAGGTATTGATAATATCTGTCAAAAGTGAAAGCTGTAGATCACATGACTTGACGTATGAACTGACAGATAAGGTTCTTACTTTGATAATTGGACTGACTCTCATCTTCCTTACCCCAGCGCCCGTATATTAATTATGCTAGAAATAATCAATTTTGAATTATGACATTTGGAAGTTAGGTATTGTTTGAAGTTATTTAGCAACTGAAGTTGGTGCACTAAAGGATTTACTCACGAGAGATTTGTTCCCAAAAAATATTAAATTCGTACACCCAAAATCCGCAATGTTTGGCGGCATATAATTGTGTCAAAAGTTGTTTTCTCTTAATAAGGAGACCCATTTGTCATCGATTTTTTTTAAGAAAGTGACCAATATAATATATAAAGCCTTAGGGGACGGCCAGACTGGGCGAGCGAGCGCGCGAACGACTAAAATATAAAATAGAACACATTGGTTGTAAAGAGAGGTGGCCAGATTGGAGCGCGCGCTCGAACCGGTACAGTCTAGTTTACAGGCGCTAGGCAATATTATTATATGTTGGTTCATTGAGTGGTAGGAAAACTTCACATTTTGACATTTTTATTATTATCGATAGGTTTAGCACACTTGGTATTAACGGCCTGGTTTAATTTGTAAGATCATAAACCATACCTATATATATATATAGGTAATGGTTTATGATCTTACAAATTAAACCAGGCCGTTAATACCAAGTGTGCTAAACCTATCGATAATATATATATATATATATATAACTGATATGTTATATATATATATATATAACTGATATGTTAAAATACTTCAATGTTATCAAAGTAGGCTTTAACGAATAAGAATCACCATTAGCGTGGAGAGAGGATGAGAAAACCACAACAATAAATCACTTGTTAAAACCCCCCTCAGTTCACTCAGCCAAGATTCGGAGCCTCCTCATCAACAACTGTCGAAAGCTAGCTGCTAATCACGCGCTCGCTTGCACGCTCGCCAGTTTGGCCACCCAGTCTCTTTCACGCTCGCTCGCTAGCACGCTTGTCAGTCTGGCTGAACCCTAACAATTATACCATTGTTACAAATAAAAGTTTTCTTATTTCTGGGAAAAAACTAGAGGGTATATCTTAAGCTTGTCGCCCAACAGGGCACGAAGTACCATTGAGAAGAAAGTTTTGTTGTCTCCTTCTTATGAAATCAAATGGTGTAACGTATACTACAGTGCGGTGCACAGCAACGCTAGGAAATGACTTGTGAAATTTCCGTGCCAGAAGTCACAAGGCTTCTAAAGCAGAACATTTTCCTTTCGGCGCGTTGTGGCGATCCTGTGTGGGCGGGGGTAGACGGAAGTAACCACAAGAGGAAGGCACTCTCGTGTCTTTCCGACACTACTCAGGTGTGTTGGTTTAGTGCCGACATGACTCGTACTACACACGTGTTCGTTCTCGTTGTGGACTGTAAGCGTTTTGTCTTCTCACTGTTCATTTTGGTAATTAAAATGTACGTATAGATCAAGTTAGATTCCTATACAATTGGCGACGAACAGAACATTTTCTTTGTGTTTATCCTTGCATATTTATTTAATTAAAAGTAGGGGAAAGAAGTGTTAAGCAAAAAGCAAATGTTTATCATAACTTTTTGGCTATATAAAAATTAAACAACAATTTTACATACAATTTTAAAAACGAACCAAAGAAAGCTTCCGGATGGGCTCGTAGTGGAGTGGCGTGCTATAATTCATTCATGACCTAAGTTTACTTGGATTAAAGCTCAAAAAGCTACTAGAAATAGTCTCTAATGTATCCCTACGCCAACGGCTGACATCTATCACTTTGGATCATTGTAATGAAAACAGATGGTAATTATGAATGTAATAGTTAACCACAGTAATTTTGGCCAATATTATTTATATATTTATTTGAGGTCAGACACAAAGCTTATTTATCCTTTTATTTCACATTAAAAAAATATTATTCATAGCACTTCCACAAAAGGTCTAACGAAAATAGCTTCAAAATGGCGACCGACGAATTTAAACCTTGTGATTGAACGTGACGGAAACAAGTTTTTACAATGATGCACCCACGCAGTGGATAAAAATATTTTATTCAGTAAAATATTTTGAAATAATATAAAATAATTATAAAATAATTTATTATATATAAAAATGGACAAGTATTTTCTCTTTTCCAAGTAAATACGATGCCTGTATTATTGATGTATGCACTATATTACACATAGTCGATAACGTTCCAAAACGAAGAATAAGTACTTTTAATTAGGTTTAAAATATTGTTTCAAGTTGAATAAAAAGAAATTATTTAAAGTAATGAAATATAACGAGAAAGCTTAAGATTACTTTATTTTAAATGTAAAATATAACAGGTAATTTAAAAATTTAATATCTATAACAAAACAGTGATCTTTTATAAGTGTTGGCAACCCAAAACCTAAACATATGATTTTTGAACTGTCATCCATGTAAAAACCTATCATGAAGAGAATCTATATGGGCAGACCTCATATGGAAGGCGCATGGAATGTTCCACATGGTGGTTCTGAGTGGAGCGGCGTGCTATATGGGCAGACCTCATGTGGAAGGTGCATGGAATGTTCCACATGGTGGTTTGGAGCGGAGCGGCGTGCTATATGGGCAGACCTCATGTGGAAGGCGCATGGAATATTCCACATGGTGATTCGGAGCGGAGTGGCGTGCTATATGGGCAGACCTCATATGGAAGGTGCATGGAATGTTCCACATGGTGGTTCGGAGCGGAGCGGCGTGCTGTATGGGCAGACCTCATATGGAAGGCGCATGGAATTTTCCACATGGTGGTTCTGAGTGGAGCGGCGTGCTATATGGGCAGACCTCATATGGAAGGCGCATGGAATGTTCCACATGGTGGTTCTGAGTGGAGCGGCGTGCTATATGGGCAGACCTCATATGGAAGGCGCATGGAATGTTCCACATGGTGGTTCTGAGTGGAGCGGCGTGCTATATGGGCAGACCTCATATGGAAGGCGCATGGAATGTTCCACATGGTGGTTCTGAGTGGAGCGGCGTGCTATATGGGCAGACCTCATATGGAAGGCGCATGGAATGTTCCACATGGTGGTTCTGAGTGGAGCGGCGTGCTATATGGGCAGACCTCATATGGAAGGCGCATGGAATGTTCCACATGGTGGTTCTGAGTGGAGCGGCGTGCTATATGGGCAGACCTCATATGGAAGGCGCATGGAATGTTCCACATGGTGGTTCTGAGTGGAGCGGCGTGCTATATGGGCAGACCTCATATGGAAGGCGCATGGAATGTTCCACATGGTGGTTCTGAGTGGAGCGGCGTGCTATATGGGCAGACCTCATATGGAAGGCGCATGGAATGTTCCACATGGTGGTTCTGAGTGGAGCGGCGTGCTATATGGGCAGACCTCATATGGAAGGCGCATGGAATGTTCCACATGGTGGTTCTGAGTGGAGCGGCGTGCTATATGGGCAGACCTCATATGGAAGGCGCATGGAATGTTCCACATGGTGGTTCTGAGTGGAGCGGCGTGCTATATGGGCAGACCTCATATGGAAGGCGCATGGAATGTTCCACATGGTGGTTCTGAGTGGAGCGGCGTGCTATATGGGCAGACCTCATATGGAAGGCGCATGGAATGTTCCACATGGTGGTTCTGAGTGGAGCGGCGTGCTATATGGGCAGACCTCATGTGGAAGGCGCATGGAATGTTCCACATGGTGGTTCTGAGTGGAGTGGCGTGCTATATGGGCAGACCTCATATGGAAGGCGCATGGAATGTTCCACATGGTGGTTCTGAGTGGAGCGGCGTGTTATATGGGCAGACCTCATATGGAAGGCGCATGGAATGTTCCACATGGTGGTTCGGAGCGGAGCGGCGTGCTATATGGGCAGACCTCATGTGGAAGGTGCATGGAATGTTCCACATGGTGGTTCTGAGTGGAGTGGCGTGCTATATGGGCAGACTTCATGTGGAAGGCGCATGGAATGTTCCACATGGTGGTTCTGAGTGGAGTGGCGTGCTATATGGGCAGACCTCATATGGAAGGCGCATGGAATGTTCCACATGGTGGTTCGGAGCGGAGTGGCGTGTTATATGGGCAGACCTCATGTGGAAGGCGCATGGAATGTTCCACACGGCGTTTCGAGGTGTCAATAAGCTTTACAATTTTATAATATCAATTTTTTTTTTAATAATAAGGCTTTAAACTGGATCTATTTTACCAAAGATGGGGACAGTATTAAATTCTTTAGAATGTCACCCACTCTCATTATTTTCAGTTTTCAATGTGTCATCCCCTATGATAAAACAAGTTTGATACGCCTGCCTTGGACCAGTGTTCCGCATACGGTGTGCAGTGGCGGTGAATTAGGTGTGCCGTGCGGCCACAGCCCAGAGTGCCACGCGTCGCTGTTCAATAAGAACACGAATGAAGGTGCTACGAGCGGCGGCCGTGCGTCGTCCAAATTTATTACTTACTCATACTTACTAATATTTAAAAAAATTAAAAGCTATCACGCCAAGATAGCGTCATGGTCTACCCAAATTAGTAATGGATATAGAGGACGCGAGAAAAGCTTATTAATGGATATATGGGACCAGAGAAAAGCTTATTAATAGATATAGGGGATGCTAGAAAAGCTTATTAATGGATATAGAGGACGCGAGAAAAGCTTATTAATGGATATAGGGGACGCGAGAAAAGCTTATTAATAGATATAGGGGATGCTATAAAAGCTTATTAATGGATATAGGGGACGCGATAAAAGCTTATTAATGGATATAGGAGACGCGAGAAAAGCTTATTAATGGATATAGGGGACGCGATAAAAGCTTATTAATGGATATAAGGGACGCGATAAAAGCTTATTAATGGATATAGGGGATGTGAGAAAAGCTTATTAATGGATATAGGGGACGCGAGAATAGCTAAATATTTTTGCAGCTTTTACAGAAAAACATGTATTTGGCTAAAATTAATCAAATAGTGCTCAAGTAGAAACATAGAGTTTAATTTTCTTCACATGGTGAAATCAACAGTTCTTGAATATTGTTAGAATTTGTGTTGATTTGTTTTTCATATTAACATTATTTATTTAATAATAGCTTACTTATGACTAATTAAAAAAATACTTTCTCATATCAAGAGAAATTACTGCAAACGTGAAAATTTTCGACGTAAAGATTATGATGAATCTTACATTTTATGTGTGTCCAAACCCAAAAGAGTGGATTTTACATTTCTGTCTCTATCTGTCTGTCCGTGACCACGGATTAAAAACGGTTTGATATTTAGCTTTTATAGAGCAATATCTCAGTAAATTGTAATTTTATTTTAAACTTAGCTTTCAAATTAAAGAGATAGTTTACTGATGAGTGATTTTTGAATTCTAAATTGTTTCGAAAATGGCTCTGACGATATTGTTTAAATTAGTTATCTATGGAGCGTTTTTCTCACCCAAATAAAACTGTGTACTTGGTTTTTTGCTAAAAATTTGTTAAAAGGTAGCTAATTGATGAGTGATTTATTTTTATATAACCCTGCCTTAGAACATTCGGCCACCGAAACAGCGGTGTCGATTCTTGACAGGATCGAAATGCCCCTCTATATTCCTCCCATCAAAGTCAACTCAAAAGTGTTTATTTATTTATTTAACACCGCGTCTTACTACCCGTTCAGGTAATATGCTTAAATACTAACTACACTAATGGATTAGGAATTGGGAAGGTTGCATTTAAATAAAGAGAACCTGCATTTGAGTGGAGGGAGAGTGGTAAACCATTTCGGACCCTCCCCCCCCCCAGTTCACCCGACCGAGATTTGAACCTCGATCTCCCCGTCCTCGGCAGTCTAACTCAACACGAAACTAAGCGCGTTAGCTAACTACGCCACCGAGACGGGTCTCTAAAGTTTTGGTCAAACAGGAAGTTTTGGTCAAACAGGACTGCGAAGATGTTTATCATGCTCCGCGATTGAACTCGACTATCATCCCCTGAAGAGAATGACTGTGACGTCACTGCATCATTAATCCTCTGGGAAGTGCCGAAGGGGTATATATATTTTTATATAAAAAGCCGTCTCATCCGACACTGATAAATTGCCCGCCGGTTTCCGATACACCGCCGGCAGGACAGTTATAAATGGGGTGGGGTGGGGGAACAACCACCTTTAGAAAGTGTCACGTCGTTTATGAAGGATTGAGGGTGATCAGGAGAGGCCACGTGGCTAAAGAAGGTATTTTTTAAGCACCGAGTATTACTACCCGTTCGGGTTGTATGCATATGAACTAATTACGCCGATGGGTTGGAGAAGAGACAGTTTAAATTTAAAGTATGCGTATGAACTAATTAAGCTAATGGGCTAGGGATGAGACAGTCTAAATTTAAAGGTACCCGCATTTGTGTAGATGGAGAGTGGAGAACTATTTAGGGAAAGCCTCTTTAGTACATCCAACCTGGACTCTAACCCCGATCAACGCATCATAGGCAATCCAGTACATTGCCCTAGTGACGCCTTGGACCATATTTTAGAGGAAGTACACTTCGCGTGAGCGTGGTGGGAGAATAAAAAAAACAATTTTGGGAAAAATCAACCTAATTGCACCAGACTGGGATTCTAACCTCTATCTCTCTGCCATTGGCAGTCCATACCAGCGAGAGAGACGCCTTATACCATTTGACCACCAAAGTGAGTTTCAAGAAATTAAACCTCTGTCTGCTCACAAAAACTCTGATGCCACAAATGGACGTTTTATTATCGCACGGTAGCCCGAGTACAAATTTTTTAGGAAGTAGTTTTATAAAATTTAAAAAAATTATCCTTTTTAAGGTAAATTTATTTATTTATTTGAGGCATTTGACGTGTCCTTTCTGAACCAACTAGTTACATCAGCACGCGAGAATTTCTATGAGCGAGAGCTAAAGGGCCTAACCAACTTTGCCAGGAAAGGTGTTTTCACATACCTTCCAGTGTTCTTTTACACGCCACAATCGACATAAGAGCGATGGCTTTACTTCTCCTCCAAAGGAAGTTATGCTACAGATTTGGATCGCTCAAGAAAAATCCGTTGACCCCGGCTGGGTTTAAACTCAATAACATCGGGTCCTGAGGCGAGCACTTTACCCCAAGACCCCGAGGTCGACTTTTACGGTCAACATCGATAACAATAGATAACAATAATATTTATGTTATTTTACAGGTAGGTATTTATATGATTTATAAAAGTGACAGCTGAAGGTAACATGACAAATTTGACGTATGAATACGTGAAAGGTGTTAATGAAGGTCCTTTCTACGAAGATTAGAGTCTATGTTTAATTTCATGAGAAAACCAAGGTGGGACTTAGAAAAATTAAGAATCTAGAGTGACATTGTAAGAAATTCAATATAACAAAAGTTAAAAGAGTATCTGTGCGTAAGTGAAGTGGAATATTGTAAAAAATATTTTTTGAAGGTGCTAAATGACAATTTTTGAAAAGTGAAGAGAACTGCACGAAAGCCTTGGGTGACAACAGAAGTGCTTAAGAAAATGGAAGAAATATAGCAATGGAAAGGACTCAGCGTTTTAAAGAGTGAAGTGGAAAGAACCCTAATGTACATATAAAGAAGGAAAACTGCTGGAGATGACGACATAACAGCTGACCTTATGAAGAAACTTGGTAACAAAGGATTAATGGCTCTGACAAAACTTATAAATAGGATCTACAAAATAGGAGAATGGCTCAAAGACTTTCTATACGTAACCATGGGGTCTCTAAAGAAGAAGGAAACAAACAAGAAATGCTACGAGACCACCAGCCTCATCTTTCATGGGGGTAAGATCATGGCAAGCATACTTAAAAGAGGCGACTGAAACAGAAAATAGAAAGTCTAATTGAAGAAAAGAACAATTTGGATTCAGAAAACTAAAGGAACAAGAGATGACATGGGGATACTGACAATAATTTCATATAAAGTGTTGGAAGTTAAGAAAGATGTCTACATTGGCTTCATCGACTGACAAAAGGCGTTCTATAGAGTGAAGTGGAAGAAACTGATGGAAATACTCAAGAAGATCAGCATAAACTGGAGGGACAGAAGGCTGATTGCAAACCTGAACCTGAGACAGTAAGTGAAGGTGAAGCTGAGTGAAGGAGAGAACAACAGCATAGAGATAGGAAGAGGAATGAGACAGGGATGCTGATTGTCACCCAGTCTCTTCAACTTTTATGGAGAGTGGCTGGTCAGGGAAGCCCTGGAGGGACGTGGTAATTTCAGGATAGGAGGACGCGTCATCAACACAAATACAGATGATCTAACATTGCTTGCCAGAAATAAAGAAGAGTTGCAGGAAATGAAGGACCAGCGGGTGGAGATAGAGAGAAGATATTGTATGGGGATCAACATTGAGAGGTCAAAAGTATTGGTTATTTCAAAAAATGAAGAGCCGTTGAAAATAAAATTGAAAACCAGAATTTGGGAAGCATAGAGCAGTTCAAGTACCTGAAAAGTCTACTGACAAAGGATGCCTACTGCACCAAGAATATTAGGTCGAGAATCGCCACGGCCCAGAAAGCTTTAAACAAGAAGAGGTCACTGCTGACCATCAAGTTGAGTTTGAAACTAAGGAAGAAACTGATGAAATGCTAGATTGAGCATCGCACTGTATGGAGTAGAAACTTGGACTCTTAGGAAGCTGTAAAAGAAATTCTTGGAGAGCTTTGTAATGTGGTGCTGGAGAAGACGTGAGGAGATTAGATGGACAGACATGTTGACAAATGAAGAAGTCCTAAGAAGAGTGGGTGAGAATAGAAACATTTCGGATGTGATGCTTTGATAAAAAAGCAAACTGGATCGAACACATACTTAGGAGGAACTGTCTTTTGCAAGACGTCATAGAAGGAAGGAGCTTAGGAAGAAGAAGAATTCAAATATCGGATGATTTGAAGGAAAGAAGAAAATTCTAGGAGCCGAAGCAGGAGACAGAGGACAGGGCGCATTGCCGGTCTAAGTTCACCGACAAAAGATTGGATCTGCCGTGAGACAGAACATCTAAGTACAGTCATAATTTATTAAATATATTTATAAAATTTCAATCACGATATTTTACAGTGGTATGATGTGGGACGTTATCAGGGCAAGCAGATCTTCTTAAAAACTGTACCTCTGAGTTCATCTCAATAATTCGATCCCCATTTGATCAATCATACATTGGTTCTTCTCCACATATCTTCCATGGGATTATATTATTTTCGTTGATACCAAATTCATTGGTACATTTCGTTTACCCTGAAAGGTATCAATCTTATTTTGTATTACATGGACCTATGGACCTAATCTTACAAGCTACACCATAGTGGAACTAAGGAATGTACCAGTCTTACTTTGGCTTATTACACTATGACCCTAACTTTTAAGCTATTCCATAGTGTAATCAAAACAGGTAGCAGTCTTATCTTGGTATATTACTCTATGACTCTATCTTACAAGCTACATCATAGTGGAACTAAGGAATATATCAGTTTTACTTTGGCTATGACCATATCTTTGGAGCTATTCCATAGTGTAATAAAAACAGGTAGCAGTCTTATCTTGGTGTATTACTCTATGGCTCTCTCTTAGAAGTTATGCCATAGTGGAGCCAAGGAAGGAAGCAGTATTACCTAGACAGACTACACTCTGACCCTATCTTATAAGCTATATCATAGTGAAATAATAGAAGGTGGATTGATATCTTACAAGGTAAATGATGGATACAGTTTGAATAAGCTCTACTTATCCTGGCGACACTCTATGACACGCCACTGCTATTTTTATAGTAATATTATCTATTTTAGGCCTTTATTATTATTATTATTATTATTATTATTATTATTATTTAGCACCACGTCTTAATAGCCGTTCGAGTTATACGCTTAAGTACTAATTACGCTGATGGGTTGGGAAATGGGAAGGTTGAATTTATAGTAAATGAACCCGCATTTGCGTGGAGGGAGAGTGAAAAACCATTTAGGAAAACCACCCCTAGCTCACCCAGCTGAGATTCGAACCTCAATCTCCCCGTCCTCGGCAGTCTAGCTTAACATGAAACCAGCGCGTTAGCTAACTACGCCACCGAGGCTGTTCTTAGACCTATAGCTTAGAATAATTTATTTATATTATTTTTTTTAAGACTTGGGTAGTATTTTCAGATTGGTAGCAAAGATAAAAATGATCAGATTCGATAACCAACTTTTTTTGTTTTTATCATGGTGTCTTCTCAGATAAAAAAACCCAACCAGATCGCTGACTTTGAGTCAGAGAGTCAACACTGGAGCTAGTCAAACAAACGTCAAATATCGAGCCAATATCCTGGGTCTCGCCCTAGTTGACGCCGTTATCCCATCAGTATCGCTCGCTTTGACCATCGTGCAATTGTGGGCGGTGGGGTTAGATGCGTGCAGTGAAACAGGAGACTTCTAGGAACAAGGAGGTGAGGATAAGTTAGTCCACTTTCGCTCATGAACCAACACACTCACGCGTGAACCTAAATACTCACGCACGAACCTACATACTCACATATGAACTTACACACTCACGCATAAACCTATACACTTATGAATGAATCTACACATTCACACATGAATATACACACTCATACATGAACCTACACACTCACACATGAACCTACATACTCAAGTATGAATCTACACATTCACGCATGAATATAAAGACTCACGCATGAATCTACACACTTATGTAAGAACATATACCCTCACACATGAACCTACATACTTACACATGAACTTACATACTCAAATATTAATCTACACATTCACGCATGAATATAAAGACTCACGCATGAATCCACACACTTAAGTATGAACATATACCCTCACACATGAACCTACATAATTACGCATGGACCTACATAATCAAGTGTGAATTTACACACTCACGCATGGATCTACACACTCATGTATGAATGTACACACTCACGTATTGACCCACATACATACGCAATAAGCGTGGACCCACATACTCATGCTTGAACTCACATACACACGCATGATCCTACACTCTCACAGGAACCCACATACACTTGAATGAACCTACATACTCACACATGAACATACATACTCACACATGAACATACATACTCACGTATTAAACTACATACTTACGATAATCAAATATAAAGGAATAGATACTTCAGTCACCATTTTAGGTGCACAATAACTAAACCTAAATGAATAAATGCTACAGTCACCACTTTAGGTGCACAATAACTAAACCTAAAGGAAGTAATACTTCAGTCACTACTTTAGGTGCACAATAACTTAACCTAAAGGAAGTAATACTTCAGTCACTACTTTAGGTGCACAATAACTAAACCTAAAGGAAGTAATACTTCAGTCACTACTTTAGGTGCACAATAACTAAACCTAAAGGAATAAATACTTCAGTCACCACTTTAGGTGCACAATAACTAAACCTAAAGTAAGAAATACTTCAGTCACCACTTTAGGGGCACAATAACTAAACCTAAAGGAATAAATGCTACAGTCACTACTTTAGGTGCACAATAACTAAACCTAGGAGATTAAAAACACCTCTCCAAAAACGTTATCTTCCTCTGCCGTTAATCCGTGAGTTGCGGTGGAACTAGAGACGTGGTAGACCCGGAGTTCCTCCTCTCCATCCCGGCCAGACATCGGGAGAGGGGGAAGGGAGGGAGTGGTCTGAAAACTATCCCCCATCATCCCTCGGGACTGCAACCTCTCCCCCTCTTCAAGTGTGCGGGAGCACGATAGCGATTTCCATGTTGGCCGCGTGCCAAACGCTTGTTACCCCACCCTCCCTCCCACCCTTGTCATGATTATGACCGACCGCCACGCGAGGGGACAGGGGAACGTTCATAATTAATTACAACAAATTAGGTCTCTATAGGCTTATGCCGCGAGAATCTAGGTTTGTAACACGGCACGATGAGATTATTTCCATTTTCTCTCTCTCTAATGTCTTCAACAAGCGTTTGTATGGGTGTTTTTTTAAATTATCAACAGATATGCCTTCATATTCTTCTACTACTAGAACCTGAAACATGCCTCGCACTAGTAAAAATCAGTGAGTCGATATAGACGGTGAATCTTATCAGGGAGTGAGTATTTATGTTTCATTCAGTTAAAAGTATAATTTTATCTATTGACTTATCTCATTTAGGCTAACTAGCTAGACTAAAACTCTTTTTACCAAGAACCAAATAAATATTTTTAACATTTCAAATGTATGGGCTTATCCTCGGTCTGTAAGTTTATATATATATTTTTTAAATGATGAAAATTGGTTGTGCTGGTCTCCAGGAGACATTGTCGAAAATAATCGATTAACTTTTTAAATATATAGCCCATTATACAAATAAATAGATGGATGGATGGTTTTAAAAGGATAGATAGATGAATAAGTATCTAGATGAATAGATAGATATACATATAGAAAGATAGATAGATGGGTGCACACAAGGTGTCAGGTAATTCGTGGATATGGACAGTGTCACATGATTGTGTGATCAAATCTAAGTATAAAACTACTCTTGGATAAAATGTATTTGGCCTTTACGTTTCGAGGAAAACTTCATGAAAGTAGTGTAAACAGTGCTTGTAAGTGTGTTATTCCTATATGAAAAAAGTGAGGTGATGTGGCAACGCTGTAACTTACATTGCAATGTGTCGGTGGTAAGGCGTAGTAGAAGGGAGTTCAGTAGTGCAATCGAGGCCATGGAGTACACACGCGGATAGTACTGGGACATGTCAATGGCCATGGGTGTATTAGACAGCCGAGCGGGACCTCTGGCTGTAAGACAATTGCTACCACAACAGATGGCACCCAAGTGTGTCTCATAGGCTGGAGGTGCGTTGCCAGAAGACTGGTCGAATGGGACCAGAGCAATGCGTGGCTGTAGGACGACCACGCAATGTTCTAGGACACCAGATTTGGAAGAAGCTGTACTAACTGCCATTCAACAGGCATGCAGGATGACCTGGTGGTCTAGGGGTAAGGTGTCAGACTTCTGTGCTGAGGGTCTGGGGTTCAATGCTCGGTCCCGGCACAGATTTATCTGATTGCCAAACTCTTCCTTCACCTCTGACAAGACGTGTATTAATCACAACTTGTGAATGTGAGGAATGCCAGGCCTCCACCATGGTTCGGACCCCACGTTAAATTGTAGGTCTTCTATTTCATCCCACAATCACCCTACCATTTCACATTAGCGTAAGTGCGTATAACCCGAACGGGTAGTAAGACGCGGTGATGATGATGATAATAATAATAATAATAATAATAAGCATGCGTGCAGCACATGCGACATTGTACGGACTATGCACGTGTCAAGGTGGGTGGGACACTAGGTTATGAATTATTAGAGCTACCACCCATACCATAATGCCGCAACGCAGCATCTGTTCCAAGCTGATCTTCTTCACCGGGTAGAGTTCTTCCAGTGGCTTCTACAGAATTATGAGGTGGATTAGGATTTCATTGGTTGCATACTGTAGAGTGTATACAGACGAATTGTGCTTTACACGATAATTGTCTGACATCCTGTAGAGAGATAGGTAGATATATGGATAGATAGATAAATAAATATATATTAAGTTAAATATACGGATAAATAGGTAGATGGATAGATGGCTTGATGAATGGATATATAGATATATGGTTGGATGGATGGATAGATAGATAGATGGCTAGATTGTTAGGTAGATGGATAGATAGATAGATGGCTAGATTGTTAGGTAGATGGATTGATAGATAGTCAAATATATGGGTGGATATATAAGTATATAGTAGTATAGTAGTATGGATGGATGAATGGATATTTAGATGGATGGATAGATGTTTAGAAAGATGGATGGATGGATAGATGTACAGACGGTTGGATGGATGGTTTGAGTAATGGATGGAACTTCGTGACTCCATTGTCTTGTATTATTACTTTATTCTTCTTTATGATCCATTAATGTGACTCCCAATGTTTTCCTTTAAAAATAGGACTGTAGTCGCACGCTAGTGTTTGAACGGGAAACCGGGGTTCTATTCCCGACTAGGTAGCAGTTAGGATGATTATTTCAACAGTGCAGATTTATATTATCCCTCCAGGCGAATGTAGGTGTATCATCTTCAAATAATCCCTCTCGATGGTACGATGCACCTCGATTAATTTCTCCCTTCTTTACCTAAAACTGGAGGTAACTACCTATAAAAGTAAAATATGTGAAATTAAATAGTATACAGTGTTGCAGAAACATAATGGAAAAACGAGCATTACATTTCACCGAAGAGCATTAATTAAACAATATACACTGTTACAGAAACATTGAGAAAAGAGGAACATCTCTGTCCTCCAAAGAGCACAACAATCAACTCTCCCATTTTCTAGACCTCTAATTTTAAAAATATATTTGCTTATAGATTGAAAACAATTGGTTTTATAAAAAATATATTTCAAAGCAAAGTTTTATATTTTAATGTTCATACAACTATGCAATGTTGTTATTTCATATTTCAAAGAGTGGCGGAGATATGAACTAAACTGGAGACATCCCCTTATAAAAAAGATCCCTCAAATTCATTTTCATGTAAAAATTAGAACCGCTATTTTACTTGTGATGTGCATAGATACGAACTTTAATCGAAATCATTAGGGCCGATTTCAAGAAAATTCTTTTCCGAGTTAAGTAAACTACTCTTACTTTTACGCTTGGATATTTAATTCCGAAAGCTCCTCTGAGGAACTATACGAAAACTCTAAATAGCAAGTTTTAGCCCGGTTTGGTCAAATGGTTTCGGCTCTAGGTCGAGATACAGACAGACGGCATCGCGAGAAACAACTTTTTCCGGTTTTGGGGGGAGAGGGGGGTCATGAAACGTCGACATTCATAAAAATCAGATTTTTTTTTCGATCACAATACTTCCTCTCCCCAAGAGTCCACGAGAAAGTAAAAATACAGTGTTTTTTTTTATAGATAATACATCTCCAGGCGAGTCTAAACTTCCAATATCAGTTTAATATAAAGTTGTGCCCGCAGTCAGACAGCCAGACGTATAGACAGACGGACGGTCGGACACAAGCCAGCCAGGCATCTCTAGAACAGCTCTCATATTCTCAAAGTAAATGTACCGCAGCCGCTGTGAGAAGGGGGAAAGAAGAGAAATCGGGGGAAGGAGGGGGAGAGAAGGTGAATTGGGGGGTGGATGGGGGTTGTGTGAGCGTTGCCAAGGTGATCCGTCTCCAACCCTCCTACCTTTTCACCCCTATCACCAAACCCCCTCTTCCCCACCCACACATCCCTTACAGTAAATCGTTCATCTCTCTTCCCCTCCTCAATCTAACCTTGTCCAGCGTGCGATGTTCGCTTGGTGAGGGGAGGGGGAGAGAAATACTGCCATGCGGGTTGCAGCGAGACGGAACTCTTGCATGGGGCACGGAATCGTTTCCAAATTACACTATCTCTCTCTTTCTCTCTCCTTGTATGTCTCTGTCCCTGTTCGTTTCATTACATTACATACACACGCGTGAAATGATAAAATACGTTGTTTTTACTTGAGGAGAAAACTTGATGTTTGTAATCGCAACCATCCCCTAGATTATCGTTTTTCAACTGGTGCAGCGCGAAGGGTTGGCAGGTGTGCCCCAAGAGTTTGGGGGAAGGTCTAAAAGAAGCACATATTTATTTATTTTACTCCTATCTCTCTCTCTCTCTCTCTCTCTCTATATATATATCGTTCCTTAAGAAATTGATGGTGTGCCTTGACAATTTTAGCACCTTGTTAAGTGTGCCATGAATTGAAAATTTTTGAAACTCTCTGTTTTAGCTCAACTTATTTCGTTTGAGATCTTCAAGGGGTAAGTTTGAGAATAAATAACGACACGCAACGTGAAGATCTATGACGGGATCACGATCAACTTAGCGTTCACGTAAAGCAAGCATCTGTATTGGTGGTCGCGTGGTCTAGCACGTCATTATCATGTTAGACTGGATTTCAAATGACGGGGATATTGGGGTTTAGATCCCGGTAGTATATACTGAAGGAGTTTTTTTCCAAAAAGATTTTGCCAATCTCCCTTTCTTGGATACATTTTCTATAAAATTTTAGATTTCTTTCATCACATGATTTTATTCGAGATATTCAACGTGCACTTTCTGAACCAAATTATTATATCAGCACATGACTTATAAACTAACTTAAATCTTGAACAGACACAACATCCAGACCCCAGCCGTTTATTCATCACTGTGAAAGTGGAAAACCACGTTTCACCAATGATACATTTTCGACTATGACGGGAACTAAATTTGGGACCCTTAGCTCAGTAGGCACGTTTACGTGATGTTAATTTAACGTAATAGTTGTCCAGGGGTAGTTGTTGCGTTACGTGAAGGGTACCTCATATTCATGTTATGAGCAACGTCAACACGGTTGCTTAGTACTTCATTTGTTTGCTTAAAGTGTGCAGACGACTTATTTGGTATAGATCACGCCTCGCTAGCAACTAAACGTTGCAACATCTTCTTACATTCTTTTTTTTTAAGAGCGGGTGAGTTTTTTTTGCAAGGTCTTGACAACATGACAAGATGACTTTTCCGGACTTATTTTACTAGGATTTTCTGTTTTTTTCTTCCCACAGATGCTGTGATTTAAGATTGGGTAGGTGACCTGGTGGTCTAGGGGTAAGGTGTCAGACTTCTGTGCTGGGGGTCCGGGGTTCAATCCTCGGTCCCGGCACAGATTTATCTGATTGCCAAACCCTTCCTTCACCTCTGACAAGATGTGTATTAATCACAACTTGTGATTGTGTGGAGTGCCAGGCCTCCACCGTGGTTCGGATCCCACGTAAAACTGTAGGTCCTCCATTTCATCTCACACTCACCCTACCATTACACATTAGCGTAAGTGCGTATCGCCCGAACGGGTAGTAAGGCGCTGAGATGATGATGATGATAATAATAATAATAATGGGTAGAGTGTTTATAAACAGGCTGTAAGCACACATACACACGAAAGTAAATTAAAACTATAGGTCTATGATCAATCCACTCATCAAGTGAGACTGAAATGTTGAAAGTTTTATTTCAAAATGATATGATTAAAAATAGTTTTGTGTTTATTCCAGTTTACCCCAAACTCTTGTACTGTTAGAGGTTTTATGTATATTTAATCTAAGTGAAACATCTGACTGACAATATCTCAGCTACCTAGGCAGCCCCGTTAAACTATCGTTTACAATCAGTCACACCTTATTATCAGATTCGGACTCATAATACTGTCTGTCTACAATAGCTCGAGCAAGGGCAGTCGCATGTTGGAATTGCTTGTCGGGAGGAGATGAATACTATCTATTTCTTGCGTTTTTGTATTGAAATTGGACTACGCTTAGCCAATAAGAAACAAATGTAGGTGCACTATAGTATTCAACTAAAGCGATCAGTTAATTGTTCAAGGATGACACTACTTGAAAATATATTATATAGTAAAAAGGTATGGTATTTTAAATTAATTAATAAGATTAATAGTTTGATAACTTTTATATATATTAATTTTATTCGATGTATTTTGAAAGTGTACACTTTAATATTACCTTGATGAAGAAGCCACCATATTGGTTGAAATTACGTCTCCTAACATTTCATTGAAGACAGTCTTTGCTAAGGCAGAAAACAAACACAATATGTCTTACGAGTGTACTTTACGAGACGTAAGAAGATAAGAATAGTCTTGGGCAATTGTTTTTTATCGAGCGTTTACAGTTCGATTTTAACAACTGATATAAATCAACCCCTAACTTACTTTCTCTATTTACAAAAGAACGTTACCTAGCTCTATCTTGAGCTAGTTCTATCCAGTACACCTCATTACACCTTATCTCTTTCAGGTTCATTTTAATGTTACCCTCCATCTGTGTCTAGGTCTTCCCAGTGGTCGCTTCCTATTAGGTTTGCCAGACAATACCCTGAATAAGTTTCTAGAATATCCCATTCGCGCTTCATGTCCTGCCCACCTTAATCTAAGAAACTTGATTATATTAACAATATATTGTGATGTGTACATGGTAACTCATCATTATGTAATCTTCTCCACTCCCAGTAGCCTCATCCCATTTGGGGCCAAATATCTTCCTAATCTTCGAACAGCCTAAATTTGTTTTCGCCTTGAAAGGTAAGAGACCACGTTTCACATTCATAAAGAACAATTGATAGAATTTTTGTTTTGTATATCCTGAGTCTTACATTCCTTGATAGCAGGCGAGATTTTAACAAATTACTGACCGAGTAATAGCGTGCATTTCCCTACTGTATTATTTTCCCAATTTCTACTTTAATATAGTTATTACTAGTTAAAAATGTTCCTAAATATTTAAAATCATTAATAATGTCAAATGATACTTTATTCGTAGTAATCTTTAAAGCATCATCCCCTATTCATAAAAACATGATAATAAGTCCCACAGTTAATATAGGATGGGTGGTGTGAAGCTTTGAGCCATCCCCAAAAATGTAAGCATTCATGTAATAATTATATATATATATGTATATATATACGTATACACATATATACACACACACCATGACACGACTCCTTTTTGACAATATTTCCCAGAGTTACACTAAAAAAATTTTCTTAATTATTTTGTTAATACTGTATATTATTAGATTTATTATTATATTATTAGTTTTATTTTATATGTATTAAAACATTATGTTCATCACCACGCATTACTACCCGTTTGGCCTATGAGCATATGCACTAATTATTCTAATGTGTTAAGGATGAAAAAGGCTGGGCTTAGAAGAAGTGTGTCTGCATTTGCGTCGAGGGAGTTTGGAAAACCACCCTATGTATGTCACCAGATCAGGGTTTGAAACCTGATTTTTCTATAATCGGCAGTCTAGTCTTTTGAGAAAATGATCCCTGATACCATTCGACCCCCGAAGGGGGCTACGGGTATTGATATAATCTATATAATTTGACAGTTATGAATCATATGATTTGAGGTATTAACACGGGAAAGTAGATCTAATAGCTTTTCTAGCTGTCAGATAAGGTTATTCCCTTGAAAATTGGACAGTAGCAGCAGGGCCGTAGCGAGGGTGGGCAGCAGGGGCAGCCGCCCTGGGTGCCGAGCTGGAGGGGCGCCATCAAGATGTAGATTTTTTTATAAAAAATGTAAGATTGCGAAATTTATTTAAATGCTTAGTTAAAAAGACGTATACAATTCTCCTTTAGGAATAAAAATGGACCCCATTTCGACACACACACGTGGCACAGTGCACTAATTCACACGCAAATCAACCAATAAAGTTATACAAATTTACAAACAATGTTAATCAAATAAATATCATCACAATGTCATGACAACGATCAAATTTCACATTTCACATTTCACATATAAACTGTCACACGGTTCTCAGCTAAATTTGAATTACGTGGAAAACGGAAAAAACAACAAGAGGCAGATAACATTGTCCAAACCAAGTATTAACAAAAACTGGGTTGGGTAAAGAAGGTGCGCCACTGCGCTACCACTACAAGGTATTGAAAGTAGTCCATCTCCATCGAAACTTTTAGAAAATGAAAACTTTACTAAAGTATTAAGAATTAATAGCCAGAGCTATTATTTATGCTTATTAGTAGGGAATTACTCCACTAGATATCATATTCTGAAAATTGAAAAATGACACCTGGACACGGGAATTGAACCTGGGACCTCTGGCTTAGTACGCCAATGCTCTAACCACTGAGCTATCCATCAATCAATAAAAAGAAATATAAAGCCTAAGTTGGTGCAGGCTGCGCCACTAATTTGTGTTACTAAAGTAATTAAGAATGTAACTGGTAGTGTAATTGTAGGTACATTCAGGGGGTTCTACACCAAATCTTAACAAGTCCTTTCCAACATTTACTCCTTATGAAGATGTACAGGAACAGGATTTGGAAAATGAACCAACCAAAATTCAACTAAGTTTTAATGATCCCACAACATGGTCTGATTTGAATGACCATGTGAGAAGCTCATTAGTTGAACATGGTCCAGAACAAAATAGAACTGGTACTTTTCTTTTATCAATTAATGCAGAAAAAAGGTATTTTACGGGAAGTTAGTTCCATAAAAAACTTTTGAACGTAGAAAGTGTGGAGCGAAATTGGCTAATTTACAGTGAAGAGAAAAAATCCATTTACTTTTTCCCCTGCATGCTATTTGGCAAGCATTCTAATTCATGCATGGCAAATCCAAAAGTAGGATTTTCTGACTGGAAAAAAAAATACACCCTTGAATTCCAAAGCATGAAAATTCTGTATAGCACCATGAATGCTATGTTACTTGGAAAATCTAAGAAAAAAGGATTAAAAAGGGCAGTACAATTGATACTGAACTAAAAGAAATGATCATAAAAGAAAAAGAGAAATAGTGGCAAATTCTCAGAATTATTGTTGATTGCATTTTGTTTTGTGCAGCCAACAACTTGGATTTTCTAGGTTCAAGTACAAATATACGTGAACCTATTATGTGGATTTTTTTAAAATTTGCTCTAATCTGTTTCTCATAATGATAAACAGCTAAAAGAGCATATTCATTTAAGCAAAGAAAAAAAAGGAATTCCAAATTACTTTTCTCCAACAATTCAAAACGAGCATCAATTTAATAGATGACACTGTACGCCAAGAAATATTAAAATATATAAAAGAGGCAAAATATTTCTCAGTTGCATATGATTGTACACCAGAGTAGCCCATCATGAAAAAATGTGACAGATTATTAGGTACGGGAAAGTTTCGGAGATGTTTGCTCTATTGAAGAAAGTTTCATTGATTTCATAAAAACTAGTAAAACGACTGGAGCTGGTTTAACTGAAGAGATTCTACAAAATGGAGAAGCTGATGAACTGGATATTCATACTTGCCGAGGGCAAACATACGATAGTGGTTCAAATATGGCGGGAAAGTATTCAGGAGTCCAGGCCCATGTACAAACAATTAACATCCATGCACGTTTTATGCCATGTGCTGCTCATTCATTGAACTTCGTTGGTATTCACGCCTCTGGAGTGTCTCCAGATGCTATCACATTTTTTGGAACAGTACAAGAACTGTACAAATTATTTGCTTTCAGTGTCAAAAGGTGGGAAATGTTATCCAACAAACTTTCTACCACTCTCAAGCGTCACTGTGATACAAGATGGGCATCCAAATATTCTGCTGTTCATGCACTTTATTCACAGCTGGGAAAGGGCAAGAAGAGGAAAAGACTGACTTTGGAAGAAAGTGAGGACACTGTTTTGACAGGAAAACAAAGGTTCAGTATGGACTTTAATGTTATTTTTGACAAAGTCTTAGAACAAATGGAATGGCGTTTTAAATGTTTTAGTGACGTGTTAGATGACTTTGATTTTTTTTAACGGGCAAGTCTTTGCGATTTATGACTGTAGAAGATTTAAAAGCTAGTGCAAAACGCTTAGCAAATAAATTTGATAGGGATCTGGATGCTTCTGAAATATAGGGGGAATTAGCTAGTTTTAAGTTTCAGGCCAGTTTTTTATTTAAAAAAATTCAAGATTTTTCAAAAGCAACCTATCTTGACCTATTATATTTAATCAACAATATGTCCCTAACCACATCTTATCCAAACTTAGTAATTGCTTTCAGATTAGATTTAATATTGCCAATTCCTAATGTGTCTGGTGAACGAGGTTTTAGTAAGCTGAAAATAATAAAAAAAAACTTAAGGTTATCATTGGGTCAAGACAGGTTAACACACCTGGCAATTCTAACAATAGAAAAAGATATTGCTTAAAATATTAATTACGATGAAATAGTTAATGATTTTGCTGCTGTTTGAGCTAGAAAGGTGTAAACTGTAAGTAAAAAATACATCTGTTGAAATTTTTAAATAATGTTTCTTCTACATTTTTTCATAAGTAATTGAGGTAGCAATTAATTATAAACAAAAAGTATTCTTCATTATATAATACAGCACCTATTTAAGCTCATATAATCAGCACAGACTATTGAATAAGATTATCTATTTAATTTAATTTTAATTAAAAATTATTAATTATAATAAATGTTTAAAGCAAAAAAAAAATATTTTGTTATTATTTAATACAAATTAGCAAATTATAAACGGTACAATAATTGCAAGCCACAGTAATAATAGCAAGATTTTTGTTGTACAGCTAATGTATTACATCTGCAACAGGTATACAATACAATTTGACACCATAATCTGCTCCGGCATGACTGGGCTGAAACGGGGTGGTTGGAGATTGGGGGGGGGGCGCCAATTCCTCTAGCTACGGCTCTGAGTAGCAGCTCTAGTCCCTAAATAAAAAAAAAGATTCCTTCTATCTCCTGATTCTGCTATTATCTGTCTGTAGTGTCTCCCCCCATCCCCCACCCCTCCGTGTTATTGTTGGTCTTCCAAGACGCGTAGCGCTGATGACGATCTTCTATCTTGTCTTTTTATCTTCTCTGTGAACTCCTGGCGGGGTGATGAAACTGGTACGTGGCCTACTCTCGTCCATTCAGCGTCGCGGCGTCAACAACATCAACACGGCGTCGTCTGGGATCGGCTCAAACGTGCCTACAGGGCTTAACGGCGCGTGGAATGACTTCTCCTTCTCTTCCCCTTCCTCCTCTCTCTCTCTCTGCTTCGTTCGCACTTGATCATCTCTGACCTAACAGATGTAATGACGTCATACGTGGGACGGAAGCGGGCCGGGGTGGGGGGTGGGGGTCTTATCCTGATGATACAAATAACAGAGTTGGATGAGATTAGTTAAGGGAGGAGTCATGGGGAAGGGGGGATATCGCAACCCTTTCCAAATGAAATGGAGAAACGACAAATTGGTCGTCCGTCGTGATACCCCCGGCCGAGTGGTCTTAGAGTGGTATTATTACACTTTATTATATCTTTTATAAAAGGAAAATATTTATTTTTATAAAATAAATGATAACATATTTGACACCACCTTTGATAAAAATTAATTGTTTTACTAAATTTCATCACATTTACTCAAGTATATGATTGCAAAAATGGACTCCAATCATGTCAAATGGGTCATGAAACTTTTACAAAATTGTTCAGCAAAGTAGCGTAGTTAATTAAAGAACAATACACACCTGTGCTAATTGCCTAGGTGTAGAGTTTGTGTCTTCATATTGTACAATTTGGATGTAGAGGTTAAACTTTCAGATTTCGACATTTTCTTTAGTAAAAAACTAAAACATGTTCTAGAAGTTAAACTATTATTATTATAATTATTATTATTAGCACCGCTTCTTACTACCCGTTCGTGTTGTACGCACTTACGCTAATGTGTAATGATAGGGTGACTGTGAGATGAAATGTAGGACCTACAGTTTAACGTGGGATCCGAACCACGGTGGAGGCTTGGAACTCCACACATTCACAAGTTGTGATCAATACACGTCTTGTCAGAGGTGAAGGAAGGGTTTGACAATCAGATAAATATGTGCCGGGACCGAGGATTGAACCCCAGACCCTCAGCACAGAAATCCGACATCTTACCCCTAGACCACCAGGTCACCTATATATAAGTTAAATCTTTTATAAACTACAGTATTTAAAAAAAATATCTTTAACCTATCGTTAAAGATACATCATATTTCTTATATCAAAGATCTTAATAAATATGACAGTGCATTATCGCCATTCGAATTTGACAACCTAGCCTTTCTACTTTTTCATGAAGAGACATATATTTATTGCTATTAAAAATTACCTCGAGATTAAGATGGAGTGTTCTATTTTATGTATTACCTGACACCACAGACAAAACTTTCAGATGGATTTCGTTCAAACTTGATATCACATGGCCCGAGGTCAGATTGTGATTTATATTCCAGCCTTAAAGTTCATCATAGTCAACTAATTACTGATTTTTGAAAATCCTGTGTTTTTCGAAAATGGCTCTAACGATTTTATTTGAATTGTATATCCGAGAGATAAGTGTTTTACATTATAAATAGTTCTGAGAACTCTTTTTTCTTTAGAGCAAATGGATTTAAGAATTGTTTACTGACGACTGAATTTGGAAAATTTGAAATTTATAATATATTAAAAAGTATGTACGATTTTGTCGTACCGTACCGGCGTGAACGCAAAACAAGATGTTAAGCTTTTCTGAAATATTTTTCTCGGTATGGGGAGATCAGGGTTCGAATATCAGCTCGGCTTATTAATAGTTTTTTATTACTAAATAGTTTTCCAAAATCCCTCCACGATAGTGAGGATATATTTTTTATACATTTTAACTTCACCATCCCTACCTCATGAGTGCAAATATGGCAATAGTCAGGACGGGTGCATTGAAAAAGCTTAAGGCAGTAAACTCTCGGGATCATGATCAACTTAACGTTTAGTTAACGTTAAGTTTACAAAACTTAAAGTTCACTTAACGTAAAGAAACACAGTGTGTGATCGGGATTCAAGTAACGAGCATAGCACAGACAATGCATTTGGACTGTTTGAAAACAAATTGTTCACTAAAATGGAACCCAAGCACTCGGGTTTGATTAGGTTATAAGAACTTACAATAGAAACTTTACTGGACATATAAAATAAAGTGTAACAATAGGATACGTACGACCTTTTATAGTTCATGAAATGAAGACAAACCATACTGAAGAATTCGTCTGCACACCCTAAACAAACCAAATGAAGTAGTAAATAGCCGTCTTGACGTTGCTCGCAACATGATTGGCTAGCTAGAACACGTAGTACTCTTCATTTAACGTTTACGTAACGTGAAAGTTCTTCCCTGGGCAGCTCTTAAGTTAATTGAACGTTAAATGAATACTAAGCTAACTGCATCGTGAAGGCTCCATTTAAAAACTTGAGGAGAACCTTTATGTTATGTTTCATTACGTTATGTGAACATAAATGAAAATTACGTAAGCGTTAAGTTGATCGTGTTACTGGCATAATATAACATGCATGGATTGGGAAGGTAGATCTAAAGAAATACACCCGAATTAGTAGAAAGAAAGAATTAATAAAAAATCCCATAATGCGCCCAGCTGAGATATTAACCTCTGTTTCCCTGCCACCGAATATTCAGTAAACTTCAAGCAATTTTTTTTCTCTGCATCTTACTACTCTCCTGGGATGTTGTCATAACAATATTAATAGGCTATGGAAGAGGAAGGTAAAATTTAGAGGAAATGTATCCGCATTCATGTAGCGTGTAAGAAACGACAAGATTCTCATTAATTACTTAACCATTTGATTTTAAGTCAAAACATTTTCTGAGAAATAAATATATTAAAGCTTAAAAATTAATATTGAATGAAAATAATTTTGGTTTCTTTTTACAAACAATAATATAACGTCAATAATTTCGCAGCACACCTTTAGAGAACCACGGCCCTAGAAAGCTGAGATTTGGCATGGACGTTGTGAATCATGCTATATTTATGGGAAAATTCTGGAGCTTTAAAAAATAAAAAATGGTGGATGCAAAATGGCAGGTGCAACTTACAAATTGAGTCCTAGAGAGCTGGAATTTGGTATGGACGCTATTAATCATGCCATCTTTATAAGAAAAATCCAAAACTCGAAAAATTCCACATGTATGATCCCAGATGGTGGGTGGAGCGTACAAATCTAGTCTCAGAGAACTGAGAATTTGTATAGACGCTTTGAAGCATGCCATCTCTATGAGAAAAATCTAAAACCTTTAAAATCGAAGATGGAGGACGCAACGTATTCCAATAAACTGGCAGAACCATGGACACAAATCTAGCTACCTCCTGTTATGAAAAATATAAAAAAACATATTTTAAAAATAACAACAACAGGGGACAAATATAGCGCGAAATTCGAGATTGCCCTAATTACAAAATAATCACACTTTTATATAAAATTAATTTTGAATTGATGATTTATGTCACCAAGTTGAACATTTATAATGCGGTATTCAATGTCGGCTACACTCCAACTAGATGTATGTGTCATCTCATTAATTATTCAGGGCACATGGAACCCCCAACTTCCACTCTCTTTGTCAACTAACAACCTTACCAATTACTGAAAGCAGCAAGTCCAAAGGTCTATAGGGCAACGGGAACGTCATTTTCAGTCTAAAACAACCAGCAGAGCTAATACCGGCGCATTATCATCATACTCAACACCGAACACAATAGGTCTGCAAGCAACATGGCCGACAAATCACGTGTATAGCGTCTATCTACATTGTTACCCTCCACATCGGCCAAGTTTCTGTCAGAAAACCAGAGCACAATAACTTAGCATTTAGATAATGATCATGTTCTCGTCTCTGGAGGGCACCCATGTGTGGACGGGGAAAAGGGAGGGGGAGGGGGCGTTCATTCATAGGTGACAAAGCGCAGGGTGGTTGTTTATACTTAGAGGGAAGGGCGTCCATTGCGGTTTTATTAGCTAACGCATTAGAGTGCACTTAGGACACATGTATCAGCGAAGGATTATCCTCTCGCTAATCTCGTTCGTGGTGGATGTCGGGATGGCGGTCAACTTAACGTTCACGTAACGCTACGTTCACTTAAGGTTTCCCGAACGCTACGTTCACTTAACGTTCCCGTAACGCTACGTTCACTTGACGTTCGCCTAGTATAAATAAAATAGTGTGTGATCAGTAGAAATCGGAATTTGACCTAATTTTTTAAATACCTAAAATATACCAAAATTGACTTACATTTTTTTTATAAAAGGCACTTAATGAATGCACATGGCTAAATCAAACAGGCAGTTTATAAATGCAAACTAAATAAATGGTACGAAACACTCACACTAACTTTATCATAATTATTATGTATTATAGCTTAGAAGAAAATTTTCAAAAATAATTTCTCAATAAGCTACCCTTAAATAAGTTTTACCCATAAAAACAAACACATCATAAAGTTTTTTATTTTTTTATTTAGCACCACGTCTTACTACCCGTTCGGGTTATACGCTTAAGTACTAATTACGCTAATGGGTTAGGAATTGGGAAGGTTGAATTTAGAGGAAGTGAACCCACATTTACGTGAAGGAGAGTGGGAAAATATTTAGGACACCCCTCCCCCAGTTCATCTGACCAAGATTCGAACCTCCATCTCCCCGATCTCGGAGGTCTAGATCTACACGAAACTAGCGCGTTAGCTAACTACGCCACCGAGGCGGTTATCATCTTGTTAATCACAATAACCAATCGTTATATATAAATTAAAAACCAAATTGTTAAAATATATTTAACAAAATTCAAGTTTTTTTTGTAAATTACCTTAAAATTCTTTGATTTATGTTAAAATAAAAACGTATTTTTATTAACTATGATAAACTATTAACAGATTAAGGTCACTTTTAAATTAATTAATTTTAGATTAATAAATATATATTATTATTGATATGTAATATAGTCTCCCAATACTAATTTTAGATCAAAACATTAAAGAATTTTTTTTAAAATCAGTAAACTACCCATATCCAAATTTTATCACCAAAATGAGTATAAAACTTTGTCATTTTCATGTCAAACACTACCTAGATATATATTTTAAGCAAAATCACTGTTGCAATTTTTAAAATAATTCCAATTTTCAGAAGTCAATCATCAGTAAGAGGCCCTTTATAAAAATTTAACCCGAAACAAGGTATACAGGGTCATGTCAAAAACTCCCTAGATACCCATTTGAAACCAAATCATTGATTCATTTGTAAAATATTTCAAGTTTTGAAAATCAGTCATCAGTAAACTACCCTTCAACGAATTTTTGCCCAAAAACAAATTATACAGTGCTATTTCTCATGTCAAACAAATCCTAGATATGTATTTTAAACAAAGTCGTTAAAGGCATTTTCAAAAAATTTAAAATAAAAAAACTACTCTTCAGTAAATTACCCTTAATTGAAGGGCTAGGGTAAAAAAACTACTATTTTTGTGGTGTAGCCCTATAATATCCAAAGATAAGGATTGAACAAAAGCCATCAAACTGTTTTGGATCCAGGGACAGACAGACAGATAAACAGGTATGGAGACAGACAGACAGACATGAAGCCAGACAGAATTGTAAAATCCAATTTTTTTGGGTTCTTATTCACGTAAAACCTAAAAGTTTGCCATAATATCGAGATCAATTTTTTTTCACGATCACAATACTTTATCTTGATAGGAGAAAGTTAAAAATACATACAATTAAAATCCTTTAACAACTAAACTCTTGTATTTTGCTAGATTTAACATTTATTTACAAGTACAGTACATGTCTGCCTCAGAAGTAATAGCTACTATTCTTTCATAACGCAACCCTCTCCAGCTTATAGTCACATTGTCTCACCAGGAATGTGTATTTTACAACCAAACAAGCAAAGAGGATACAAAGTTCATTGCCCACATTATATTAATATTCCAATAACTGTATTTTTGAGAACATTTATGCATTTATAAAATATCGATTAAATTTTAAAATATACTTTCTCAACATAAATGTCTAAACACTATTCAAAAATGCCAGAAAATTACTCTAAATGCTTAAAATTACCCACAAAGTTAAAAAAAAAACATAAAAATTCAAAATCACAAAAAAAAAAGCCTATAAAAACTTTTCACAACCAAGAGATCATGAAAAGAATGTATACGCATATAATCATTGTCTGTAATATATAAAAAATAATCATGTCATAAAGATTCGAGTCCTGATGATCTGGATCCAGACAACGTAACTTTACTACCACTCGAGGAAAAAACAGACCATGAATTTGGACTGTTTGAAAACTTTTTTTAGCACTGTGTCTTACTACCCGTTTGGGTTATACGCTTGTACATTAGTTACGATAGAGGTTTCGACGATGAGAAAGTTTATATTTAGATGAAGTGTACCTATATTTGTTTACAGGAAGAATGGAAACCCATGTTGGAAAACCATCCTCAATACACCCGACTGAGGTTCGAACTTGATCTGCCCATCATAGGAAGTATATTCTACAGCGAGAATGACACCTTAGACCATACAGCCACTGAAGCGGGTGAAAATAAATTGTTCACTAAAATGAAGCCCAAGAATTTTGTGCTGATTAGGCTTCAAATCCTTTCAACAGAAACTTCACTGGATATATAAAGTAAATTGTAACATGAGGACACGACGTTTTATAGTTCACGAGTCACAGACAACTATACCAAAGAAGTCGTCCGCACATTATAAAAAAAATTTATTAAGTATTAAATAGCCATCTTGATGGGGTTTGCAACATGATTGACTAGCTAGAACACTTAACGGTCACGTACAGTGAAAGTTCTACCCTGAACAGCTTGAGAATGCATAAGACCATGGGCGTCGTTCACTATAAATTGGGGGGGGGGGGGGGGGGGGGGGCATAACATTTTTCATTGAAAACTAATTGTATTGCTACTTTGTTTTGGTACATCGTCACACTAAAATACGTCAAGCACGCGAAATCTAATTGCAAAAGAGAAATTAAGTCAAAACCCACAAAATAAAATAAATTTATAACGAATCCTGTTTGATAATAAAGAGAAGAAATAAACAATAATCAAATAATTAACATTGTCAGTAGGATGGATATGGTTAGAAAGTCATTTTTCTTAATTTAGAGCCATGATATAAATGTAGCAGGGAGGCTATCACGTTTTCTTACATCAATTGAGTCCATAACCATGTCCCTAATACATAAAAAAAATCAATTCGATAGCAAAGAAAACAAATAAAAAAGAACACAAAATACTAACATTAGGATAGAACTGAACCAAAAGTCCTCCTTAATTCAGACATGGAGACCAGTTGCAGCAACTTTCCTAAGATCGATTGAGTCCAAGATGTCGATGTGATCATGACAGAGGACAACGTGGTTCTGTCTCTTTTGAGTCATTGTGGAAAGCAAATATATCTTCAGCCGTTTGAGAGAACTGAAACTTCTTTCTGCCTCACAAGACGAGCTGGGTAAAATCAGCAACAGCCGAACAAGATGATCCATATTTGAAAACAAATTGTAATATTTCACGGAATGTTGAAAACCCTATCATTGTTTAGTTATCGAGTCGAGTCGGTTATGAATTGAATTTTCTCTTTGTAATGCATAAGTTAATGTACTCCATTATACAGTTCAACTAACTAAAATACATCATGTAGGGTGAATTATTAAATGAAGTTATTGAATTATTGGGGGGACGTGTCCCCCCGTCACCCCCGCTAACGACACCCATGCATAAGACCACACTTCGATACGTTATCTGGTTAGAGCGTAATATTATATTAAACGGGCTATGGAAAGAATTTACTAGACATTTAGTGCAAATAATAGGCCACAAACTTTATCACTCACGTTTGATAAGAGCATATATCGTACACAGTTTTTCCACGGGGTGGG
>CABFWO010000736.1:207202-255952 GCA_902155825.1 Timema genevievae
GGGAAGGAGGGGAGTAAGAACTTGGACAAGATATGCTCACTGAAATCCGTGGTCTTTCGTTCATCATCGATACAAATCTGCTCCAACTCCAAAAATGCCTCAAAACTTTAAACAGTCGGGTGTTCTGATGGTTGTTTTACAACATGGGTTTCTACTCTCCCTTCATGTAAATGGGGATAAGTTGATATGAGAATAAACTTTTCTCTTAAACGGCCATTTTTTACACCACTTCCGACCATATTCTTTGGAACCACTGCTGTTCTTATTTGCAATTATTATAGCCACAGCTACTGACACGATTGCAAATTCCTCTTATTTGGATGATACGATTCACACTGAAATGTTCACAACTGAGCTAAACTTGCAGTGATATCCTTGTATCGTCTAGCGGATAACTTGCACAAGTCTTGGAGCTGGGCGGGAGACATGTGCAGTTCATATTGCGCAGTTAACGTTGCGTAAAGGGCCGGCCCTACACGCTCCGTCTTCACGGTGCAAACCAGTTTGTGTAGGGAAGTCTACGGGGATAACTGATCGTGTAGGGGGGCCTTAACCTGTTATCTGTAGGGTGAGACCAAGGTCTCTGAAAGAATCTTTATAAGAGGGTACAAAGTATTTTTCGGGTCCCCGTTCCATTTTCTATAAATTCTGTCCAAAAAACCAAACTAACCAATCCTATCTGAAAAAAAAAAGAGCAAAAATAATATTTAATTTAAGCGTATTTTATATCTAAAAAAAAGGTAAAATTAATAAAACAAAAATAGTATACCTACACTAATAGTTTAGTAATAGTTCTAGTAGTGGAGTTGTGAATTTTAGTCCTCAATATATTCAAACATTTTCTGAGATCCCAGGAAGTTCCCAGAATCATTTTAGACCCCCAGGCCCCGGTACGATGTACCCCCTGCATCGCTCTCTCGTAGGTCCTGGGTGAGACGTCTGTTTCAAGCTGTATTATATACCTAAGTTAGGTGCTATCCGTGGGGTGAGATGGGCTCTTAAGACGTCTGGTTCAAGCTGTACTACCTACCTAAGTTAGATGCTATCTGTGGGGTGAGATGGACTCTTAAGAACGTCTGGTTCAAGTTGTATTACCTACCTAAGTTAGATGCTATCTGTGGGGTGAGATGGACTCTTAAGACGTCTGGTTCAAGTTGTATTACCTACCTAAATTTGTTGTTAACCATGGGAGTGAGATAGGCTCTTAAGTGGATCGTAAAATCTAGTTCACAATATACCCCCTACTCGAACCACACATTATTAAATAAAAAAAAATGAAAGTGAGTTTACTAACTCGCATTAAATTACTTTTTAAGACTCCCGCCCTTACCAATCCAACTAAACTGTGCCAACTGTGGCTTCTCTAAATTTCACTTAGTGCAAGTTGTACTTTCCGGACGAGTCTTTCTCTGAAGTAACCTCGGGGGGCATAAGAACTCTCAGGAGGGTAAAGAAGTGTTGGAAGCACTTGGGCGAAAAGAAGTGGCTAAGAGGGAAGGGAGAGGGGGGTGGTGCTTCTCTGCTGCAGGGGTTGCAACCCTTACCTTGAGAGAGAGAGAGGGGAGGGGTGTAGGATATTGATCGAGGAGAACCGACGTGACAGTTTGACAAATGACCCACCCACCATCAACCCGACAAGGAAATGAAGGTGTGGGCGGGACCCTTAGTGTGTTTCCTCGCTACAGCTTCCAACAGATGCTACTGGTCCATTTTAGAGATACACACACTTATTGGCAACACCAAAACACACGAGCGTGTGCGTTCTTCTCACAGGGAAACATAGCGTGAAGGAGGTGGCCAGGTGGAAAAACACAAGACCAATTCAATTTCAAGAATCTGATAAGGAAGACAGACAATTTCTAATCTAATTTTGTTAGCATCACGTCTTAGTTCGCATTCGAGTTATACGCTTATGCAATAATTACTCTGATGTTAGGGATGAGGAAGGTTGAATTTAGAGTAAGTGTACCCGCATTTTCTTGGAGGAAGAGTGGATTTTTTTTGTGTGGAAAAACCGTCCTCAGTACACCTGACCAGGATATAAATTCTGATCTCCCCGTCATCGGCAGTCCATTGAATTGCCAAAGTGACGTCTTAGACGATAAGGCCACCGAAGCGGGTATAGTCTAATTTAATACCATTATTAATATTCTCGTGTATTATGTGGGATCTCTATATACAGTCCCATATTAATAAGAAAAGCTTTTTTAAAACAAGTCAGTCCTTTTTTTTCGCTATCAAAATTGATAACATATTACTATATTAGTATTGTTATTGTACAGGTATTGATAATATATATCAAAAGTGGCAGCTAAAGTCTTTACGTATGAATGTGATACAGAGAAAGTAATACATTTGACTTGATAATATGGTCACATTAAAAATAAAATAAATTTTTACACAGTATAAACACTCTTTAAAAAAAAGTACCATTCAAATACACAATATTAAAACAAGAATACTCTTTGTTTCCACTGCGTCCTAGCTACTGTTCGAGTTATACACACACACACACACACACACACACACACACACACATGTATATTTGTGTGTGTGTGTGTGTGTGTGTGTGTGCTAATGAAATAAGTAAAAGGAAGGTATAATTTAAAGTAAATTTACCCACATTATAGCGAAGAAAAAGTAGGACACCATTTATTAAAAAAATTACTCTCGGTTTATCTGACCGGGATTTGAACCCCGATCTCCCCGTTGGTAGAGAACTGGACTATGTGAGCCTCACATTTAGTCCACGTGCTCACCAATGTGGTTAGATAATCCTTCTTGTTTTGTTATAATTAATTCAAATAAAATCTTGGTATTTAGATTACTACTTATTTTCCCATGTTTGGATATGGTCATTCTACCCACAAAATATTTTAACGGTTCGACTATTTATACACTGATTTATTGTGTCTGCGCATGCGCACCTTGTGATAAAATTAATAAAATATGTTAGATCATGGCTTAAAAATAGTAATTACTAAAATTATGACCTTAATTCAAAGAATTGGCAATTTATGCCCCGGGGGTAGCATATACATAACGTTGACCTGAAGATGTTTCATATAAAAAACTATATGTATTTACAAATAATACATTCATCCATTAAGCTAATGATTCATATGTTCTTTGACTTAACATATAAAAACAAACAACGGTTAGTTTTGCGTTTGTTAACCAGAAAATCTATTACTCTTTTCCTGGAAATTATCTAATAACTTTTGGTATATATAATCATAGTGATTTTCTAGTCCAACAGGTTAAAAAAAACCATACACAATGTTTTGAAAATGTAGTTTATGTTGGTCTGACGCTGCCATTAGAGACATCTAGTGTCACATTGACTGAAATACAAGCTTCAAATGTTTACCCATCTGCAAGCAGGGCTCAAGAGTGGTGATAGCGATGAGAAGGTTACGATGTTTAATAAACGAAACATAAGTCACGTTACTAATAAATCTGTGAAAGGGTTTTAGTTTGTGTGTTCTTGGTGGTTTATGAGCTCGAGAATTGTATTTGTTTTGAAGAGGGCAGGGGGGTGATGAAGGGGGAAGCAAGCAAACTAAGGGGGAAGCAAGCAAACTCGAGGGGGCAAGACTTATTCGTTGTTTACAGACTGTAATAACTCAGCCAGAGGCACAAGTTGGAAACAAGTAGTTTCCATCATAAAGTGTACATTTTGACTTATTAGGAATGTGAGAGATAATAAGAGTAACACCATTTCCATGGTGTATGGTTTTGGGGTTTTCGACAGCTCTTAAACATGACACAAAAAAACAACTAAGTGATTTGCAATGCATTAATGGTTCGTGTTCACACAGTCATAATATACATTCTGTGTTGAGAAGATACAATATAATAATAAATGTTCTAATAAGTATACATATTAAGATAAGAAAACTCCTGCTAAGGTCAGTATGTTTACATTACGTATAGCAAAAATATTTTTTGCCCAACATAAATAAAACATTGCTTCAGTAAATACATTTAGTTTAAAGACATTTGACTATAAAAAATTAATTGCACAATTTAAATACGTAAGTGTATATTTATAAGCTAATACTGATTCGATTGTTTCAAATAGTTACAGTTAACGAATTATAGGGGGTCAAAATTGCTATTTTATGTTTTTCCCATACCATTGTTAAGGTAAAGTAATTAACTAATTACTGTATGAGGCCCCATAAATTATTATTCTACTTTACCAATGGTACGCAAAAAGCATAAAATAGCAACTTTGTTCCCTAATACCTGTAATTATTTAAAATATTTGAATCACTATTACAGCTTATAACTATAAATTTTTAAAAACAATGCAATACATTTTAACCATCGAATAACCTTAATTTTCTACACATATATATGTTAACAGTTCTTGAATACTTGTCATGGTCATAGTGACATTTAAACAGGGCTTTTTTATATTTATTTGGAAAGATTCTTTTTAAATGTCTCTTCGCTCATGACAGATAATCTAGAACTGTTAATGTGTAGAAAATTAAACTAAACGTAATTACTAAAGAAATATTTGATTACCCACTTCAGTGGCTGAATGGTCTAAGGCATCACTCTCATGTTAGACCACACTGCTGAAGACGAGGGGGTTGAATCCTGGTCGGGTCTACTGAGGACTTTTTATAAATGGTTCCCCACTCCCTTCCATGCAAATGCGGGTAGCCGACCTCTAAAATGCTTCCTTACTCATCATTACCCCATTAGAGCAATTATCATATATTCGTATTACTTGACTAGGAAGTAAGAAGTGATGTTTAAAAATGTGTGTATATATTTGATTTATTCTGAGCCAAAAGTGTTTTTTTACTATAAAAGCTGCCAAAATACTAACCTTTAATAGTGTTACCTCAGTTACCTTCCATCTCGCCATAACGGTGATGTATAATTAATGGGATATATCCTCACATTGTGGTATTTCTTATGGGAATAACAGTTCTGGAATTTCAAAACAATCTTCAATTATTTTAGAAGACTGTTTATAAATTGACTTTACTTAGGCCTATACGAGGAAGATTATATCTATGTTTATCTCAGAACTGCAACATTTCGTCTTTGAAAATTATATAATTTAACCCTACCATTTATCAATTAAAAATTATAAAATTTAACTTTTAAGATTTATAATCCAGGGAAGTATTGATCATTTTTTCCATTTTGGTACGAAGCGTATTTTAAAGTAACAAACAACTTATTAAACAACGTTTGATTTATGGACGTCTCCGGTAGAACCAATTTAAACCCAAATATTATATTACGATCTAAATTAACATGCAGTTTTAATAAAACAAATTAAAATATAAAATATTACATCGCTTTGGATTGCAATTTTAAATTATATTTATTTATATTGTTAAAGAAAATATTTATCCGAAAGAATTTAGAAAATGAGCTAAGACCATGTTCAGTCTGTCTTTATAAGAGCCTTCTTATCTGATAATTATATAATGTTTTATTTTTAAGCACCGTGGCTTACTACCCATCCGATTATACGCATGTGTACAAACTATACTAATGTGCTAGGGATGGGAATGGTTGAAATTTTAAAAATGCACCCGTATTTGCGTGAAGGGAAAGTGGAAAATCACTTGAGAAAACCATCCTCATTATATCCAACCAAGATTCAAACCCTGATCTCCCCGTCATCGGAAGCCCAGTATATTTATTGCAAGAGTGACGCTTCATAACAATCGACCACCGATGCGGGTTGTTATAAAAGCTACTAGATCTAATTTCACCTATTCACACGTCAAGTCATGTTATCTGTAGCTGGGACTTTTGATAGATAGTATCAATTACCTATTAAAAATATTAGTAATAGAGAAAAATGTTTTAAATGTTGACCACAAAACAATTTTTTGTCTGGATTTTCTAAAACAGCGTTTCTTAACCGGTGTGCCACGACTGGTCGGCAGGTGTGCCGCGGGAGTTTGGGGGAGGATTGAAAAGAAGCGAGAAAAACATTTGAGGAATAAAAATACATATTTTTAAATCCACGACCAATATCATTTTTTAAATAACATCATTATTAAAATTTTAGCTATTAAACTTTTAAATAAAATCTTAATACTAGTTTTTTCCAATAATAAAATCTTTCCCTAAAAAAACTGGTGGTGTGCCTTGGGAAATTCAACGCCTTATTCAGTATGCCGTAAGTTTAAAAAGGTCGAAAATTGCTGTTCTAAAAGACACTTCCTATTAAAATTTGATTTTATTTCAATACAACCAGATTGCAGGGCCTACTATTTTAAGAGGTTTTTTTTTCGAAGATATTCTCACCAACCTCATTACACCTTCTGGCCTACGAAGAGGGAATTGAAATCATACAATAAAGAGAGAAATATGACAGATGCGCAAGAAGAGAAAAGAACAGGCAGATGGCAATAAAGCTAATGGTTAATGAGTAAAGAAAGGAATGTTAATATGTGAAAATTGAGAGGGAGAATTCCTCTGTTGAGTGTAAGAAGAAATGAGGGAAAATCTGGAGGAGGGGGGGATAGATAGAAAGAAAGTAGTTAGAATGAAATAGAAAAGAAACACGCAAGATTAAGAAAAGTATGAAGGAGAGGAAAAGCAATTTATACCGCATGACGGCCGGTCCACAAACTGACTGATGTTCTGAACACCAAGGGACATATTTCTTAATGCGGTGGATTTAAAAAAGAGGAAAGTAAAAGGTAAAATAAAAAAAGAGTGAAGCGATTGTGCGGATTCACCTGAAAATATACAGAGACAAGGCGAAAATATACTTTTCTACATAATATGAGATATTACGTCTGTAAATATATAAAGGGCTTGGAGCAATAACTATCACAACTAAAACTGTTAGGTTTAGGTAATATTTAGTTGTGTTCCTATATTCTCTAGAACAGAGCTGCAAATATATCTGAGTTAATTTCTTTAAATTCAACGTTTGTATCACATTAGAACAAAAGTAAGAATATTTAAGCTGATGGCGTTATTGAGTTTTTAAAAGCTTAAATATTAATATCTTAGAACTACTAATTTGTGACATGTTCTACTATTCCGTCCAAGTCCTTCAATTATGTACAGTACCACTGATCCCAGCGAGTTAAAGTAACAATGAATATAAAGTTAGTACCACTGATTCCATCAGTGGCGCAGGAACGTTTTTATTTGGGGGGGTAAAAATAATAATGTGCAGGAAAATGTAATACAGCTGTCCCTCACACTACGTGAGTGATTGGTTCTGATAAATAATCGCGTAACACGAAAACGCAAGTGAAATGATTTTAACATGGATGATATAAGGATTACTCCAAAGGAAATAAAAACCTAAAACTTGTAAATGAATGCCATTTTTAAAATTTTTATAACTAGTACAATGCTTTAGGTAGCCTACACCTATTGACAATCTTCAATCCCCTGAAATTTGTAAACAAACACAATTTTTAATCAATGTATCTAATTAATACAATGCTAAAGGCACACTCAATGTTAATCTTCAATCGCATGATAAAATAACTGGATTTGGCAAATCTGGATTATCACTATTTTGCTCTTGATGGTAGCTCTTGTTCTCTTGACAGCCCTTGGACGGGAAGCTTTTGATCTTTTGAAGGTCCTGGGACGGTAAGCTCTTGCTCTCTTGACGGCCATTGGACGGTAAGTTCTTGATCTCTTGAAGGTCCTGGGACGGTAAGCTCTTGCTCTCTTGAAGGCCCTGGGATGGTAAGCTCTTGCATTCTTGAAGGCCCTGGGACGGTAAGCTCTTGCTGGCATGAAGGCCCTAGAATTGTAGGCTCTTGCTTTCTTGAAGGCCCTTGTATGGTAGGCTTTTATCTCTTCGGAAGAACCTTGGACGGTAAGCTCTTGAAGGTCCTGGGACGGTAAGCTCTTGCTCTCTTGAAGGTCCTGGGACGGTAAACTCTTGCTCTCTTGAAAGCCCTGGAATGGTAAACTTTTGCTGTTGTGAAGACCCTGGTTCTTTAAACGGAAGATTTTCAATTTATTTGATGAAATGGTAAGACTCAACTGACGGGCAGCATTTCCCCTCTCTCTATAGAGTTATTTGTGGCAAGCCAAAGAACTCTGGATTTCTCTGACAACTTTGGTGCTTCTATCCATGTTAGGGTCATTCTCTTCAATGATTCTAATTGCACTGTCAATGTACTTAAATAAATCAGCAAATTATTTTGTTGAAAGTTGTTTGATAGGCTCAACAACATAAGGCTCTTCCTCTTCATTCTTTATGCCATTCTCAATTTCTAGAAGATCTTCATTGGTGAGTTCTGTTGAGTGGGATTGGAGCACTTGATCCACATTCGCATGGTCTATGTCCTCAAATCCAACATCTTGCTATGCCAACAATGTCATGTCTTGAATTGGAAAGCTCGTGTTTAGGATCAAAATTATGAGAATCAGAAACTTCAGGCCAAATATTTTTCCAAACTCCCTTCATACAGGACTGTTTAACTTCTGCCCATGCAACCCCAATATTGTCAATATCACCCCCCTAACACCAAACTGTACAGTAAAGATAAATGATTTCATTGGAATGTTTGTACACAAGGTCACACCACCACCGCACAGGATGACTGTGAAATTCCAGCTGACCATGCACTTTTTTTCTTTGAATCATGTTATAGCGAAAACGCGTAAAGTGATATCGCATATAACGAGGGATACCTGTATTTAATGGTCCCACTGTGCATTTTTCTCATTTATTTTAGTCATTCCAAACATTAGAATTAATACACAACAAAACATATTAAGAAAAATGTTATCTGATGCAGCTCAACTAAAAATTATGAAACACTGGAAATTAAAGTGGATTTCCATACACCTTTGCCCTATATTTTTTACTAGCTATACAACTACTAACCAGTTTTGCAATTTCAATTTTTCTGAGCATCTCAGGTGACTTAGTCTATATTGCCTCATCGTGGAGCGAAGATAGTTTTTAATGCATCCAAGCATTAAAAAACTTCTTTCTGCAGTAGCTGATGTAGCTGATATCACTATCAGAGTTTTCAAAATCTCTTCAGTGTATGCTCCAAGCACATTTTATTTTTATTATGTTAACATAGTGTGAACATTGTAGTCTTGCCTCAATAAGATGTTTACATTATCTCAAAGTTTTACTATATTATTTTGGGGGATAAAAATAATACTTTTTACCCCCCTCAATTTTTTGGGTGGGTAAAATTTACCCTTGTACCCGCTAGTTCCTGCGCCACTGGATTCCATTGAGTTAAAGTAATAATTACTCTAGCGTCGAAACCACTGATTCCAGTGAGTTAAAGTAATAATTACTCTAGCGTTGATACCACTGATTCCAGTGAGTTAAAGTAATAATTACTCTAGCGTTGATACCACTGATTCCAGTGAGTTAAAGTAATAATTACTCTAGCGTTGATACCACTGATTCCATTGAGTTAAAGTAATAATTACTCTAGCGTCGATACCACTGATTCCAGTGAGTTAAAGTAATAATATTACTCTAGCGTTAATACCACTGAGTCCAGTGAGTTAAAGTAGCAATTAATATAAAGTTAGTACCACTGATTCCGGTGAGTTAAAGTAATAATTACTCTAGCGTTAATACCACTGATTCCATTGAGTTAAAGTAATAATTACTCTATCGTTAGTACCATTGATTCCAGTGAGTTGAAGTAATAATGACTCTAAATTTAGTACCACGGATTCCATCGAATTAGAGTAGTAATGACTCTAAAGTAAGTATCACTGATTCTAGAGAGTTAAAGTTATAATGACTCTAAAGCTAGTACCACTAATTCCATAGAGTTGAAGTAATAATGATTCTAAATTTGGTACCACTGATTCCAGGGGGTAAAGTGAACTAAGTGATAACTATATTATTGATTCTTAAGGGATCGGTCGTGCTGAATTATTACTCGGAATAATCCTCCTCCCTACGTGTGAATAAAGCCTATAGCAAACATCAATCTCCGTCAACAAGAGATTATTTTTTTTAAAGAGCTCATAAAAATCGTTAGTTTTATGTCGAAACGCTTTTGAGTCACTGAGTGTCTCAACCCGGAGTTGGGAAGTTAAACAAAGTAAAATGCTATCAACAAAAGTCATATTTAATGTGTGATAAGAGGATCTTCTTTTCTGGAGCTGAAAGTCTTATTCAGTTCTTGGCATTGCTTGTTGCTGTGAAAGTGTTTCCATTCTCCGTGCATTAGTAAGTAACATTTTTCTAAACTAATCATATGATTGTAAAATACATGGAGGTTTTATAATTTTGTGTGAATTCCAGATTTTCAATTTCAAATCAGATTAGAAGCTTTCCTTACCAACTCGACTAAATCTATCAAATATTTAAAAATAAAAATATTTAAAATCGAATCTGAATCGAGTATTTTATAGTAGAAATGTCTCAAATCGAATATTAAATTAAATTATATATATATTTTTATTAATTAAAACTGTGTCTAACTACCTGTTCGGGCTATACTCTTAAGTACTAATCACGCTAATGGGTTAGGAATCGGGAAGGTTTAATTTAGAGGAAGTGAACCCAAATTTGCGTGGAGGTAGAGTGGAAAACCATTTAGGAAAAACCCAGTTCACCCAAGTGAGATTATAGTCTTGATCTCCCTGTCTTCGGCAGTTAAGCTCAACACGAAACCAGCGTGTTAGTTAACTACGTCACCGAGGCGGATAAATTATATATATATATATATAAATATATATGTTTAAAATAAAGCTCAGTAAAATAATAGGGCAATAAATCGTGCTTAAATAATCAATATATGTTAACTTTAAAAAAAAGTTAAGCTATTCAAAAGTCTCAGGGGTCATCCATAAACAACGTTACGCTTTATCTTACTCTTTTTTTTCCATCCTTCCCCCTACAAGTAACACTATAACACTATGAAGACATATTTTAGCCTGACTCATCCCTCCTACAACCTGTGTTACGTAACATTTCACATCAAGAGTGGATGGCATTATTACATAGAGAAGCTTTTGTGGGAGGGACTCATATTTAAAACTACTCAGAATTGTAAGTTATAAGTATGTTAGCCAACGGCGAAAACAAGAACAATAAGATATTTTTTCAACATTAGAATACAGGTATAATCCGACACCTTAGCTCAGTCGGTGGTGGGGCTGTCTACTGAGAAAAAGTCCCAGGTTCGATTCCCAGCATGGCCGAAAAATGTATCATTGGTGAAATGTGGGTTCAACCTTTCACAGTGATGAATTAAGGGGCCGGGACTGAATGTTGTGCCTGTTATAGTCTGAAGCTAGATTAGAAAGGCATATGAAGCTACGACAGGCCTATCAAGAAGATAGTGGAAAAATATATGGCTTGAATAAAAAACTGACTCAGGTTACAGGCCGGAAACAGAAATGGATGTAAAAAAGTAAAGAATATAAGATTTGTGTTACGCAACACTGTCATTTACTGTACCTACCCTTCCGCCAGGTAAGGACAGCTTCCACCACTCTAGCAGCATTGCGTAGTTAATGGATGACACCTTACTTTTAGATTGGAATTTCAAATCAAATTTAGGGATCTATTTGGATCTAACATTTTTAATTTAATTCGAATACTAGCAAGATTTAGATCCAAAATTTTGAAGCTTCACACAGAGTTAATATCTATCTTGATAAGTAAATTTATTAATTTATTCGGGTGAAAAACCACGCTGGACTGATTTTTTGTTGCACGCTACAAACTACCCTTAACCTTGAACGTCGTTTGCGAGAGTAGAGTGGGGATTAGCAAAACGGTCAATTTAACACTTTTAACGTAGAATTTAACGATAAATATGTCAATGTAATGTATGTACAGTAACTTATATTTTTTCGTCCAATTAATATTTCGGGAGAATAATGTGAACAACCAGCGATAAATCTCCATAGAGGGTGGTTTTTCGCAAAAAAATAAAAATAAAAAAAAAGTTCCATCGCCCTGGCAGGTGGGAATTTTATGGATATTTATTCCTGACCCAATTGAGAGTCCATATACCAAAAATAAACTCCCTATTAATTATTTCTCCTACTCGTTGTTTTTAAGTCTAATTTGAGCCTACTATTTTCTAGGTGTAGAAAATTAAACTAAATTTATCTACTGAAGCAATATTTAATTTATTTTGACCAAAACATTTTTTTTCCTTCGACTGTAAAAATAAGGTCCAACTTCAGTCTTACGTGTCATTTAAAATCCAACTGAGGCTAGTCAAACCTGGCTATCGACTAGCCTGGTATAAATGCGGCTTGACGAAAGAATAAATGAATGGCCTGGGGACTAGATGTTGTGTGTGTTCTGTGGCTGACTTGTGTAGTCCTTAATAGCAAATACCTAACGTGCTAATTATAAAGCGTGCAAACAATCAAGTTGGCCAACTGGTTATCAACAATTTTATTAGTCAACACTCTAATATTGCGGCTTTATAAGAAAAACTCGTTTTGCTCGTTTTAAAGTTATCGGTAATGTACTGTATATACCGCACTAAAGTTGCTCCGCCATTTTGTATTTTTTTTGGGGGTTAAAAATTAAAAAATTTCACTCTTTGGAATTTTCCCGTAGGTTACAGGCTAGAAGCTATAAATTTGCCAAATTTCAAGTTTCTAGCTCATCTGGAATGTCAGTGAGTGAGTGAGTGAGTGAGTCATCCATGTGGTTTTATATGTATGTATATGTATGGTTGAATCGCCATGAAAAGAGTTTGATGTGAGAGCTCATAAAGTTACTAGCTACATCTAATATCACCTCTGAGGGAACTGCAGCTCTTATGGAGAAAATGTTTATCTTCACTCTCTCTCTGTTAACTGTTGCCAACTCTCTTCACTTTCATTTATGTCGGAAGGTGGTGTGTTGGGGAAAGAAAGAGCTATTGGCAAAATGGACGAACCAGCGTTGCAAAATGTGTCATATATTTAAGGAAAGATTGACTACAATAAAACAAGAGAATGACAACGCTGTTTCTCAAAAGTAGCCGTGCAATTCCCTCATTGATGATATCCAGTGTATATTTCCATTCGTTAAGGATTAAGCCATGGATTTTTTTTAGCTGTTTTCATTGTGAGATATTATCATTTTAACATTTGTTTGATAAAAATAATTACCGTTTGTTTTTGTTGGCTTATATACATAATTTAATTTGTTCTTAGAAGCCTTTTTCCACGGAAATACGACTATATAATATAATCAGAGCTCTCCATTGTTACAGAAGTATAAAATTTAGAGGCTAGCATTTTATATAAATTAAACGTCAACTTCGGTCGAAATTATTGATCTTATTGGGGGCTTTCACACTTTGGTATTTTCCTTCACCTCTTAATTTTTTTTATTAATAGATTAGATAATACCCATGTCAATGGGCACATGGTTTATATGTATAGGTCGTTTAGTCTGGCTAGCCGATGACGGGGAGGTTGGGGTTTGACTCCAGACTGGGTGTAGTTTGATTAATCATTCCTAAATGATTAGTACACTACCTTCAACGCAAATGTGGGTACACTTCTTCTCAATTATACCAGCCTCATATCTACCTTATTAAAGTAGTTGAATGCGGGTAGCCCGTACAATCAGTGAGACGTGACGCAAAAAAGATTACAAAATAAACTAATTAGCACTTTTTCTCCAAATATTATAAACTGATGGTTAATTTCGTATGTGTACACTGATTTTGGTAGGAAGACCGTTCTGAAAGGGCTTTCTCTCTACCAGTATCCTACAAAATAATAGGGTTTTTGCAGGAAAAAAGTCCTTCCCGAACGGAACTCCTATCAAATTAATAGTACTTAAACCAAGCTATTTAATAGGAATCGTACTCTGGCGAAATATAATATAAATTGACTTTTTTACTTTCTGAAATGGTGGCTTTCCCTTTGAATATTTTGAAAACATCCTCGGTTCATAAGTTATCATTTTAAAAAAAGATGAATATCGGCTAGGTACAAATATAGGAACTATGGTCGAAAAGAATCGCTTGGCGTTTTAAATAATATAAGGTTGAACTTTTTATTTAATGTATTCTCCGTGCAAAACCATTTCTATTGAATTTTAAATTACTTTTTACAAAACTTAATAATAACTTAGTTTTATCTTATTTTCTAGATTAGTAACCACTGTGATGGCCGCCTTGATTCTATTCCTTGCATCTCTGGTCGTGGCTACTCAGGCATTCCAGTGCCCGATGTCCTGCAGATGCCTCACCTACAACCAGGCAGCCTGCAACAACACCACCCTCTCCGAACTGCCCCAAGAGTTCGATGCCAACCTGACTCATCTTATATTCAACTACAACAACCTTACCCTACTGAGGAACTCGACGTTTGAGAAGACGCCGTGGATAAGTGTGCTGTATCTCGAAGGAAACGGAATCCGCCACATAGAACCGGACACATTCAGACATTTACAGAATCTCAGCACCGTCTCGCTGTTGGATAACAACATAAGCAATATCCACCCGGATACTTTTACGTACAACAGCAGACTTAAAGTACTCATCCTTAAAGGAAACTACCTTCATTTAACCGACAGAACCGCGTTTCTCAACTCCAATTCCTTGTTAGAACTCGTCCTGAGTTCTTGTTACATCGACTATCTACCGAACGAGGCGTTCAGAGGTTTACCGAACCTGCTTAGTCTCAAACTAGACTTCAACAAGTTACATTGGTTGAATTTTCACTCTTTCTCGCCTCTCACTAGACTTACTGAGCTTCACCTGAACGACAACAAACTCGAGAGCTTACGGAACTACCCGAAGACACCCGCTCTGATGAGCTTGAGGAACGTGGACCTATCCAACAATTATCTGAACACCCTCGAAGTGGATATACTCGAGCAGATGGTCAACGTGGTCAAGTTGGACCTGACCAACAACCACTTGGTTTGCGTCTGTAACTTGACGGCCACTTACGATTGGTTGACGAGTCGTCGCGTCGTGACGCAGGCGACGTGCTTCGCCCCCTCAGTCGGTCCGGGGTAGGGATTGGATGGTTCTGAGGACGATGAATTGTGGCGGTCAGGTGGGAGGCAGCAACGGAACCACTATCTGGGGCAACTCCTCGTCTTCTTATCCAAACCAGCAGGGTTCGAACTGGGGACCGAATGTCGCAACGCAGGGTAGAAATGCGCAAACGCGTTTCGGTATTTCGATACTGTTGACCCTGGTGCCATTTATTGTTGTTTTTTGTAACTTCGGCTGAGGTTTGTAAAAGAATGGCTTAGCTTTTGATTTGGTTCATTTAGCTTAAATATTCAAAGAAAACATTGAAATGCTTAGAAAAAAACTCAAATAAGATATTTATTAAGCCTCAAGATTTTTTGAAAAAAAAAAATATTGGTCAGAATAAAAATGGTACCCCACGTTTTATGTATTGATCTAAACCATAGGATTGTAGCCCCTGATCAGTGGAACACATGTAGCTCACCGAATTATATTTTAAGGCCCACAAATTTGTATTTTTAATTTAACGAAAATAATACAAATCAAACATCAACATTTTAAAAAATTTCTTGAGGTTCTAGTTACCGATAAATTCCTTTATAAGTTGTGATTCTATTTTGAGTACATTTATGAGATCATGTTTATTAGTGACGTGGATGTAATACAATAGTATAAATTGGAGGTAGGGACATTTTATAAAGGGACATGAAGAGTTGGCATTACTGTGGTACTAAAATTTAAATATGAGATATCTGAATTATGCATTTTCAAACATGCTTTTTTAAATGATATATCTATCTATACTAATCAAATAAAAATATTGTGTAGATGTGTGTATGTCTGTCATAAGTATTGCACGATATTTACAGCACGCAGAGGGTTGAAATTTTAAAACTGGTAGCCCTTGTGCATTAATACGTGCCCCTCCAAACAGGAATTTTAAATTTTTAATTATATGGTTTTAAATTAATTAAAAATTGACTCGGAAGAAATAAAATGAAAAGTCTTTTCCCGGTTTGTTTGGTTGAAGAAAAAAAATTTGTTGCCATTACGTGGCTACCCTGGGCAACGTTGGGTACTTCTGCTAGTTATGAATATAAATAGACTAGGACTTTCAGTAAAATATAAAAATATCCAAATTTACACATACTTTTAAGTGTTTAAAATTATAATTATGTATGTATTAAGCTTTTTATATATTTATGAAAAGTGTTAACATGAGATTTATGTTTACATGATATAAACATTAAAAAAATTATGTAAACAAATATGATTGTTATTTACTCTTAGAAATTACTAGACCTGGTAGCACCATTGTATTTAAATACACACAGTAAAAACATAGTGTCCATGCATCTAAATATGTTCTATGTTCCTAGCAGAATTACTCGGTGTTGTCCGGGGCAGCTACGCAATGTATTGCGTGTTTACCCTGAACGACGCTTTTCTTTCCTGTTCTCTTAATTTTATTTCTTCCAACCCAGTATTTAATAAATTTAAAACATATAATCAAAAATTTCAAATTCCAGCTTCGAGTCGCACATGTTTGTGCACGGGGGCTACTAATAAAATTTCAGCTCTCTGCATGCGATAGACAGACAAACAAACTCTTTATTTAATTAATATGGATAGTAATTAAAAGGAAATAAAAAATAACTTTCAAAAATACAAATGTGTACCTCTTCTTTGTTTTTTATCACCCCTCGCAGATATTTGGGGCAATACAATATATATTTAACATATATTAAAGTAGCATTCAACTTTTAAAAATTATGAATTGACGGGTGTGGGTCTGGGTGCTGTGCCGGTTCTAGAATTAAGTTGGTTTGTAAGTCTAATTCCTATGTAATTGGCCGCTTAATAAAGTGTACGTTAAATAAAATAATACAATAGAGAATGCATGTTTATATAAAATAAATGTTACGTTGTAACTCACAAAATTTATATCTATTTTACCTAGAAGTGGAGATATTTACTTAAAACTCTTTAAGATATGTGAAACGAAATTATATAAATGAGAAAGTATACAATGTTACATAAAGATATTAAGAACAAAGTCACATCTCTGTTAACTATAGAGCATAACAATCAATAAAACAAAAATGTATTCTTATTTATTCAGAAAAAATATTTCTAGATACCTATTTATGAACTCTATCTTTATGGCTAATTTTAAAAAATTTCAAATTTTCTATAATTTGAAATTTTAAAAAATTTCAAATTTTCTATAATTTGTCAAAAGTAAACCACCCTTAAATTAATTAACTTTAGAAAAATAAACATACACTAATATTATGTAAAATAGTCCCCCGATACCAATTTTGAACAAAATTCTTTGAGCTATTTGAAAAAATTCAATTTTACAAAAATCAGTCGTAGCAAACTATTATTTTTTTAAATCCAATTTTTGGGCTAGGACACACATAAAATGTTAATATTCATCATAATCTTGAGGTTTAAAATTTTCATGATTACAATTCTTTCTCTTGATTTGAGAAAGTAAAAGAGTAAATGATTAATTTCTGATTAACGCTTGACTTATCAAAATTAACTTCTCAAAAAGAACAATTCCAAACGTCAATAATCAATAGAACGTGTCCAGATTAGTGTATTATTTAAACTAAACATATTTAGAGTTTCCACGTATTATGTCCTTTGTTTTATTTTTAGACGTTTATGAGTTATGACATACAATTTTGTACAAAACTTTTGTCATACTTTATTTATTTAAATTATTTCCTTTGACATATAATGATATAATTTATGTGTTTCCATATTTATGAATCCTTTGTTAGTCCTGTTCTGTATGGACGAACTTTTTCTAGTCTATTTGTTCTATGAAATGTATTTTTCGCTAACTTTAGTATAAAAAACATTTAGTTTAAATTTCTAAATATATCTATTTTGCCAAACATTCTTTTACTATTAAGTCCAACACGCATCGGTGGATGGATGGATTAAGACGTCAACCTTGTCTAATGTAGTTTGCCATTGACAGAGATGTCTGAGCTCAAATATTTTCCAGGTTTTTTTTTACATGAAATGATTTTATACTCACCCTCCACGGAAATGCAGGTAGTCTTTCATTAGACTCCAAACCACACCTTACTTTCCCTTACCTCATTAGTGTGAATATGTTGATATCTCGAAGGAGTAACGAGATCTAATGCATAGTAAAAAAAAAAGTGATAAACATTTTGGTAAAAAATACGGAATTGAAGCACCTCTTAACTCTTCTGGTTTTGAAAGTAGTTAATCAATGAGAGGATACACACAATCTTTGTAGTTGTGTTAAAATCCTTGTGTAGATCCACTTCAGATTGTTTGTTCATATTCAAGTTTCTTCTTACCCCACCGACAGAAACATTTCAAAGCGCATGTTGTTCTGATTACAATACTACTATGGTTTTTAAGATATAATTCAGGCATGTAGAACTCGTTTGATCATAAGTGCCATATTAAAAATTTGAAAATGCTAAAAGAGGGGAGAGGGGGTCACATTTCAATAATTTCAACGTTGTAATTATCTTAAGGAATTTACCTACCTGTGACATCACGGCAAGTCGAAATAGTATGTCCTAACTTATTTATGTTTTATTTGGCAAGTTATAAACTTATAACATTGAAATAAAACAGTAAATTCCTTCAATAAATCAAAAAATCTTCTTACGTTGTCACAACATTTTTTTGATCATACAGAATTTTAATATTCTTATTTTTTTTAAATTGACTAAAACTTAGTTTATTTGGTTTGTTCAGTAGAATTGCCTATAGGAATCTTCCTGCCAGGATGTTGATTAGAAAAATTCCTTAGAAGTATATATGTCTATCTAGAATAGGAAACAAGAGAATATTAATAATGAAATGTAAGTCAATGTTGTCCTGGTGCAAATATTAGAATGAGTGTTTATACTCGTCAGCGGAATAAGGGAAGCAAGGGTAAACAAGAGGCCTCACAGGATGAACTGCTTATTTTCTTCCCTCTCTTCCTATTTCGTACAGTGAGATCTAAGAGTGATAATGCTTAGAACGCTTAAGTACGTCAAGCTAATATGCAACCCGCTTTGTAAAATAGCTTTGAAATCTCTAAGTAGGCAACGTGTTTAAGTAAATATAAATTCATCATAGTACCTTATTATCACAAAAATAGTAGAGTAGACCCCCATATAAAATAATAACACTGACCTTTTTTTTAAACTAGAAATTTGAAACTTTTTATTTGCAGTTATTGTGGCTTTAAATCTAATGCCGAAGTTACTTTCATAATTGTTTAAAAATGTGTGTTCGTGTTCTTGTGTGTTTGGTCCATTTTCAAGTGAGAAAACTACTGTTAAAATATGTATGTGCTACCAGACATTGCATATATTTGATGCTCCAATTCAAAAACTTTTGATAGTCGATCCATGTCGATAATATAGTAAAAATGGTACACACTGACCTCACATGTCAGATTTCCCCAAATTATGCCAAATTCACAAATGTATTTCTAGGACGTTAGTAAAAATAAAATTGAGTTTTATTGTAGTTTTTTAATCAATGCGTCTTACTAGCTGTTCAGGCTATACGCTAGTGTGTTGGGGAGGAGAGGTTGAATTTAGAGAAAGTGTAGCCGCATTTTCGTGCAGAGAGTGAAACCATTTAGGAAAAAACTTAATTACACCCCAAATGGGATTCGAACCCCTATCCCCTCTCAATTGGCAGTTTATTCTATTGCGAAAGACCCATTTCGGTGGCTCATTGTCTAAGGACCTTTGGTGAGTTTCAATCGGGCTATAAAAAAAATAGCAAACTCTCGGTTTAGACCAGCGGTTCTTAGCCGGAGGGCCACGGAAGGTTTTTTTGGGGGCCTCGAAAAAAATTAAAATGTTATTCGCTTATTACCGAAGTCAATTATTTAAAATTTTACGTTTTGGAAGAAAGAATTCAATGATCGTAAGAATGCAAGTACAGTAGACTCTTATTTTTCCAGGGTGATGGAGGGGAGGGGAAGCATGGATAATAAAAATCACGGATAGTACAAACAATCTCCATCTGTTTATCCCTTCCATTCAAAATTTGCTACCATTTGTTTCTACTTATTTATGTGCAAAGGGATTTTCCACAATGGTGGATATTAAAACGAAGCAGTGAAATCGATTCCTGCATGTGAATAGCATTAAGTAATACAATTTAAACAAGAATAGACAAATTAGTGGAAAATATTCAACAGCAGAGCTCTCATTAAATACATTTAGATAAGCTAATTTCTGATTTTTTATTTGTTTGTTACTATAATCAGTACATAAAGCCACTATTTTAGAATACATTTTGATGTTTAATATGTTAGTAAAAACTAGGGGACCGCGAAGATATTTTAGGATATTCAGGGGGCCGTGAGTAATAAAAGGTTAAGAACCACTGGTTTGGACCATTTGACCACCAAAGTGGGTTTATTTGTATGATGTCTTAGCATAGGGTCCGCAGGCCACAAGTTTGAAGTGCTTGTTCTAATTAGTGTTTCGTTCACTGTTGGAAAGGATTCAGGCAACTTAGCCGCTTCAGTAGTAGCTTTCTATCTCTCTCTTTTTTCTTTTTTATCAGAGCAGTGGTTTGATAAGAACTTAACAAATGCTTTGCGCATGCCTTATCATAGATAATACTTCCTCGAACTTCTCGTCAAGGTGGGACAAACTTATAATTAATATAGAGTTCCAACTATATTTTCAAGCTCTCTGAGAAATGGAGATTTTAGTTTCAAGAAACAGCTAGAGAAAACTGATAAAAAAAGATGGGAATAAAAGTAAGTTTACGTTTACTATTAGACAGTAATTTGATGCGCGTAGTTTTATTGATCCTGATACTAGTAATTGCATGTACCATTTTACTTTCGTGACAATCTTGACGACGAATTATAAAATAGACTGAAATTTTTATTAAGCGTACTTTGATAATAGTTAAGAAAAATTAATAAAGGTATTGGAAACTTCTTATATTCTTAGAATAATTGTATTATTTATTTTTTGATATAGAATGAACCAAATTTAAACTACGTATATATCGAATCAATTTTAATATTTACCTGTTTAAAAAGTTTCCTATTATTAAATATATATGCACTTTTAAATCAACAAATTTATTTTAATAACGTATCGCAAAAATTTCCCTGAAATTTTAATTATTTTCGTTCGCAATATTTATTACTGATGTATAACACTAGAATTATTAAATCAAGGGGCTTCGGAAGCTCTTTAGAAGGGGGTGGGCTGGGGTGGAGCTCAACTGGGGGAGGGTTCCAGTAAAATTTTAAATTCTGGATGAATCCCCTTTTTTGCCATAATGTATAGATTGAGAATAGGGTAGGAAAGGCGGATTAAACAAATACAAACTTTTTGTGGTAAGTAATACGAAATTTGATTATATTCTATTTTATCGATAGTGACACCACTTATTAGAAGTGATGCCTTAGAATCACATTACTTGACATATGAATATATGAAATTAGTTTTAGTAGATTTTGTAACTGTCAATACTATGGTCGTTAGTAAGACTAACTAGCAATTAAATGTGGATATCCTGGACGGGTAGTAAGATGCGGGTGAAAAAATATAAAGCCGTTTTGCTTAAGCTCATTCGACAGTAAGAATTTGTTGCATAATTTAAAAAAGTGTATAAGTGTAAGCTATAAATAGTGATTCATTGATTTCAAATCAATACAGTTCAAGGGGTCAAACTTGCTATTAATTTCATGTTTTTTGCGTACCATTGTCGAGGTAAAGTAATTAATGTATAGGGCTGAAAGTTAGAATAACCATATATGCATATGAGGTGTACACAATGAATTAGATAAATATTATTAATATTAGTATATATATATTAGTATATATAGTATATATTTATATATAATATTATAAATATTCATATATATAAATTAAATATTTATATACAATATTATAAATATTCATATATATAAATTAAATATTTATAATATTATCGATTGTAATATTATTAATATTATAAATATTTACATATATTTATATATGAAATATATTTATTATTATTAATCATATTAAGATTAATATTATAAATATTTCATTGTGTACACTGTACACCTCCTATGATTGTTTAGTTAATAGCAAGTTTGTTCTCTTATAACTCGTGAACTGTAATGATTGGAAATTTAAATTATTGAATCACTATTTATGGCTTATAATAATATTATTCTATACTTGTTAAAACTGTGCAGTAAAGTTTTTAGTGTCAAATGACCCTAACCTTAATTTTCGTTACCTTTATAAAATATTAAAAACTTAAACTCTTGCATAAAAAAGAGTTGTAGCATATTTTTTAATTAAATTTTTAACTCTCTTCTCTCCCTTTGAAGATAATTATGATGTTGATTCTTTATAAATACACTGACTCTTCTTATCAGAAAATCCACTTATCTGCCACCTTCTAACAAATTGTTCGTGTATAAAACGGTATTCTAAGACTATGTGCAAATATCATGTAGGTTAAATCAATGATACGTCCTTTTATGGATTGTTTAAATTTTGAATAGTGAATGTTTTAACCAAATTTAATCTAATATAATTTAGGTACTCAAACCCACTTTATTGGCCGCATGTTCTAAGGCATCACTCTCGCAATAGATTGGCACTGCTGATGACGGGGAGATCGTGGTTCGAATCCCGGTCGGGTGTAATCAGAGTTTATTTTTCCTAAATGGTTTTCCACTATTCCTTGACGCAAATGCGAGTATACTTCCTCTAAATTCAAGCTTATTCATCTCTAAAATGTTAGCGTAATTAGTATATACGCATACAACCTGAACAAATAAACAGGTAGTAAGACGCAGTGCTAGAAAAATTAGTACATATAGACCTACATCTATATTTTTAATTTCGAACTTATTATATTAATATAATATTTTGGATGCAATTTATTTTAGACCTGCAGAAGTACCTGGCTTTGCCCGGGGTAACCACGCAATTAATTTACAATGCATTGCGTGGTTATCCCGGGAAACGCTTTTCTTTATTTCAAACAGGCAAAAAAAAACTCATAGTTTTCTTTATTTCAACTCTCTTTAAAAATATAATAAAAAATTTAAAATTCCGTGCTTTGAAGTGTACACGTTCATGCACAGGGGCAACTAATTTTTAAAATTTCAGACCTTCTGTGTGGTAGATATCGCGCAATGTTCAAGACAGGCAAACAAACAAACTCTTTATTTTATTACTATAGATGTAAATTATAGAATATGTATAACTTGCACTATGCGCTAACATCTTTGGGGTACAAAGTTGAAGAGAAACTATATAAGGGTGTAGGTGAACAAATTAGGTTGAATATCAATGATCTAAGCTACCTAGACAGCCTCCCCTCACTAAGGGATGTTTAAAAACTGTTCTTTTCCTCCAAAGGTTGACGGCTTACTCTTGGTGCTGGTCGTTTTGTTATCGCTGACATCATCACAGGAGCTTCGGACCCCCTGCCCGTCACCATGCGAGTGTTCCGAGCATCTGGTGGATTGCTCTCTCCGCTCCCTCGCCGAGATACCGCGAGACCTCCCGGACACCACGATAGCCCTCACGGCAGCCCACAACAACCTCACCACTATAACCACTAAGGACTTCCCCCGGACCAGACCCAAACTGCAGAGCCTCTACCTGAACAACAACACCATTAAATATCTAGAGATAAACGCGTTCGGCAAACTCGACAACCTGAAGGTGCTAGACTTACAGGGGAACCTCATTAGAGCCATAGAGCCGAAAACATTTATAAACAACAAGAACATTATGAAGCTAGTACTCAGCAGTAACAAAATATATAAACTAGATCTTGGAACCTTCGAAGGACTAAACGGCCTTGAAGATCTGCGTCTGGACAAGAATACTATCAAAAACATTGATTCTAACGCCTTCCGACACAGCCCGAGATTAAAGAAGTTGGTCGTCAGTTGGAATACAGATTTAAACCTCCCTGTGGAGGGTTTATACTTCTCCACACCATCTTTGACGTGGCTGGAAATGGATCACTGCAACCTGTCGAGCCTGTCGCCTCATGCTTTCGATAACATGACTAACCTTAGTTACCTGAGGTTGAAAGGTAACCGTCTTCAAAGGGAAGATCTGCGAGCTATTAGAAGATTGAGGTCTTTGAAATTCCTCCACCTCGAAAACAATGCGGTCGGCTATGTGCATCCGAACACTTTCGACGACATTAGTCTGGAATGGCTTTACCTACGTGGTAATAGTTTGTATTTGGTGCGGAACCAACCGTTTCTAATGACGCCCTCGCTGGTTATGTTAGACTTAAGTATGTGCGGCATAGTGAACTTCCCACCTGGAGCTTTACAACATTTAAAAATACTTCAAGGACTAGTGTTGTCACAAAACCGTCTAAAAACATTTTCTATAAACTCGGAATTAGACCATCTTGAATCTTTAGACCTGTCCCAAAACACTATTGAAGCTATAAATTCGATGCAAGGTTTGAAATATTTGGATGTGAGTTTCAATGACATAGACACCGTCGAATCCGATGCGTTTATTTATAACACTTTATTATCAACTCTCGATCTAAGAGAGAATAGATTACTAAGTACGTATGGACTTTTGTTCAACGTCCCCTCCTTGGTTTCCTTGGATATCAGCGGGTGTGGGATAACTCACTTATCCGCGGATACATTCCAGAACATGGACAACCTAAGAGTGCTTAAGATGAGCAATAACGCAATAGAAAGTTTGAATTTCACCGCTTCGATGAGGAACTTGACAGCCTTAGACTTATCTCGAAACTCCTTTGTTGAGCTTTATGGTCATTTTTTTTATGGTTTACCGAATTTGGCTTATCTTAATATGTCCGGTAATCCTCTTCTTTGCGATAATCTTAGTCAAACGTGGTTTTGGTGTTCGGACATTGATATCCGTGTCCACGCGAACTGTCCGTTTTTCAATTATTTCCGTGGCAACAGCAATTCTACCGCCTGTGAAGCGCTTCGTATCGAGGAAATGAATAACGCGAATAAGAAACTTCAGCCGGCTAATAGAATGCTGCCAAGCGTCAAAAGGGGTGATAAATTAACCACGAAAGTTGATAATCAATCGGAGACCAACCATGAAACCGATGTTGAGATATTCAGTGGAATGAGCAAAAATATTTCGAAAGGAGACCTTAAATTTTTTGGAGATTTCGATGTGTTCAACGAAAGTTTAGAATTCAACCAATCGTCCAGAAGTCTTCAGACTACCATAGAGAAATATACTTTTCTGACCATTATCTATGTGGCAGCCGGAGCAGCTTCGATTATAATATTTATATTCTTGATAACGTTATCACTTGATTGTTTTATCGCCAAAAGGAGGTCCAAAGTTTTAAAAAGAAAGGCATCTAAAAAGACCGCAGAAGGTAAATCAACCCTGGAATCCCAGAAGAATAAAAGAAAATCAAATACTTCTCAGAGTGATGCATCCAGAACTAAGGCTCCTGAGTTGAAACCGTTGCAAGGGAATTTCCGTCGTCAGAATCCCCAAGGTAGGAAGTCACAACGACCACGGCAGAGGGATTCCATATCCTCCCGTTCCGGAGGGGACAACCCTCGTTACATCACGTCCAGCGTCAACGTGGACGACGTGGAGCCAACGACGTACCGACCTCACGAGCTGTGGTCGCGTCAGTTCCGCGAGCACGCAGAGTCCAGCGTCAACGGGACGCCACCCCCGTACGTCGAGTCACTCACTCCCACGGATATGACAGACTCTCCGTCCCGTCCCCCTCAGCCCTGGGGGCGACAGTTCAGTGGGGAGACTGTGGGAGAGAGCGTCCGAGCGGGATCGGAGAGCCCTCGTTTTTTTACGTCTGTGAGTGGGAGCACGATCAGTTCGCCCGCTAGTCCAAAGTATCCGGCACACAACTTGTGGAGCAGACAGTTCAAATAGCACAAGGATGGAAGCAGGGGTGATAAATGTATCCTACATTTACCCTTACCTTGCTTAGTTCCACTATGGTGTGGCTTATATAATATGGTCATAGTGTACTCAGTCAAGATAGGAATGGTACCCCCTTGGTCCCACTATGGTGTAGCCTGAAAAATAGGGTCGTAATATATCAGTCAAGCTAGGACTGCTAATTTTCAGAGTAAATGAAGTTTACATTTATACATACTGTAATTTGCTCAAAATGTGTAGCGAAAGCTAGAACTTGTTTTTAAGATCTGAGTGATGGATTCTTTTAAGAAAAACATGGCGCACAGAATTTTTTTTTCCCCTAATATGCCTTCTTAGTGATCGTCAAAAAATTGTAGTCTTAATAAAATATTTATTTATACCTTTTTTTGTTTGGCCCAGAATAAATATTACCAATTATCTTACTAAAACTTTTGTTCTAGGGATAAAATTGCTTTAAATATCTTGACCTTTAATTTGTACAGCGAGATTTGAATAGATATCCACAGTGTCGTGTAGTGAAATGTTTTAGAAATAAGCAGAGCTTGTTAATACCTGCTATATATTATCGTCCACAGGATTCCTGAATGAACAACCATACATTAGTAACATATTTCCGTTGATACTAGAGTAACCTCGATGCGTTTCTGCGTTCCTAGATGATACCTGAACAATGAGTGCTCTACCGAGCGATGAGAACAATCCCCAAGTTACAGTTTTAACAAGCACTGATTATCCTGGCCTCACTCCGCGACATGACATAGCTCAGTAGATACCATAGTTATTATTTATTTTATTTGATTTAGAATGAAAACGGATTATCCCTGTTTCACCTAATCTTCCTTCACCACTGTCTCACCTCCCCTTATGTCCCTCCACCTTCTGTCTCTCTTGCGCTAATGGCCAGTATTTAGTTTCTTTTAAAATTATTATCACCGTGTTTTACTACCTGTTCAGGTTGTACACACATATAATAATTTCTCTATTGGGGTAGGGATGAGAAAGGAAGCATCTTAAAGGTAAACTACCCGCATATGCGTGCAAGGAGAGTGGGAAACCTTAGGTAAAACTTCCCTCAGTAGACCCAAACTGGACTTGAAACACGATCTCCTTTTCATCAGCAGGCAACTCTAACACCAGAGTTACACCTTAGCTTGGATCATTTTATCACTGAAGCGGGTTGCATAAAATGTTGACTTGATTATATGGTCCTATTAACTTTTGTACCTTTGGTTATGAAATAACATAATTTGGGATGAACGTTACTGGCAAACCACACTGACGCCTTGCTCTGCGTGACCACTAGTTCGGTTATGTCTGGATTTAAACGTGGAAGAAAGTGAAACATATACAAGGGTGTAATTTATTATAATTGATCATCTATGTAGTAAAGATTTTGTACATGGGTTCAAATATCAGATATGTATTATTATTATTATTATTGGGTCTTACTATCCGTCCGGGTTATACGCCCTTATGCTAATGTGAAATGGTAAGGTAATTGTGAGATGAAATGGTGAACCTACAGTTTAACGTGGGATCCGAACCACGGTGGAGGCCTGGCATTCCTCACATTCACAAGTTGTGATTAATACACGTCTTGTCAGAGGTGAAGGAAGGGTTTGGCAATCAGATAAATCTGTGCTGGGACCGAGGATTGAACCCCGGACCCCCAACACAGAAGTCTGACACCTTACCCCTAGACCGCCAGGTCACCCTATCAGAGATGTAAAGAGTGAGTTAGATAGAAAATAACTTTTTTTGATAGCTATACAAATTACTGAAATAAATTTCATATAATATTCTTGAAATTGAAAAATGAAACCTGAACACAGGATGCGAAGCCGGGACCTTTGGTTTAGTACGCTAATGCCCTTACCACTGAGCTATCCAGGAGTCGTTCTTAGACAAGGTCTGTAGCATGAAGTTTATGAGGAGCATGCTAGCTGTCACCAGAAGAGATTAGGAATGAAGATGTAAGGTCAAGAGTTGGGGTGCAAGGTGTACATGAGATAGTTGAGGAAGCAAGGATCAGATGGTATGGACACGTAAGGAAAATGGGAGGGGAGAGGATTCCAAGAAGATTAATAGATATGAAGTATGTAGAGAAGAGACCGCAAGAGATACCAAGGAAGAGATTGGAAGAACAGATAGCAATAAGTGTGCAAGTGAGAGGAGGAGGGTGGAAGAGATTGCAGGAGGAAGAATGGTGGAAGGAACAGAGGGAGATGGAGGCATTTTACTAAACGGACCTGGCCATAGGCTGGAAACAGTTTATGACGATGATGTATGTGAAAAAATAATTAAAATGTGATTGAAGAATGAAACGGGATGACTCCTGGATAGCTCAGTTGTTCTATTCCCGTGTCCAGTTGTAATTTTTCCATTTAAGGGATATATTTAGATTTGGCTATAACCTTACTTAACATTTATAATAGCTTGGTTATTTGATCCATCATATCTCATATAGTCATACGTCAAGTCATGTATTTCTGCAAATGTCACTTTTGATGGATATTATCACTAACACCCGTTTCAGTGGTCGAATGTTCTAAGGCGTCATTTTCGTGATATACTTGCCAGCTGATGACGGGGAGATAAAGGTTTTAATTCTGGTCGGGTCTAGTGAGGGTGGTTTTCCCTAAATGGTTTCCCACCCTCCTTCCACGCAAATGTGGGTAGATTACCTCTAAAATGCCTCCTTCTCCATCCCTATCCTATTAGAGTAAATTATAATATAAGCGTATAACATGGACACGTAGTAGGACGCGGTGATAAATATTTAAAAAAAACTGATACCTATGAAACATACAAGAAATATATTAAAATGTCATCAATGTTGCTTGCAAAATAAAGTTTGTATTTGTCCAAACGACTTTTCCTACTTAATCCATAATTTTTTTGTGAGATGGGTAAATGTAAAAATACATAAGTCGACTTGTGTTTGGCTTATTATTTCTTTGAAAAATATAATTATAAATGCAACTAAACTAAAATAAATATTTTACTATCGGAGGAACGTGGAAAGCTGAACATATCTTCACCTTAAATAAAAGTGATATTACAATCTTTGAGAATCCAAATGACGCGTGGTTCAAACACTACCCATATCGTATCAAACTGAACAACACACAGCCTCACATTGATTCGAAGCGCCAATTTTTTTTACTATTTTTTTTCTCCGGGTACTGCCAATCTCGAGTCTTCCCTTAATACCGATCCGTTGTCCGGGCTGCACTCTAAACTGATAAAGGTGTTTGCTATACAAACATCAGCAGGAACGCTAGCGCTACTCTAACCAGATGTTGTTTCGCACACACACGCATCTAAACATTAGTGTGTGTGTGTGTGTGTGTGTGTGTGTTGCAGTTGAGATCACATATTGCCTACCTCGTCGAAAGTTTTTCTGCATCTCCTTTAAGGGTCGGTAGTGTCACATGTGTTGCTGTCGTCGGCTTTTAGTGAAAAGACGGGAGTGTATTGATAACTATATATATAATAGTCTTATACGGAAGAATATATTATTTAATATGCTTACACCACAGAAAATAAATGTTATAATTTAAGGTACGTGCCTATGCTGTGAATATATAAAATGTACAGTACCTAGATAATTCTGTAAACAGGTTAGTAAAAATAATATAATAGTAGATATGATTTAGTTAGTTAGTTTTTGTTTTACTATAGTAGATTTCGACAATTCGCCAGAATATATGTAAGCCAGGACATATATATGACTACATAGTACATATTCCTTCAAATAGTTGAGGTTTATTTGATAGATAAATATACACTATGTCCATATATATGTATGTATATATGTTCTGGTTTATGTATATATGTCCTGGTTTTTATATACATATTGTATATCCTAGTGAATTGTTGACACTTATTGTAATATTTATAATTATATATATATATATACAGTGCTGTATTTAAGGAGGGGGGCGATCTGGGCGATCACTCCCGGGTCCCCAAATAAAGGGGCCCCCACAAATCCCCAACAGAAAGAAAACATTAATTATATGTTTTTACTGTAGAGATATTATCTACATATTATCTTCAGTGGCGGTGGAACCTTATTTGTGATGGGAAGGCCAAGCAAAAAAAAAGTTTTTATGGACTTGCCTTCCAAACCCCCCCTCCTCCCCCGTAAAGGTTTGAAAATTAAATGTCTCTAAAAGCTATTTGGAGTGGCCCTCCTCAATTTTTGAAAATTGTTTTTTTTTTAACTATTTGGAGTAGTCTTCTCCGAATTAAAAAAAAATGTTTGATGCTTCCACAAGTAATTTGGAGTGGTCCTTCTTTAGAAACTATTTGGAAATTGGATACTTCTAAAAGCTATTATAAGAAGTAACAGGATTTATTTTTTAATTTGACTCTTCTAGAAGTTACTATTTATAGTGACCCTCCCCTAAAAAAAATTCGAAATTTAGATGCCCCTTTAAGCTATTTAGAGTGCCCCTCACTGTGATATTTTCCGACAATTATATGCCTCTATAATCTATTTCAAATAATCTTAAGACATTTAAAAAAGTGGTATATCTTTAGATGCTATTTGGAATAATTCTCACTTGGAATTTTTTTTAAATTGGATGCCTCTATAAACTATTTGGAGTGGTCTCTCCCTACCTGGCCCATTTTTCGAAAATTGAGTGCCTTTAAAAGTTATTTACAGTTTTATACAAGTCTTTCAGCTTCATATTCGAGAATTTCAGAAAGTTTGAAATACGTCTTAAGAAGGGACTCTTTTAAAAACTATTTTGTGTGGTCCTTAGGCCTATTTTATATATATATATATACTCTTTGCGCCAAGTCTTAATATCCATCGGGACTAAATGCATTTAATGACAATAATTGAGTAGGAACGAGGAAGGCAGAGTTTTATAAGTTATTTTACCCACATTTGCGTGGGGGGAGGGGGGGGGGGGATAGTGATAAGCTATTACGTAAAAACTACCTCCAATATACCCAGCTGGAATTAGAACACTGGCCTTCCCCAGTCACCTCTAAACCTAAGCTTTTTATTTAGTCCGCGTGTCCACCGATGCGAGTTAAGGACTTGTTAAAATCAGGCCTTTCATAAAGTTAATGTAAGGTATACAAAATATATTATGGCATACCATTTAAATATAAGCATATAAGAATCCCCCAGTTTGACAAAGTCAATATTTAATTTGTATATAAGACATAATTACTATTGCATTTAATATAATTTCTCTTGTTGCTAATTATTTATAGTAAAACATAATTTCTACACGTTCTTACCCGCACCAGTGGTCAAATGGTCTAGAAACAGAAACGTTTTGTGTTAGACTGAACTGCCGGTGAAGGGAGATAAGGGTTCATATCTCAGTCCGATGTTCTGGTGGTGTTTTTCCCTATATGGTTTCCCATTATTCTCAATGTAAGTTCGGGTACATTACTTATACATTTCTACCCTCCTTATCTCTATAAATAGGATATGCGTATAAACCGAACTGGGGAATGAGACGTTGTGAAAAAATAAGTAAACAAAGAAATGTTTTTGTGTTCAAGCACAAAACAAATCGGGAACAAAATACGATAGTTTTAAAAATAAAAGAGCATACTTAAAATATCTTTCAACAAAAGTAAATTTGGTAGAAAGAATCATGTATTAAAAATTATGTCGCCTACTTTTAACATTTTTAAAACATGAGTTAAGAATCATATATAGTTCTTGGAACGCATCTTAGTATTTAACGATAAGGTCGTTATTTAATTTTACTGATGGTGTAAGGAAAAGGGATTAGTACGGAAGAACTCATGGAAAGTGTACCCTCATTTGCATAAGAGATAGTGTAAAAAAAATTAGGCAAAAAAACATCCTAGTAAATACAACCGGGATTTGAACGTTGAGCTCCCCATCACTGGAAAACTAGACTAAAAGAGTTTGACTCCATAGTCCACGTGCCTACTAATTAATTAAATCATACTTTTAAAATAACATTTCAAAATTTTTACACACTACTTTATTTTCCTCAAATAATTTAGTGAAATATTTATTAAATATGGTGTTTAATAATTAGGAGGCTCAGTAATTAAACGATTATACAAAAATAAGTAAAGATAAACAAATTAAGGTGATAATTTAGGGTACACGAGTTAAGAGGGGTGTTTTTGCAGTTTTTTATAGCAAAACTTTTTTTGGTACAAAATAAATCAAATATTGCTACAATAGAGATGAGTTTAATTTTCTAAACATGGTGATATCAATAGATGATGAATATCTGTCATGAGCATAGCGCAATTAGATGACCAAAGTTTTAAATGAAGAGAAAAAAATGTCATTATATTTCAGGACACCCTTGACAGATATTTAACAATAATTGTCAATATCACCATGGGAAGAAAATTAAACTGTATGTTTCTACTGGAAAAAAATATTTGATTTAATTTGAACAAAAAGTTTTGATATAAAAACTGCAAATCACTTTTCTTTTCTCACGTCCTCTACACTCCCCCCTTAAACGAAAATTTAGTGAAAAAAATCCACCTAGAGAAAGAGGGGAAAATGTGGGAAGAATCCATTGCATAAACGTGAGGTTAATGATGGTTACATTTTTGTTTCAGGGTGTTCCGACTTCATGAAATTATAAAAATGATTTCATTAATTTCTCTTCTAGTGATGATTTCTCATTCTTCATCGAAACCCAGATGTTCATCATGGAAATCATCGGATATTGAAGTTGTCTGCTCCCATTTTGCTCTACAGGAACCTCCGCAAAACTTAAGCATTAGTATCGAGTCTCTAGACATCTCAAACAATAACATATCTTCTCTTCGCGGAAACTTTATGTCATCCCCAAAACTAAGCAAACTCTACGTTAATGACAATGGAATTAGTTTTGTCGCTGAAGATGCTTTCTTCAAGCTAGAAAATCTTTATGTTCTTGACCTTTCAAGCAACTTTATTCAAAGCCTACATCAAAACACGTTTGTTAGCGTCTACAGGTTGGGAAAGTTAGATCTTAGCAAGAACAGAATCCGTTTTTTCAGTCGTGATCTATTCAGAAACAACCTGCAACTGTTCAAGCTGAATCTGAGCCACAACGCTTTGTCTTTGCCCACTTCCGGCACATTTCTTGACACAGTTTCGTTGAACCATATATACCTACAGTATGCGCACATATACTCAGATTCACCGGAGTATTCGTGGAAGTCGATGAATCCGGATTTGTTTCGGTCGATGAAAAACTTACGCACCATAAATTTGGAAGGAAACGGAATCTCCGAACTACCGGAGAATATGTTCACACGAAATCAAGGATTGATTCAACTTAATTTAAGGAACAACCTTTTAACTTCTTGGCCCTCGCCTGCGTTTCATTCAGAAGCGCAGATTTACAGCTTGGACATTTCCAACAACCTATTACAAACTCTCGACGAACGCTTTGTAAAATCTTTGGGTGATCTTAGACACCTCAATTTATCTAACAATCCTTTTGTTTGCGACTGTCGGCTGCAAGAGTTGTGGTTTTGGAGTGTAAGAGGTAATGTTTCTACAGGGGCATCCTGCGTTTCTCCTTTCAGTGCTTGGGGAATCCTCGGGCATCTTAAATGTAATCTGACACAACCGCATGTGTCGGTGTTTAAGGAAGAATCAATTCTTAATAATGAAAGCTCCGCTGAACTCTATCAGAAACAAGAAACAATATTCTATACTCCCCAGACAGAACCAGTGGCTATTACACACGTACCAACCACATCGTTAATCCATTCAGAGGTTGGTAGGCGTTCAACGATAACAAAAACCAACTATTTTACAAATAGCTCTCCTCGGTCGACACCAAAAACATATTTTCTGCTCCCAGATAAGAGGAGGACCGAAGACTTCACAATTGTTCTGTGTTTGACCGGAGTGGTTGGTTTCCTTCTGTTCACTATTATCGTCGTATTTATCACAATAGAATACTTCAATCACAGAAACAAAAGACAATTTATCGACCAAAATACTGTCTCTGGCGAGTCCTCTGCTTGCATGGAACGTAAAGAAATGAGATGTTTTCAAGAGTCTACCCCGAACAACTTGCTTTGGGGCAGTCGAGACTCTGTAAGCAATATACTATCGCCAATTACTCACTATCTTCAATATCCAGTGGATAGAACTATATCTAAAGGTATATATGAGTGTTATAGGCCCAGAACACTTAGGGAACGACCTGAGTTTGAAATAGAATTCGTCGAAGACTATAGTAATGCCCAAACCATGCGAGTGGAAACGGCGACAGGAAGATTATCAACAAATGGCACAGAGGGTATAATCAAATCAACATCAACATCAAGATCGAGTTTAATCTCGGAACCAGCTCCACTAAAAGTGCCGATATGCAATTCTATTTTGGTTCCTCTGATTCCCGCTGCGGAGCAAGGCGCTTTCTTACAATCAACGCAGAGGTTTAGACAGAGCCACGGCTCGACCTCTTCGACCCCCTACAACGTGTCTTTGGAGACTGGAGGCGTTTATTCGAGTCCAGCCCCATCAAGGGCATCAACACTGTCTAGTGATTTCCACTTTTACTACAGCATTGAGTAACATTTATACCATTACGTTACGTGAATGTTAAGTGAAGGGTACCATGGGCTCTAACCAGCCAATACTGTTTCGAGCAACGTCATTTGTTTGGTTATGGTATGCAGATGACTTCTTCAGTATAGTTTGCCCATGACTTTTGAAATCTAAAAAGTCGTAGCCTCTTGTTACACTTTGTTTTATATATTAAGTAAAGCTTAAATCACAAGTACTTGTAGCCTAATAATCCTAAGGGCTTGGATTTCATTTTAATGAACAATTTGTTTTCAAAAAGTCCATATTCATTCTATTTGTTTCGCTCGAGTTGTTACGTTATGTTACTTGAAACCTGACAACGCACTAGTTTGTTTACGTTACGTGAACGTTAAGTTGATCATGATCATAGCATAAGGTGAAAGAGGAAAACGTAGTACTATAATATAATCTATTTGCTATCTAAAACACAAAGATATTCTTATCTTTGACGCCCATGTTTCACAGTAATTATATTGTGAGTCTAATAACAATTTGGCGATACACTTTTCAATATTTACTATATATTATTTGAAACGAATATTTTATTTATTATTTTAATTGAGTGACCCAGTTTTGAATCAATCGCAAATGTGCCAATGTGAGGAAAAATTAATAAGAGATACATACAAAGAGATAAAATATAATACAAATTGCATTAATAATTGCGCCTTAATGATCAACATATTGAAGCGTTTGCGTTACAGTGTAAGTTTTCAAGACATGATAATACTATTTTGACTCTTACGCAATTGTTTCTAAATTAGTAGTGTTCAAATAGCTTAAGAGACAAAAATTAGAGTGAACAAATGAGCATTACAATGTTTGGGTTTGATTAGCTGAACAACTATTCGGATAATCTATAAATTATTTCAGCAATTTATAAGTATGTTAAAAAGAGCAACTTTACAAAATACTTCACATAATGTCAAATTTGAAGATAACTGTATTAGTGATGTCATCAACAATTTTAGAGATTTGCAGAGAGAGACCGTTCCTTGGCTTGTCGGGGAGCTTTCCTTGTTCTTTACAATTCTATCGTGCGTCACCGGCGCCATGAAAGTTCTTGCTCTTTTGGCGGTAGGGTTCTTCTTTGTAGTGGCTTAGAAGTATTATCTTCTGAATAAATATGTAGCTAAGCATTACTACTTAGAAGAATTGAAGTATTCAGAAGACACCAAACCGTTGACATTAACGTCAAATGGATCGGGTGAATATCACGTTTACCATTCTATAAAAGATGATGAAACATCTTTTTTAAAAGATAGATCTTCAGAAAGTAAAATGGACAGTAAGAAATCACTGAAATATTTACCTCTACTAAAATGTAAAATATAGTGTAGTGACTGTCGTATTTTAAAAGTTACCAATAGCAATTATATATTTCATGTATCATATCTAGAATAACCCTATGATGATAACATATTTAGTAAACTTTTGTAAGATAGGAGGATAAGGAGTAACTTTACTGAGCTATGACGCAAAGGATGATAAAATTTTGGAAATAGATAATTCTTAAAAGTAGGGCTATATATAAAGTGAATCATGTCAACGACCAACATTTGTTTTAACTCACAGGACATCAAAATGGTATGCTATCGATTATTTATAGTAAAACACTCGAAGATGAAAAAAATTACTAAATTTGAAGAAAATATGTAGTCTGAAATGATACGTCAATATAATCTTATGTAAGTACATTATTATTTTAATTTCACATCTAGGCTAATTATTTCGAAGTATGTATAACTTACAAACAAACATTCGCTTTTTAAGTTTAACTTAATTCTTTTTTAAATTGTCTTATTTTTATTTGATAAAAGTATGATATTTATCCAAGAGTTAGTTGCTCTCTTAGTTCATTAAATAAATTACGTGTCTTTAATAATAGACCAAGAAATTAATTATGAATTGATTTAAATAGTAATTATCAACTACATTCTACTTCAAATGAGATCATGGTTCAAATCGTCTAAAAGGAGTGTAAATATTTATTTTAATGTAATAACAAAAAAAAATATTCCTACGATAGATTTTCAAACCCAAACAAAAATTCAATATGTAAAAATGTGTATTGCAGTTTAGTGCAGAAAATAACATTTCCAGAAATGTCCATAAAATTAATATCAAATATATTGTATGTTTTTAATGCAAGTATATTACAAACTAATACGTGACGATTGTTAACAGGGTTAGTTCTGATAATTAAATCAAATTCAATTAACCCGCTTCGGTGGCCTCTTAATCTAAGGTGTCATTCTCACAATAGACTAGACTGCCGATAACGGGGAGATCGGGTTTCGAGTCCTGGTCGGGTATAATGAGGGTGGTTTTCCCTAAATGGTTTTCCACTCTACCTCCAGAAAAATTAATGTGGATAAACTGTCTCTAAATTCAACCTTCCTCATCCATAATACATTAGAGTAATTAATACATACGCCAATTCCTGGATAGCTCAGTGGTTAGAGCATTGGCGTACTAAGCCAAAAGTCCCGGGTTCGATTCCCGTGTCCAGGTTTCATTTTTCAATTTTCAAAATATATCTAGATGGAGTAATCCTCACTAAAAGCATAAATAATAGCTTAGGCTATTTGATTCTTAAAAGTATATTAGACTCAACACCCCAACTGGTGAAAGATGGCCCTGGGTAAGAGACGAACCAGAATGGCTCAGTGGAAGAACATCGGCACGTCAAGCTAAAGTTCACGTTCGATTCCAGGTGGTCGATTTTCCTTTAATTGAAGCTTCTATGTTTGTCAACTTATTTGCTATAGTCAAGATATTTTTATATTCAGATGTTCATTGACACGTTCTGAAATACAATTCTAACGTGTTTATTATAGTGCTAGTAAAAAGAATCTACTGATATGTTATCAGGTACGATAAGAGACGAGGCCTCCATACAGAAGAGAAACGCTCAGCCCTGTGTGGAATCAATCTTGCGCGTTGTTGGTGTTACGTGATACATGGAATATAACGCGCCCAAACATCGAATTATCACCTTGGAATCTTGATAATAATTGTAAGTAATATATAACAAAGCACGGGTATTTTTTCTAATTTTATCTCGTACTTATTAATTAGTTATCTTAAAAATAGCTTGAAGAACAAGTAAGATATTCAAAAAATTTTGTGGCTTTGATTGTTGAATTGCTCCAGGGTATTTTTCCTTTGCCAAACCTCTGCTGCCTAGCCGACGTATCACAGCAGATGTCAGTGTTTAAAAATAAATTCTATACGANGATTTAAGACATTCTTTTTAATCAAAACTATTTTACACAATTATTTAAACATGAAACATTTATTTAACGATTGAGGCACTACTTTAACAGATAAGACGTTATCAACGGTTACTTAAGATACAATGAGGTTAAGGTTTGGTCTAGCAATGTTATCAATTTAACGCAATAAATTGAAAATAAATTCCATCCATTTAGGATGTATGTTAAACAATGGTTTTATAAATTAGCTAAAAATAAATTAAAACATATATCAATAGTTCTTATGTAGTAGGCCTTTAAATAACTACATAACAATTTTATAATATCAACTTTGAGTATGATATAAAGATATTTCAGAACAAAATTGAATAGAAATTTCAATTATAAATTTCACTATTGGAAATCGAGTAAAATGTGTGTATGTATGTAAAAATTGAAAAAAAAAATAGCGCCATAAAATGATTAAATTGTTTGTTTTAAAAATTGTTTAGGTGTACTGTTCACACAAATTTTTTTAAACACTATGTCTATTACCAATTTAAAAAGAAACACGTGCTGGCTTTAGTGTTTTGTTTTATAAAAATACAAGTAAACTATTGATTTGTTGTTTGGTTAAGTTAATGTTTTATTGAAATACCACTTTATTATTTTTTGGTTTCATCAAATACGTTTGGAACCTAAATATTTAACTAAAGAAAAAATCTTAACATATTTTAGATTTTATTGTTGTTGTTGTTGTTGTAGAGCTTCTTAAGTTGTGTAGTTGCTCAAGTTTTTGAACTAATTCTGAAATTTCATCTTGCCACTCCATATTGTTGTGAATACTTTGAAAATAAATGAAAAAATAAGACCCATTTTCTTCTGTTAAGTGAGGGGAAACCTCTCCATTCAATAATGTATAAGTTCCTGGGAAGATGAAATGCACCCAAACTAGTTGGGTTTTAGTGAGCTGCAAGTGAAAACAGTTTGCGTTGCCAAGGGGAAAGGAATCCATCACTCAGATAAAAAAATGAACATTATTTCACATTCATTAATAATAATTTTATACTACATCTTACAAGCTAACATTTCTACCCTTACTTACAATATTGTGTATCGGATTACTCAGGAATACATTTGTATATATATATATTTTTTATTTTTATTTTGTGTGTGTGTGTGTGTAACTGCGTCTTACAACCTGTTCGAGCTACACACCTATGGTACTAATTACGATAATGTGTTAATGATGATGAAGGTTAAATTTAGAGGAGGTGTACCTTCATTTGACGCAGAGAGAACGAGTGTAAAAAATCTAGGCAAAACCACCCTCAGTACACTCAATAGGGATTCGATCCCAGATCTTCCTGCCATCAGAAGTCCCAATATATTGAGAAAGTGATGTAGAATTTTTGTGGTTTCATCTCAATTATTTTACACTCTCCCTCCACGCAAGTGCGGGGACACGTTCTTTAAATTCAACCTTCCTCATCCTTAGCACACTATCGTAATTAATTCATATGAGCATAGACCAAACGGGTAGGTAAAAGCGATGGCAAAAGAAACTTTAATACAAACATTAGTTATAGTTTTTCATTTCTTATTTAAATGTAAATTTCTTCTTAACTAACGCTAGCACGTTTTCAAAAATAAAATCCTTCATATTGTGTTTCAGCATGGGATGGCCCAACTGAAGCTGTCGGACATCTTGTTTGCCTTGATGACCTTGACAACCGTCGTAAGAGGACAGTGCCCTGTATCCTGTCGCTGCAGCGAATACGCGAGGAAGACCCTATGCACAGGATCTTGCGAGAGTGAATTCCCCTCCGGTGTGAACGCTAACAGTGTCGACTTCTCCGCCACGAACTTTAATATCACCGTTCTTCACAAGAGTGATCTTGAACGGTTAAAGGAGCTGACGGATCTCCACTTGGAGGACAATAATATCTTCCGAATAGATCCAGACGCGTTCCAATCTCTTGCCAACTTGGCTCTACTTAACTTGCGCAAAAATTCGCTTCATTCATTGGACGTGAATATTTTACTCGCCAACACTAGGTTGGTATACCTGGATTTAAGTGAGAACGTGGACCTGCGTTTTCCGCAGTCGGGATATTTTCTCAACGCGCCTTCTTTGGAAGCCCTTTTCCTTGAGAACTGTCGTCAGCTTCATACTAAGTTCGACGAGAAAATCGGCGAAGATGTCCAAGTACTTAATATAGGTGTGTTAACCAACTTAATAAATCTCAAAGAGGTTTCCTTCAAAAACAGTGGCCTAGATATTTTAGAAGCAGACGTCCCAGAAGAATCGTTTGGTATATCGACGATCAACTTCAAGAACAATTTCTTGACGACAGTACCCCTGAAATTTTTCAAATATTTTACAGCCTTAGAAACTTTATACCTCGACAATAACAGAATAGATTACTTACCCACAGGAGTTTTTGATACATTAATGAGCCTTAAGAAATTATTCTTAAATAACAATAACCTTGAAAACATTGATGTGGGGCTGTTCAGAAAATTGGTGAGCTTAGAAATCTTGGATCTGAGTGAAAACGAATTGGCTGCGCTGCCAGATGGCGTATTTTTAGGTTTGGAAGGTCTGAAGATACTAAAACTGGACGGTAATCTTTTAAAAAGTGTCAGCACAGAGGTTCTTGGGCCTCTGAAAGGCCTGACAAACTTAGACATGAGCGGCAATAGGTTTCAGAGTCTGACGGCCGGTGATTTCAGCGGTCTAAGTACTCTCAAAGAGCTGGTGGTGGCCGATTCTTCGAGCCTGACCTGCGATTGTGGACTGCTCAAGTTCAAGAAGGACCTTCCTAACGTCAGACTCGCTCTGTCGTGCGCAAATGTCAGCAGCGTGACCGAGGAGACCCTCGCCCATCTGTCCTGCGACGAGAAGGTGAACATGGCGTTGGTGGTTGGCGTCCCCGCGGCGTGCGTTCTGGCGGTGGTGCTGGTGGTGGGGGTGGTGCTGGCGTGTGTCCGGCGTCGTGATGCCAAGAGTCGGGAGGCGTCCGGTACAGTCACATTCCAGCAGGTGGCGCTATCCGAGGAGCAGCCGGTGTATGCACAGCCCCTGAAGGCTTCACCCAGAGCCCCACCCAGACGACTCACTTTAGTCAGTGAAGAAGACTAATCACTGATCAACAATTTACAAGACAAGAGATGGGGGACTTGGTGGAACTAGTGTACAATCTGTTTATCACGAAGCTTACTGTGACGGGTTACAACATGGACCTATCTTATGAGTTATATCATAGTGGAACTATGTAGCAGTATTACCTTGACTGATTACACTATGGCCCTATCTTATAAGATATATCATAAGGGGACAATGCAAGGCAGCAGTCTCACCTTGACTGATTACACTATGGCCCTATCTTATAAGATATATCATAAGGGGACAATGCAAGGCAGCAATCTTACCTTTACTGATTACACTATGGCCCTATCTTATAAGCAATCCCATAGTGGAACTATGTAGCAGTCTTGCCTTGACTGTTTACACTATGGGTCTATCTTATAATTTATACCAGGAGTCGGCAGCCTTTTAAACATGAAGAAATATTTTCCAAAATATGTTTTTCTCTTGGGGCCGAGAAAAATTTCGATTTTTATATTTGAATTTTCACCTTTTATTTGTGCATTACACTACGACCCTAACTTATAAGCTATACCATAGTGGACCCACGTAAGATAGCAGTCTTACCTTGACAAATTACATTATGACTCTAACTTATAAGCTATACCATAGTGGACACAAGTAAGGTAGCAGTCTTGCCATAACAGATTACACTATGGCCCTATCTTATAAGCAACGCCATATTGTAAGCCTTCAAGGAGATCTTGCCACCTTTCATGATAAACGGGATGTGTATTGAATCTAATGATTGATCTAAGAAATACATTCTTCTTCCAGTTATATGACATTATTAAAATTCAACCAAAAATGCAAGTTTATGCCAACCGTATCTTTTTACAGTATTTATCAATATCAACCTTTTAGTACCTTCGTAAAATTAATGTGAATTTTAAGCTAAGCTTTCATAGATGTCTTTGCTTGTAAACATTGCTGTGTTTCTTTTTGATAGCTATTAAACAATAATTTAATATACACTTTACTTGACATAAATGTTTACCTGAAAACCTTAGTAAAAACATGTTTGGCAGTAGCTTTAATTATTGCAGTATTTTATGTTTTACAAATTGATTCTAATAGTTTTTGATCTAAACAAAATACAAGGTGTCATTTAAGTAATATGAAAGTAAAAGTGTCCATTAATTGTGTTGTACGATTAAAATACATATATTTATTTAAAACAAATGTTTTTAAGTATTTTAATTTCAAACTGAATCCAAGTAGATTAATTTAAAGCAAAATCTAATTTTTCAAGAAAAGATCTAAATCAAAACTCAATTTATAAAGGTTTTAAATAAATGGTAAGACGTTATTATATTACTTATGAATATTGAGTAGTAGCTGGAAACGAATATAAAGTTTCAAATGTTCAATTTCTTTCTCTCTCACACACACTATTGAGTGAATCTAATTTCAAGTATTCAAGCCCCGTTATAGGTAGGCAACTTGAACCTTAGTCGTGTAAAACATGATAATGATATAATTCCACAGGCGCTCTGGATATCATGGTGTATATTCTTTTAAGTTTAAACAGACACAGCAGGCTCCGTTGCAAATTTAAAAAAAAAGAGCGATTCATTGAACTAAATATTATTAAATTTTTACTCTAAATTTTCATGAGAACAGAATAACAATATGTGATCAAAAACTAGTAAGCTACCTACAACATTATTGATTTTACAATTATTTTTCCAGCTATTTAATGTAATGTCGCTTGAGTACAGATTAGGCCTAATTTTAGGACCATTTAAGGAATTAGAACAGTTTCTTATAAAAGTAAATATTTATATTTAAATAATTTTATTATTATAAACTGTCTGGCTCCAAATTACTTAGTGACATGAGAGTTATAAAAACTATCCACTTATTACATTCAATGAGTAGAGAAAATGTTTTAAGCTATTTTAGGAATTGAATAAATATCGAAATACAGAATTATAAATAAAAAATATATGTACTGTACATATTTATATGTGTATATATGTTTATATATTATATAGAAATAAGAGAAACCTTTAAGGTGGGAGTGTAGGAAACGCACGTTAAGGGCAGCGTTTTTTCAGTTTTAATAGCCAAATTTTTTTTTGTCAAAATAAATCAAATAATTCTCCAGTAGAAACATAAATTTTAATTTTCTTCATATGGTGACTTCAACAGTGTTCTTGAATATCTGTGAAGTAGGTCTTGGAATTTAATGACTTTTTTTCTTCATTTAAAATTTTCTTATCTAATTACACTTTGCTCATGACAGATATTCAACAATCTTTTAATAATGACCATGTGGGAAAAAATAATTAAACTCTATGTTTCTATTGGAACAATATTTTATTTATTTAGGCTGAAACAATATTTTGTTATAATTTTTTTTTTCAAAAACACTGCCCTTAGCGAGCGTTCTTTACACTCCCATCTTAATATCCCTATTATAATTTTTATTCATTGTCAAAAATGGCTTAAAGCAAATATATATAATAATAATAATAATAATAATAATAATAATAATAATAATAATAATAATAATAATTGGTAGTTTTATCACTTCCCTTTCGTTATTTTTTCTCTGAAAGGAAGTATCGAAGAAAAAGTATTTCCTTTCTTGCGAATATAAAGATTCAATTAAAATGTTTGGTGTACTTTGTTGTTCCATTGAAAAGTTACTGATCTTAAAATATTTATTTTTATATACAAGCAGTTTTGATGAGAATAAAGGATCATTATTAGGATGTGTATTTAATATCCTAAATATGTGTAGTGCTTCTTTTATTCATTAACATACTTAAAACAGTTAATTTGTTTATGTTTTACTTCTATTTTATTAGTATTAATAGCCTACCATTGTTTTCTATACTTCATTGCATTACGAGTAGCATTTGGATAATCTAAAAAAACAATTGCAAACATTAATTGAAATTTATTTGTCAACCTCTGTTGAAATATATTTTATTTGCTTTGTAAGGCTATATAATTAATCCAAATAATTAACAAACCGACCCCGTGGTCAGTACACCTGACTACGTGCCAAGGGGTCCCAGGTTATATTCCCAGCTGGTATCTTGGGTATTTTCCCCTCATGGTGAATGATCACCTGGGTTTGATTAATTAGGCTTGTGTTGGGTTAGACTCACACCGGTGACACAACTTCATAATAACTATCATCATTACTCTTTTATTCCAGATATATTGTTAAATGATACTAGTCCCTCTATCTTCGCACGCAAGGAATTTAGGCGTAATAATGAACACGAATTTGATTTGGATAGACCATATGACCAACATTTTCAATAAAAGCTACGCTGCTACACACACTCTTAAAAGACTTACACTTATTACTGACTGAACTTAAAGCATTGCTTGTACAAAGTCTGATACTGCCTCATTTTGACTATCGTGACAGTGTAGACAATGACCTAACAGAGGAACTCTCTAATAGACTCCAACGCTTACAAAACCAATGGGTCCGTTTCATTTACAATCTAAAATACTTCGACCATATAGCACCGTACTTCCAAAAAACTGGAATGGTTACGACAAAAATTTCACTCTCTTACTTGAGCTATCAAAATTCTTAACTCATCATCCCCGGTGTATCTCTCATCCAGTTTTCAGTTCATGAAAAACCAACATCGTCAGCTTAATACACGTACTAGCGATTCTTCTGTTCTCTGTATACACTTACACAAATCCCGGTCCTATTCTTAGTCCTGCACTGTAGCAACATCTCGGGCATGGAAAGAGCTACTTACCAACACTAGGAATTTGACTTGGCTAACTCCTTTCAAAAAAGAACTTTATTCACTCATTAAAATAAAAACTTAACTTCGAGCTTTTGGTCTTGAGTATATGGGAAGCTAAACTGTATAAATGTGTGTGTGTTATGTCTTTGGCTAAAATTAATTGTTTGTGATGAAACACATCGATATACATTTTTAGTATGAATAATTTATTAATTTAGTGAATATTAATGTTGTATGAATGAGATACAATTTTTAATAATTTATCATGTAATAATGTTTGTTAATGTGGTTGACTTAAAATGTATTTTCTAATTGTTTAGTTTTTAAGATCTATTTTATTTAGCTATCTCTTTTAAATTTAAAATATTCTTATTTATAAATTTTTAGCCTGGTTAAGTGTAAGACAAGGTGTAACACCTTAACTTCGCCAGCATTAATAAATACATTTAAATAAAAATAAAAATGACATAATCTCATTGCGGGTACAATAGACGGTAGACAACTTTCATGGGTGTACCCTGGGCAACACACTGTGCCACCAAACCGGCTAATATTCTACACATGAGGCGACCAAACCTGGGTGTCAAAGTCCCTCCTGGTCATATGTGCCATGAAATAATAGTTTTTTAGCAAAATCTTATAATATTACTTCCTTAAGAAAAAATTTAAGATTGATTTTTTCCTGACTATCTTTTAAAAAAAGTTAATAAACTATTATGTTTTATGTTTTGCTATTGTGGCAACAAAAATTGCATTCAATAATAAATAATAAATTATTAATTAACATTTTTATTTTCTTATAACTGGCCACCACTTATTAAAGAAAAAATCATTAAAACATTTGTTTCAACATAAAATATTTTTATTTTGTAAACACAAAGGCCCGAATGCGCGTTTTATTGACGTCATAAGCGCCTTCAATTGTCCGGTTCTCCATCTTTATTTATGAAGTAAAGGCAACTTTTAGAAACTCTTGTTTGTAAATAAATTGTAAGTGAACTGCAAACACCACGGCCATAAAGAAAGAAACATACAAACGGTTATTTCCATAGTTTCATATTTCAATAATGTTAAAACTCGTAAAAAAATCAAAATCAAAATTGTTTGCTGTGAAAATTTAGACTAACAAAAGTGACAGTTGCTCATAGTGTGGGCTTGTAGATTATATGGTTTGATGTATGGATACATAAAATAAGATTTGTTAACTTTTCCTAGCTATTGGTTAAGAACTTTCATAAGGAAATCAGTGTTTATTTACAATAATTATATTATTCGGTCTTAATTTACATTTACCAAGCATTAAAATCGTTCTCAATGGATTTCAAAAACATTTGGTCAGTTGGTAGAACGTCTTTCTACTGAGCTCTCGGGATTGAGGCTTGGTATGACCAAATAAAGTTATTATTAGTATTTATAGTATTAGTGGGTATTATCGAAGTGATGAAAAGGAAAGCCAGGGTATCATTGGTCAGGTCTATCCTAGAGTTAGGTAAGTTAGTTGGTAAGTCGTGTGATGATATGATGAGTTAGTTAAGGTGAGAGTGTAGGGGATGCGAGAAAATTTCAGTGTTTTTGCAGTTATTATAGTAATACTATTTTTTGGCCATAACAAATAAAATATTATTTCAGTAGAAACATAAGAATTTAATTTTCTTCACATGATATCAACAGTTGTTGAATATCTGTCATGAGCGTAGTGGCATTAGATGACAAACCTTTTAGATGAAGAGAAAAAGCTGTCATTAAATTCTAGGACATCCTTGACAGATATTCAATAACTGTTAAGGTCACCATGTGAAAAAGTTAAACGCTTATGTTTATACTGGATAAATATTTTATTTCTTTCGACCAAAAAATATGTTGATATAAAAACTGCCCTTAACTCACGTCCCTAAAAAAAGGGCACTCCTGGTAAATAACAATGCTATCGCTCCCATTAATAAAGGGAGGTGGGGTTGCAAATCTTCAAAATATTGAAGTCAAAACTCATATTATCTCCTCGTTTCATCTTCGACAACGCCGATAAACTCCGTATTTTAGAAACATATAGAAGAAAGCAGACAACATCAAAATGTTATACACATATTTGAATTGTCACACTAAATATGACATATTTCAACATATAGTAGTTTTTATAACAGCTTCTAAACAGTATGCTAAAAATACTAGGAAATAAATTACATCTATAACGTTAGCATTGATAAATTCAGATATGTCAACATAAAAGCATAGTACTGCATAGTGCGCTTTGATTTTTTTTTCTAAACCTTTATGTTTACGACGATACACTTAATGGATAGTTTGAAAATTAAAAGTACAGGAGTGTTATAAGAATACAATCAAAACCTTATCTTCAACTTCATCTTCGACTTTTCTACGCCTGTAGAAAACTCACTCACTTCCCACTTTCTCACTTCGACTTTGCTTCACATTTAAAAATATACCTTGTTACACACTTACACATAAGACATAGTATGTAAATGTTATATGCGTTTAAATTTTTTTTAGCACCGCGTCTTACTACTCGTTATGGCTATACGCCGTTACAATATTAAAATTGTAGTGTGATGAAGCCGAATTTTGCCACGCTGCCATGATACACATTTTTTCTATTGGGTGTAGATGTGTTTTCATTTTACTACATACACTTGTTTTACTATTTCTGGTTTTAAAGCTAAAACGTCAAAGTGAAAATATTAATCACATATGTACAATACTTGTGAGTACTACAGAATGTCCTAAAATTACTGTGCAGTAAAGTACCACGTACCTCATAACAGTTCTTCCTACAACAGATGTTGGAAGTGTGCCTCACGAACCTGAAGACATGTTTAGACATGCCTCTTTATATCATATCATATGAAGAAACATGTCTTAAGACACGTGGGGGACATTTCCAACATCTATATGTAGGAATAACTGCAACGAGGTACGTGGTAATTTACTGCACAGTAACTTTTGTTACACCCTATAGAACTAATATATGTATATGTATATTTCTTTGTTTTGATTACGTCATTAAGTATTCGTATTTGTTTGAAACTATGCACTAAGTCATATTTACGCAGGCCGTTAAGGATTGAAATATATTTAAAAACCTATCAACCAATATTTGGGCATCTATCTGTTTACATTAATGTCGTTTTGGAGATAAAAGTGAATCTGAAATGAAAATTATGTAATTGCTTGTATTTAGGCCCTATAGGGTGAGTTCTGAATACTTCAATGCTATATTATATCTTTATATACTTTTGGCAAATTAAAAACACATCATCATTTACCATTTTCCTTATTTTGGTTAGTTTCATCTATATATTTAAAACGTGAAGTTATTAATTACGGCAATGATTCCTGGAGTTCTACGAAAACCAATATTCATCATTTTATTTTAAATTAAAACTTATACACTGAGGATGAACCAAACTATTCAAATTTCAAAAAGAAGCCACATTTTTAAAGAAAACAATGATTTCTTTCGACAGTAATTTCTTAATTTCTACCAAACATGCTTTAACTTTTTTCTTAATAAAATCATTTACTTCAAGGAATATTATATCAAAGTTTAAAAAATTTCAACAACGAAGCCGCAATCTAAATATTATACTAACGGTAGTATCTGGCTCTGCCAGAGGTAACCACGAAATTAATTGCATTGTTACACTCGGTAACGCTTTTATTTACTTCAAACACACAGACAAATCTCTTATTCTTTTTTCTTCCAGTCCCGTTTTAGATAAATTTAAAAAATCTTATCAATGATTTAAAAGTACAGCTTCAAGATGCACATGTTTGTCCAAAGGGGCTACTAATATTAAAATTCCAGGCCTCTGCGTGCGGTAGATATCGTGAAATGCTCATGACCAGGGCCCGGTTTTTTATGACATGTCATATTTTTATTGGTACATCACACACATTGTTCATGGTTCTGGTTGTAGAAATGTACATTTTATAGGTAATTTATTGATACCTTTTTTGTCATTTTGAAATTTTAAGTAAAGTTTTCTTGGTTTGCATCCTTTTAACATCTTTTTAAGAATTTTTAGGCATTTTTTAATCATTTTAAGGCATTCATGTTGAATAAGTATGCTACTATCGACATTTTATAAATGCATGAATTTTTACTTTCTCTCTATCTTACAGGTAGAGAAAGTATGGTGATCGTCAAAAAAATCGAACTCAAGATTTTGATGAATTTTGATGTTTCATGACTTCCTGAATCCGAAAAAGTGGTTTTTGAATTTCCGTCTGTCTGTCTGTCTGTCTGT
>CABFWO010000737.1:0-33310 GCA_902155825.1 Timema genevievae
TTACACACATGTTTTGAAGTTTTTGTAATTTACTAGTGAGTTCAACAGTCATGTCAACTATATCACAGAAGTGAAAGTGAGGAAGTTAGAGTTTGAATGAGGGATTTTTTAAGAGCACCAGGAGGAAAATTCTAATATGATGATAACTTATCAACTAACATTTCTTGTTTAACTATAATTTATCAACTAAAATTTCTTGATTGACTATATTGAAAGCTTGACTGAAATCTAAGTGTTAGTAATACTAATGGTCTATTGTCTTTTGCCAGTCTTATGTTGTCTTTGACATTAATTAGTGCTGTGGCTCTGCTATGGTGTAGTTCAAATCCAGACTGATATTTGTCCAGTAGATTGTTAGCAGTTAGGTATTCATTTGACTATGTGTTATGTATTCTAAGGCTTTGGATAGAGCTGGAAGTATATTTATTGGTCTATAGTCCTTTACTGTACTTGGAGAAGCAATTTTCTCAATGGGTATAACAAAAGCAGTAGGAAAAAGTCCAGTTTGTAGGGAGAGATTAAAAAATCTCTGATACGTTCAGGTACACGATGAATTAATGTTAGATAGAATATGATAGGAATTTTGTCTGTACCCTTCGCTAATAATTTTATTCTTTTGATTGGATTAAATACCTCAGAGGGTGCTATAAGCTTCAAACAAAATTGACTGTGTCTTGTGGGCTTGAATAAAATATTATTTATAGTGTGTTATTTAATCTTAATTCTCATCTAAGGTAAAAAACAAATTGGAAACAAATATCTTTGAGGAAAATTGCCAAGTTTTTACATTTCATTGACATCCGCCTCGGTGGCGTAGTTGGCTAACGCACTAGTCGTGTTGAGCCCGACTGCCAAGGACGGGGAGATCGAGGTTCTAATCTCGGTCGGGTGAACTGGGGGTGGTTTTTCCTAAATGGTTTTCCACTCTCCCTCCACGCAAATGCGGGTTCACTTCCTCTATTTAACCTTCCCAATTCCTAATTCACTAGCGTAATTAGTACTTAAGCGTATAACCCGAACGGGTAGTAAGACGCGGTGCTAAATAATAATAATACATTTCAATGACAATTTATTACACCCAGTTTATTGTGAAGACAAACTATATAAACTTGGCCTTTACTTGATAGTTATGTTGTTTATATTGTTCATTCTATATGTAATAAAAGCCATTAATACTTGCTTTATTTTAATTACAAAAAATTAATTGAATGAGATTGTGTTTTGGAAAGAATATAGAAAAATGGCTGCCAAGCCTGCGCAGATAGCTATATAAACGCACACCAGGGAATGGGTTGGTAAGAAAACTAAAGTAGTCACTAATATGTCAACCTGAGATGGAATTACTAATACACCATTGCATTATTATTATCATCATCACCATTATTATTATTGTTATTGTTATTATTATTATTATTATTATTATTATTATTGTTATTGTTATTATTAGTACTTTTTATTTTTAGCTTGCAAAATATATATGCAACATATGTAGTCGAGGTGATGTAGAAGAATCTATGTTGCTTTGTGATGGTTGTGATGACAGCTACCACACTTTCTGCTTAATGCCGCCTCTTTCAGAAATACCAAAAGGTTAGTTTTCTGTTTCAATATAAGTACTATTTTATGAGGTTGCATGTAATTCACTTAGCTTTGAGTGATCTACCACTGCACTATCCAAGATCTGTCCTGTGGTCACGGTCATTCTTCAATCATATCTTAAGGCAGAGTTTGTAATGGGCGTGTGGAAATCATTGGGTACTATATACTATCATTGATACCACAACCACAAGTGACTCGGGAGGGGCTTATTGTTGCTTTCAGTACTATACAATGACAAGCACTAGCTTTCTCCATTTTATTCACTTTGATGTACAATTGTACACTTCTAATGCTTTAAAAAAGTGTATGAAATACACAAATGTTAAGAAAGCAAACAGATTGCTTAAACTTTGGACTAGACGACCAGAATCTCCCCCATTTCATTTCTTACCTTCATAGATTTAACCACATGTCACTGATGTTCTCTAAAGTGTCCAAACCTGAACATATGATTATATTAATTGTAAGTTAATAACTAACCATTTGGTTCAAGGTGATTGGCGATGCCCAAAATGTGTTGCACAAGAAGTGAGTAAGCCAATGGAAGCATTTGGGTTTGAGCAAGCTCAACGAGAATATACTCTACAGCAGTTTGGAGAAATGGCAGATCAATTTAAATCTGAATACTTTAATATGCCAGTCAATGTGAGTAGTTAGAAAGGGCTCTGCGAATACATTGATTTTGAGCTTCAAACCAAGCTTTAAATAGAGCTCAGGCTTGAAAAATTTCAAAGCTTGCCATTATGAGCTCCTTTAAAAAGGTTATTTCTTAATTGTTTACTCTTTGCTCGACTTGATGGGATGTGTTTCATGCCAATAAAGTTTAAGGACTTTGTGTTGGAGTAGGGGGAGAGGGAAGAAAAACTTAATAAAGAGTTTATTGTGCAGCAGATGGCCATTGAAATGTCAAGGTCATCAACTGAGTTAACTAGTTTTGTTGATGAAAGTAGGAAAGTAAAGAAAGTATGAGGCTTATGTAAAAGAAGATAAATAAAGGTATCTCTTCTGTAGGAATTTTAGAACACAAATAGCTTGGTGCAACATAGTATTAATTACACCTTAGTGCAAAAGTGTACTATGTGCATCTTAAAAATAGATTAATGCTCTAATTTGTGTCTGTTGTAAGAAACCAGTACCAAGTCAACAGCTGCACACCAGATGGACAGAGAATATATACATATTTTTAATATTGTTAAAGCTTCACATCCATTCTTATTTTAGTGAAAGCTTTTTAAACTTTTCTAAGGAACATTAAATTAATCATAATTAATTTTTCAGTTACTATCACACTATATTTAAAATTTAATTCTTTAATTAATTATTATGACCTAATTTTTTAATTATTTAAAAATAAGAAATTTTAGATTTTAAAACTTTTATTAATATATATTAGTCATTTCATTTAAAAAACCAAAGGTAAATTTAACACATATTTATTTTATATATATATTTTTATTAAGTTTTTAAATTATATATCAATTTAACCTAAGCTCAACTTGGTTTAATACTTGAATCCAAAAACTTGAGCTCACAGACCCCTAATTTTAACAGTAGTCTTTTTGCATACTGATTGCAGTTTTATAGATTCTAACACCAAATAGGTATGGCAATGCCATGGTACAGAGTTAAAGTCATTCTATCTATGTTCTCACTTAGTTAATACATTCTAGTTAACCATAATACAATAAATCCTATATGAACTGTTGAAAAGGGACTGCACATGGCTTAACTATAATAGCTGATACAATGCTTAGGGAATTACAATAAGTTTTGAGTAATATTACAACAAATACAGTTTGGATAAACTTGAATAAATACAGACCTGCTTTGGTGGCCACATGCTCTTAAGTTATCACCCTCACAATATACTAGACTGCTGATGACATGAAGATTGGGATTTGAATCCTGGTCAGGTGTTCTGAAGTTTGTTTTTCTTATATAGTTTTCCACTCTTCCTCCACACAAATGCGGGTAGACTTCCTTATCCCCAACTCATTAGTGAAATTAGTACATATTTGTCTAACCTAACAGGTAGTAAGGATCATCCACATCAACTGTTTCCAGCCTGTGGCCAGGTCAGTTTAGTAAAATGCCTCCATCTTTCTCTGTCCTTCCACAATTCTTCCTCCTTTAATTGCTTCCATTCTCCTCTTGCTTGCACAATTTGTTATCTGCTTCTCCCATCTCTTTTTTTGCTTTCCTTGCAGTCTTTTTCCTACCTCATTTCCATAATATTTTTTGGCATCCTCTCCTTTTCCATCCTCATTACATGCCCATACCATCTCAGTCTTGCTTACTCTACTAACTCACATATCTCTGTTCCCCCTCTCATTCCTGAATAACTTAATTCCTAATCTTATTTCTCGTGACAGATAACATGCTCCTCACAAACTTCATTCCCATGACCTCCACTTTCCTAGTCTTTCTTACATTCAATGTCCATATTTCTGCTGCATGTGTGACAATGGGTACAACACTTCCTTACACTTAGGGCACTTCTCTTCTCCATAGCAGGTCTCTTACACACCTATAGAACAACTCTCCTTGCAGTCCTCTTCTATTAGATCCTCTCTACTCATCATCACTGATTAAGAGATATGTTAGTAACAAGATTAAAAATTTATAAAAATTCTTATATGAATAGTATCTAAGACTAAACGCCATGTATGTTAGATTTAAATTTAATCTTAATTTTTGAATTTTCTGGTTTCTCAATTCTTTCATGGAACACCTAATCACATCTTGGGGAACACAGGGTTAGGCCAAACATAGTTTAGGAAATACTGATCTACTTTATAATATGTGGAGGTATTAAATGTGTGAACTTCATCGTTTCTTAGTAGCAAAAATGTTTCTGATAGATACATTGCCAAATTGCTGCAAAAGAATTGGATTCTATTTTTGTTGCATACCCAACTAAAATGATCAAAGTTAGTCACTCTTTTTGTTGTCAGAAACGGTTGATAATATTTAAAAATAAAAATTAATAATAATTCGTATTATATATCTGTATTATGACAAAGAGATGCGGCTATTGATAGCTTCAATTATATACTCTCGAAAACAATAGTTTTTTTGTTCACATTAATCCAATTTTATTTTGTAGGAAACTAAATTTATTATTTTTTGGAAATAATGACCAAAGCATTATAACTAGGGTAACATTTAAAAATCTCAATACTCCACAATGTTATCATCTAATGATAATAGTCTTCAAAATACATGATTTAATATTTCATGCAAGCAACTATTATAGGTATTTGAATTTTGCTGATAAATGTATTTCACGTTAGATGGTGCCTGAGAATTTAGTGGAAAAAGAGTTTTGGCGTATAGTTTCTTCCATTGATGAAGATGTTACTGTTGAGTATGGGGCAGACTTGCACACTGTAGAACATGGCTCTGGTTTCCCAACAAAATCCAAGCAATACAAACATCCAATAGATCAGGTATGTTAGTATGTATGTTTTTCATATGTTGTCTCTGTCAATTTCCAATATATCTCATCAATTTAAACCTACCCTCCTTTAATTAGGTTTACCTTTTATAATTTTTGGTTATGTTATTGTTAAAACTTATAATCATTCTCTACAGAAATTAACATTGTGTTATAGTTACATTTAGGGAATAATGGTTTTAAATAAATGTATTGATATTTTGTGTATTGTAAATAAACATTCTCCTTTCTTAATTATCAAACACACATTCTCTTGTTTTGTTTATCCTAGTAACGCTAATGTTTGTTTTTTATGTTAGATAAAAGTGTTGTTTAATGAATAAAACCAACAGGTTATGGGTCCAGGGAGCTGTAACAACGTTTATGTTGAATAAGAAAATAAGTTATCTTTGTGTTTAAAGTGATAGGACAATCAGAAGTGAGATAACATAAAACACGTTTTTGACACCTGAAATCATCGAGCTTTCCAAGAAATCAAGATGGCATTCCGATTCTCAATGCACATCGAAAAACTAGGAAAGGACAATTACGACACATAGTGACAACAAATGGAAGCAATGCTTATAAAAAATGACCACTGAGAATACATTGATGGAACTATTCTCAGGCTGGCAACAAAGGAAGGGGCCGAAGCGGTAACCATTGCCGCGAATGTACCGCTCACAGCCGCGTGGGACAAAGCTGACCATAAAGCTTAAGCCGACATTCTTGGTTGTGAGTCCTACAGAGCTTTGTCCCATAAGACATTGCAAAACATCCCAAGAGGTGTGGCAAAAACTAGAACTAGTTAATCAGTCGAAGGGGCCTGTTAGAAAAGCGACTCTTCTGAAAAAGCTTTTGTTCACAAAAATGCATGAAGGAGAAAAGATGGTGGAGGACCTCACACATTTTCTCAACACAGTTGATAAACTCAACTAAATGGATATTTGTATTGCTGAAGAGTTATTAACTATAGTGTTAACTGTATAGTGTGCCAGATAGCTATGATGATTTTCGTTGAACAATCAAAGCTAGAGATGAACTGCCGGATACAGAGTCGTTGAAAGTAAAACTTCTTGAAGAATACAGGTCAAGAAAGAAAAAGGAATCTGACTCAGAGGGCGCGGGCGCTTTGTATTTAAAATCTTATGGAGGACGAAATGTAAATAAAAACAAATCATCAGATACGGACATTACAAATCAAAACGTTAAAAATGGTCAAAACCAAGGCCAGGCTTGTGCGAAAAATCAAAATTTCAAAACTGATTGCTGGACATAAACGTCGGATGAAAAGCAAGTTTATTTGGCATTGGAGCAAATCTATGCAATAGCAGGAGAGATTGTAACTTTATCATCATCAGAGGAGGAGTGCTCTCTGTGCGCAGCCGACTCCTCTCCGTGTGGTGTGTCGACAGCATAGCAACAAAACATATGTGCTGCAACGTAAGTAGTTTTTCGGAACTCATACCAACCATAAGTCAGAAAGTTAGTTTAGCGGACGACAGCACGACCGACATAAAGAACAGTCAGGCTGTCAATGGTTTAAAAAAATTGCACAAAAGACTAAATACTCTCGGGCTAAAACAATTAGATAGTGACAATTGTGTCTACTATATGAATGATGTTTGTGTGACTGATCGTTGTTGCCTTTGTAGAGGATTTAATCATCACGACAAACAGCAAAGAAGCTTACACAAGATTGAGAGATGATTTATCTCTAAACTTCCAGATGAAGAACTTAGGAAAACTGCACTACTGTCTTAGAATTGAATCCAAACAAGATGAGAATTCAAAGTAGGTCACTATGTTACAGAGATGCTACATAGGTGATGTCCTCAAGAGATTCGGTACTCAAGACTGCAAGCCAGTGAACATTCCATTAGATGGAAACAGTAAGTTATCAAAAGCCATGGAGCCATCCACAAAGGAAGAGGCAGAAAAAATGAGGGATGTCCCATATCAGCAACTCATTGGTTCTCTGATGTACCTAGCAGTATCAACAAGACCCGACATTGTGTATGCAGTGAGCTCCTTAAGCCAGTACAATCCAAACCCTCGGATAGTACACTGGGTTGCAGCAAAACGTGTCTTGTGATACCTGAAACGTACGAGAAACCATGGACTAGTCAACAAGAGATCGGGTACTGAACTGATTGGATATGTGGATGCAGACTGGGGAGGATCTCATGACGACCGGATATCATACATAGGCTACATTTTTCAAGTGGCAGGATCTGCCGTAACATGGGAGATAAGAAAACTTATCTATCGTGGCTCTTTCAAGCACTAAAGTATAGTACATAGCTCTCACAGATGCAGCAAAAGACAGTTTACTTGTGGAACCTGTTAAAATAAATTGGTTTTTTGAGTGTTAATGCAAAATCAACCCGCGTTTATTGTGACATTCAAGGCACAGAAAAGCTCATGCATAATCCCTTGTACCACTTGCGTACCAAACATATTGACATTCAGCATCACTATGTACGCAAAGTTTTTGAACGAGGAGAAATCAACGTGAAGTACATCCCAAGGAACAAGACTATAGCTGATGTTCTTACCAAAGTTTTGTTCGAACCGAGCCATCATAAGTGTGTACAAAGACTTGAAGTGAGAGACACTAATATGTTATCATGTGTTTGAGAGGGGCTGTTGGGTATTATAAATAAAAATTCTCTTTTCTTAATTATCAAACACTCATTCAATTTATTTGTTTAGTTTAGTAACACTAAGGTTTGTAGTTTTATGCTAGATAAACATGTTGTTTAGTAAATAAAACCAACAGCTATTCATTGCCATACACAAAGGGTGTAGGTATAATCATCTTCCCTGTACTTCTAAAAACATAACTAGTGCAATGCATTTTATATCTCTGTCATGTGTTACTAGAAATGTTCATAATGTTTAAAACTATATATTTAAAAAAGTTTTGTACCTAATTTTTGTATACAAATTGGGGACGCTTAATCCCACAAATTTTTCTCCATCCACATGAGCAAATAAGTTTTCTCCCATGTCCCAGCATCTGTCTCTTTGGTTGACTGTATTGTTGTCTGACAGAACACTGCATACCCTGTTTTTACAGTTGAATGAATCTACAGATCAGATTGTAAACTTGCTCCACGGGTCTTCCTCATTATTTGAATGCACACACTTGTTCACACTGCATTAGAGAGATTTTTTAAGTACCTGGATTCATTTCCAACCAACAAATTTCAGATTGTTTCCATACATTCTGATCCCCTGGTCATTAACATATGCTCATTACAGTTAATTCCGAATTCTGGCTTGAAAAAATCCTAATGACATTCAAACGACTTCCTTGGTATAATTGTAAGAGCTGTGTCAAACAAAACCTCACCGTATCACCTACATAGTGCTTGTATTCATGCCAGAAGTTTGAGATGCTCCCCCTGCTCATTCCTGAGAGTCTTGCAGTGGCATGTGGTGAGGTACCCAACAAGAGATAAAGAATGTGTATATCATTGAATCCTTGTTGAAGGAAGCAACTTAAAATATCTCATGCACATTTGGTGGGTGTTTTAGGTGTTCTGAATTTTATAGGGATCCAATAAGACAGTACAGACTTGCCACATTCTTGTGAAACCGTGATAACTGGAAAAAACAACAGACATTTTTGTATGTGGAAAAAATCTTGAATTTTACAGACACCTAAAAGAATCCTATAATATTTGTAAATATTAGGACATTATACTGTAAGCTTTAAATAATAAGCCCTTGTTTAAAAGAAAAAGTAAACTGAAGAAATAAGCACGCTGCTTTGAAAAAAGTCTTATATTTCCACACTTCTCTTTTTATTCTACTTAAAAAAAAGTTTTGTGAAATTTAAGAAGTTTGTGGGAAAAACAGGGAATTTTGTATTATGAAAGAATAGCAATACTCTTATTTGCCTTGGCATTGATGAATAATACAAAATTCATTATTAATTATAATTTTTTTAGGGACTTGAAACCCACCCCTCCTTGTTATGGCCCGGAGCAGGGGAGAAGTATGGAACAACTTGATATTAGGAAGTGTCAGGGAAGTAATGTCAGGTCTGGTGCAATCCGTTCTTTAGGGTTTAAGACTTTGTCTACTCCCTTGTGGCGTTCTGCATCATCCCAGATGCTCTCTCGATTGGAGAGTGTAAAATGAGAGATCTGCCTGCCTCAGATTGACTCTCCCAGAATCTTTACAACCTTACAAGGTGCCTTTATTGTGACAGCCTCCGGGCAATGTCCTTCTTGCTTGGCTTGTAGGGGGTCTGGGTAGATGAATCCGTGTAGTCATCTGTGGGGGGCGGCAAGGAGGGGGGGTGAAAAGGTGAGGCCCTCTACTTGCCACACACACCAAGTGATTGGTAGTATGTACCAGGGATAGCTGGTCAGGACACTTCCACGAAGTCCTCCCAGGGCAACTAATGTTCATTGCCTCGGGGAAACCAAGGTTATACCTAAGACTGAGTTTTTGACCTCCAGTGACACTGGTGGTCACGAAAGGAGAGGCCAACTTCTTGCATCAAGGGCCATTAAATGGTGGGTAGGTTTACCCAAGCTACCCAGTGATGATGGGTTCACCGACTAGTAGGGGTTGCTGGACACAATAGGGTCACTGTGTTTGCTTGAACGCTTGGCTCCACTTGGAGGGTATGACCACAATTGGTTATAGGTACTCGGGTTAGCCAACTGTAGATGTAGCAGGTATGGCATCCCAGTCTGGAAAGGGATTCTCCTTAGTAAGGGAGTGTCCATAAGTCCAAGATGTCACCATATTGGGGGTATATTTCTTTCATAAATCAATTACAGTACTTGACCACAAGATCTTTTGTTTGCCAAAAGTATCTCTCTTAAAAAATAAAAAGTGTTTGATTTGTTTTAGGTCTGGTATTGGTATTTCATCATAAAAATATTTGTAATCCCTAATTTAAATCCCTGTTTGTAATCCAGATCCCCAATTTCACAGTTTTATTTGATTCTAAGTGCTTTAAAGAAACATAAATGTTGTAGTTTATCTTATACTATATATCATATTTGTAAGAAGGTACAGGAAAGGTGCATAGAAAAATATAAAAGGAACAAACACAATATGGCTTTTATAATGAAAAGAAGAACACAGTTCACACCGAGAAAAAGGATATAATTCAATTACTTCATAAGCGAAAAGAGGTTTTCCTTAAAAAGGTATATGATATATTCGCATCCATTGTTCATTTACTGTGTTTGTCCTTAATGTTATTCCTCTTAAATGTTCCTATCTAAGTAGCCTTGATTATTTCAAATTTCCTTTTTCTCCCCATAGTGTTTTTTTTTGTTTCCTCTTTTAAGATATTGCGTTTCATGTTTCACACTCCCTCCTGATGAGTTCCTCTAGAATGAAATCTAGGTCAGTGAATTGGTCCGTAATGATGATTTTTCTCATTACCTCTTTGTCCATTGACAGCAGTGTAAAGTGTGATATATATACCTTCTTTCAAATATAATACAATTACCTCTTAAAGTGAAAAGATGTTTTCCTTACCTAGAGAAATGCTTTGTATCTCAAGTTCATTTGGGCTATTCACAATTAATACAAACTATTTTAATTACATGAGTAGGAAGGTAAATTTAAATCAAATGCACCATTATTTACTTAAAGAGAAAATTATTAATAATGGAGTTAAAAATAGTCAACCAGTCAAGATTGACTCCTGTTATTCGGGATAATTTTCAGTACTGCACACCACTATACCAACCCTGCTGTTATTACTTTAGCTATCAAAACTAACATATTGTAAAAAGAATATTGCTTGCAATATATAATGAGTTGCTAAACAAAGAAAAAATTCATATTAACTGGGTGAATGCATAATTAAAATGAGTAGGTGTCATGAAGTGTTTTCAGACAAAATAACATGATATGTACAACAATATGGAATTTTTTTTATAAACTGTATAATCATATATTTCAGAAAAATGTAAATAATTTTAATATTATTTCTAAATATACTATGCAAAAAATGCATATATATTTCTTACCATTAAAAATACATCCATCTAATTTTGCTTACTTAACTTAGAAGAAAGAATGTATTGAAAACATTAAAATATTGCTTTTGTGCTCTACAATAATTAATTGATTTATTTAACTGGGCATAATCTGTGTTTAATAGTCAATTATTGAGTTGGCCTTTGCATTCATTTGGACATTTTTTTCATTTTGGCTGTATCATATAAGTACAATAAATCATGTATTATATTACTCTTAAATGCATATTTCTATATGCTCCATTATTAAATAAATGTATAAATATGATAAATACTTTTTAAAGGACATACAAAGAATGGTATTCTCTGCAGGAGTATGCCCACGCCAATTGGAATTTGAACAACCTTCCAGTTCAAGATGGTTCCGTTTTAAAGTATATAAACGCTGATATCTCAGGAATGAAGATTCCTTGGATGTATGTTGGGATGTGTTTTGCAACATTCTGTTGGCACAATGAGGATCATTGGAGCTATTCTATTAATTATATGCATTGGTTAGTAGCTATTGAAAATATTTATTTCAAAGTGTCTTTCAACATTAAACTGACTAGCTAGGGCAGTGTTTCTCAAATTGTGGTCTAAAGATGTGATCACGGGTAAAAAATAAATACTCTGTTAAAGAGCTAAAGAGTATAAGATTGACAGGCTAAGTCCGCAAAGTCAATAATACTCTATACTACAAGTAGTATTACATGTGAAATGAGCAGAAGAAACAATCTAATAAAATGGCTGTCTTTTACTACTTTTCAAACACATTAATAGAATTTCCAGCTTCAGCAAAGGGACAGGTAGCTAGTATTTAAAGGCGTGTGGTCCCCCTGTGCATATGTGGTCAGACAGTGTGAAAGTTTGCGAAATACTGCTCTAGGGGAAAACTAATAAAACTAAAAAATGAGTCAAGTTTATTTGATAACAACTTTAATATATAGAATTTAAACATAGTGTTGCAATCTTTTAATAAGACTTTTATTATTTGCAGCTTTCACAGATAAAACAAGAGAAAGAGCCGTATATAATTTTTTTTCAAATTATTTACATTTTCACCTAAAAAAGTAAATGGATAGATTGATGTTATGTGTATTTTTTTTATAATAATAATAATAATAATATTTAGCACCACGTCTTACTACCCGTTCGGGTTATACGCTTAGGTACTAATTACGCTAATGGATTAGGAATTGGGAGGGTTGAATTTAGAGGAAGTGAGCCCGCATTTGCGTGCAGGGAGAGTGGAAAACCATTTAGGAAAAACCACCCCCAGTTCACCCGACCGAGATTCGAACCTCGATCTCCCCGTCCTCGGCGCTCAAGCTCAACACGACGAGCGCATTAGCCAACTACGCCACCGAGGCGGGTCTTTTTTTTTTATATATATAATTTCAAGACTTGCACTGTTTGGTAATTCTTATTAATGGGCCATTTGACAAGTACATTGTTATTGGGCATAATTCCGGACAAGCTGGAATTAATTTTAATCTGTTTTATTGGGTGTCATAAAACTCATACTAATTTTGCACCCCCTGACCGGCCTGGATTTGGCCACTATCTTTAAAAAAAAGGGCCAAAAAACTACTTTTTTTTTAATACCTCTAAATATCTTGGCTTGTTTCAACTTCAGAGCAAAATATGTAGTTACCGAAATTAAAGATGAGTAAATTATCCACAAAAGACGCATTATACACTTTTGTCCTAAGACTGGCTTATTTTGAAGCAATAGGTATAGAAATTTGTGCTTTTTTTGGCAGTTTGCAGCTACACAATTTGTTCATTTTTGCTTCTTTATACAATTTGTATGGATTCAATTCAAGAAGATATTTGGTTTTCTGTGTGTTCTTTTCCACACTACCTAGAGGTAAAGTATTTGATGCTTTTTTTTTTTCATGGTACAATAGAGTCTCGGAAACTCGACCTAATGTGGACTGAGGTGGTGTCAAGTTTTACGAATGAACTTGCATAAGATGCATGTTTACCTAAACATGGATGAATCACAGTACAGTATCGAATATTATAGTTACAGTTGTACTGTACTGTAATATTGTATGGTACATTAATATAATCACAGTGTAATATATTGGTGTATATACATACATGTAATATACAGAAATGCAGTACAGTACTGTATATATTATATTGTGTTGATTCGAATAACACGTTACTGAATTGGAAAAATAACAAACACAGCATTTGTAAAAACAACACAGCACGACTGTTCCACTCGAGTTACACAAACAGAGAGGTTATACAGTTGAATGACCTTGGATTTTGATGACTGGTGCCAACAACTGTGTGCACATGCCCGTCATGTTACACGGAATGTCGAGTTTCCGAGAGACTGCTGTATCCTCAAAACGCCTAATCCTTTATACGGTCTTTACGTTTCTTTTGAAGTTGACGGTTCATTAACTTTTCAATTTTTTTTTTATTTTGGTCATTATATGCCTTGATATCATCTTGATTCTCTACAACATCTATCTTGTATTATGAAGCTAGTTGATAGTCGTCGGAATATTCCAAAGTATTTTTGATTTCAATATCTATCTCCTTGTTGTCATCTACATATACAATATTTGAACAAAATATTACAGAGCAATGTAAACCAACTTGGTGACAGTTACAAGCTGCAGTGCAACGTTTTGTAAATTTACAAGAAATGAGTTTTAGTAACTCCTGGGGGGAATTTCTCCAACCCCAGTCTAAAGCTGATTTTTCATTTCCATACAATTGCTGGATTTTGTTGAAAGTACAAAACAAGTGCAAGTGAACTGCATCTTTGGTTGGTGGTAATGATGCTAGTTTTGTAAACTTCTGTTAATAGAGTGTGCGAATGACTCACAGTTTTTTTTCCTCCATATAGAAGAAGCAGCAATTGTTCTGCTTTTTTTATGCCCACTGGAAATACATTTGGGTTCTTGAAAACCTTAACAGCCTTCTCTAGGTCTTTCCTCTTCTTTGGAAGCTTAACCTGTTTTATTTTCCCCTGCCTGTATAATCCAGAAGTATTATCGCAGCCACCAAATGAGTGAAGAAACCAAAAAAGGTTGTCTCTAAATGACACATCCAAATTGGAACTGACCTGGAACACATTTATAGATATTTATAAAAATATTAAAAATATTTGTACATTGGTTTTGTTTTCAAGAGGACGAATTTTACTTTTTTATACATATAAACCCTTCTAGAACGTCTTTCTTCTCTTTTAAATGGTGTCCTTTGATCTTTCTTCTATTTATTTTCCATTTAATTTATGTTGACACTCTATGAAATAATTTTCATTGTTTATAGAATGCCTGTAAAATTTTTTTGGCAAAAGCAAAAAAATAAATCACATATTTCGATGACATCTATTACTTTGAAACAGGCAATTGTAAGAGAAAAAAAATTTGTATATAATTTACTCATCTTTAATTTTGGTAACCACATATTTTGTTCTAAAGTTGATACTAACGGAGGGGTTTACCAATATTTTAATATCTCTTTTGGGCACATTTTTCAATATGGCTGTAAAATCAGAGCCTGTCAGGGGGTGCAAAATTACTATGTGTTTTCTGACACACTTTCAAAAAGATTTAAGTTAATTCTAGCTTGTCCGGAATTATTTCCACCAACAGCCATTTTAAACTACCTGTTTACTGGCTTATAAGAAATTAGTGAATTTATATTTATATTGATAGTTAGAGAAAATTGAGAATTTTGAATTTTAAAGAACTTTAAAATAAATCTAATAATAATATGAAAAATGTGGTAAATCATTATTTTCCCATTTGGCAACTTAGCACCAATGCAAATTTTGATGTATTGGCATACTCCTCTTGTAACCCAGCATTATGGAAAGTGTTGTCATTTGTCTCTTTTGATTGATACTTTGCTCATCACATTTTAATTTTAACTCTGGTTTTAGCAGACTTAATCTTAAAGGTCATCTTATTTATATTAAGTCTATGATGGGAATTTTATTTCACAAATATTTTATGGACAAATTAAAGATGTAAGTTTAACATTTATGTCAAGTTGATCTTAGTAAAAAAAAAATTATTTTATGACATGTCATTCCAGTATTATTTGTAACTTTATTTTGGAAAAAAACCCTTCTAAATGTAATATGCTATAGTGAAAAAGTAGTAAAAAGAAATGACTACCACCTAGAAAGAGTACTGAAAGATATTGATTAGCTTTGTAGATCACCTTATATTTTTCTAACATTATAAGGACGAATTTTACTTTTTTATACATATAAACCCTTCTAGAACGTCTTTCTTCTCTTTTAAATGGTGTCCTTTGATCTTTCTTCTATTTATTTTCCATTTAATTTATGTTGACACTCTATGAAATAATTTTCATTGTTTATAGAATGCCTGTAAAATTTTTTTGGCAAAAGCAAAAAAATAAATCACATATTTCGATGACATCTATTACTTTGAAACAGGCAATTGTAAGAGAAAAAAAATTTGTATATAATTTACTCATCTTTAATTTTGGTAACCACATATTTTGTTCTAAAGTTGATACTAACGGAGGGGTTTACCAATATTTTAATATCTCTTTTGGGCACATTTTTCAATATGGCTGTAAAATCAGAGCCTGTCAGGGGGTGCAAAATTACTATGTGTTTTCTGACACACTTTCAAAAAGATTTAAGTTAATTCTAGCTTGTCCGGAATTATTTCCACCAACAGCCATTTTAAACTACCTGTTTACTGGCTTATAAGAAATTAGTGAATTTATATTTATATTGATAGTTAGAGAAAATTGAGAATTTTGAATTTTAAAGAACTTTAAAATAAATCTAATAATAATATGAAAAATGTGGTAAATCATTATTTTCCCATTTGGCAACTTAGCACCAATGCAAATTTTGATGTATTGGCATACTCCTCTTGTAACCCAGCATTATGGAAAGTGTTGTCATTTGTCTCTTTTGATTGATACTTTGCTCATCACATTTTAATTTTAACTCTGGTTTTAGCAGACTTAATCTTAAAGGTCATCTTATTTATATTAAGTCTATGATGGGAATTTTATTTCACAAATATTTTATGGACAAATTAAAGATGTAAGTTTAACATTTATGTCAAGTTGATCTTAGTAAAAAAAAAATTATTTTATGACATGTCATTCCAGTATTATTTGTAACTTTATTTTGGAAAAAAACCCTTCTAAATGTAATATGCTATAGTGAAAAAGTAGTAAAAAGAAATGACTACCACCTAGAAAGAGTACTGAAAGATATTGATTAGCTTTGTAGATCACCTTATATTTTTCTAACATTATTATTTTAATATAAGGTAAGTACAACTGCTATAATTTTGAATTTACATTTTGGTATCTTGTACTTCTTACCTGGTCTTATGATATTCAATTTCTTAAAAAAATTATCTAAAACATGTTCACTAATTTCAAACTAAATTTAAATCTCCCACTCCGTAAATATATTTGTAGGGGAGTGTTCTAATTAGCATAGCATCACTGAGTTGGTTTAAGAATAGTTTCTCATTGGAACAATATTCTAAATTCTTTTTTCAGGGGTGAACCCAAAACATGGTATGGTGTACCAGGTAATAAAGCAGATAATTTTGAATCAGCAATGAAAATGGCAGCACCAGAGCTGTTTCAGTTACAGCCAGACCTCCTTCATCAACTTGTGACTATAATGAATCCAAACATTCTCATGAATGCAGGTATTTAATTTGTTGTCAGCACAAACAGAAGAATTTAGATTAGTTCATATTGTTAACTTGAATTGCATAAAATGTGTGTCTATTTGAACACTTTTGATAACCATTTATTGGGGGTGGACGGGATCACGAACTCACAGAAGAAGTTAGAAAATTTATCCATTCCCGACAGTCATGCAGGAATTTATCCTTCCTGAAAGTTGGGCGGGATTGGCTATTTCTTGTAAAGTTTCAGGTGAAAACAAAGCGTGCTTCGTGTTCATATACTGTTAACTCATTATGGTTAACTTCTTTTGTAGTGTTTTCTTTGCTCTATAGCATGCTTAGGGAATAAAAAAAAGGGGTTGAGGAGGGTGAGGTATTTTAACGCTTGTGTAGAGACAAACAAGGGAAACACGTGACTCATTGTGCTCTGTTTATCAACAGTTATTTGTTAGGTTTACCAAGCAAGAGAGTTTGAAAGATTTAGAAGCGAACAGAGATATATTATTCTCTACCATGGAAATAAGGGGAGGGGGAGAGAAATTAGCTTGCCAAGATCAACCATTCAAACCTAAAGAACATTTAAGTGGTTTCACATATGTATAAAATTTAAGTGTTGTCAATTATAGATAACACTTAAGGGATTTTAATAAATCCAAGTAACATATTATATTAAGGGGTTTCAACCCTATACCCTGATTTTGGTAGGGAGAACAATCAGTATATGGTAGTTACTAAAGCTACTAAAACAATTTTAATACATTCTTGTCAAGTTATGTTATCTGCAGCTGTCACTTCTGGTAGATTTCATCAATACCTATACAATAACAATAATAATATAGTAAAATGTTATCAATGTTAACCGCAAAGATATATGTTTGAATTTTCTAAACTGGTCTTCCAACCAAAATAAGGTTATAGTTAACATTTTCTAGGTTCAAGCTTAGAGAACATTTAAGAGTCGTCAAACATTATATTTTATAGTATTTTTTTCTACACTCAAAATAAACACTATTTTCAAAATAAACTGACTATTAGGTTTGTATTTTTTGATTTTCATTTGTGATTTTACTATTTGATTCGATAAAAAATGCTATTCACAGACCCCTATCTATATTATTATGTTTTATGATATTTTATTATTTATATTACGTTCATTATATGCCATTCATTTAGGTGACTTATAGTAACAAAATTAGTTATTTTTATGTATTGAGATGAATAATTTTTTTGTTCCCTGAAAATTTAGGAGCTTAGGACATTGTTTTCTCTTTTAAATCTAAGGATTATTCACATTATTTGAATTATATATAGTGTTACTTACTCCCCCAATATACTGATTCTCTTTCATTTTAGTTGTAAGATGGTTAAACCTAATTTTTCCTATTTTATTTGTGAATTTGTTGAACTTGTCATTAAATGTTTCTTTTCTTTTGAAGATACATTTTTGAACATTGTCCCCTGAATATAAAACTCATTTTCTAGTTTCTCAGCAATTTGGGTTGAAATTAATACCTTTATTGATTTTCTGCTTTTTGCTAACACAACTGTTTGATTCAGGGCTTCCCATGTTGTAGCAAGCGTGTTATTTTTTTACTACATGGTTTTTAGTGTGGTTTATAATGTATTTTATTTCTTAACCTGTTTCTTTAACCAATATATCACCCTTAGGGGCTGTCCTTAAATTATGCGAGGCTTTTGTTTCATGATTTTTGACCCCCTCCCCCTTTTAAGGGATCTTAGATAAAGCTTTTCCATCACCCCCTCCTATATCGTACGTAATTTTTTATGATTTGGTTGATTCAATTATTTTAATCGTTTGGTTACTTTTAATAAAGTGAGTGACATGCAATTTTAGATTATATACTTTAATTGTAATAATTAAATTAAATATAGGTGAAATTTTATAATCGTTTTATTTATTTTCTAACAGAAAAAAGATTAGATCTTGTTCCACCATTATCATTGATTAAAAAAACCTTACATAAGATGGATTCTGACCCCACTCCCCAAAGTCTCTAACACATTTTAAGGACGGCCTCTTCTGGTTACCATTATTTTTTTCTAGAATACTGAATTATTCTCATACTTTATTCATTTACAGATTTTACATTAAATAATTTTAATTTGTTTATGTTTATAACATTTTGGAGCTAATTATTTAATTGTAATACCTTAAATTTTTATATATAGGGGTTCCAGTTTGTAGAACTGATCAACGTGCTGGTGAATTTGTCATAACGTTTCCAAGGGCTTATCATGCTGGTTTCAATCAAGGCTATAATTTTGCTGAAGCTGTGAATTTTGCTCCTGCAGATTGGGTAATTTAATTTGTTATTATTGTATACTATAAAGATTATATTTGCAATAGAAATGATTTTTTATTTACATTTAGAAAAAATTTCACTTTGCTATATGGTAAGGTAATATATACACTTTTGTTAGTAGACTATACCACCTATATTACAGTGTTCATAAACACAAATACAAAGTTGCATTAAAGAAATATTGAATGTGGTAGAAATGCTGCCTATATTTAAAAATGACAAAGCATAAAAAGGACGAATTTTACTTTTTTATACATATAAACCCTTCTAGAACGTCTTTCTTCTCTTTTAAATGGTGTCCTTTGATCTTTCTTCTATTTATTTTCCATTTAATTTATGTTGACACTCTATGAAATAATTTTCATTGTTTATAGAATGCCTGTAAAATTTTTTTGGCAAAAGCAAAAAAATAAATCACATATTTCGATGACATCTATTACTTTGAAACAGGCAATTGTAAGAGAAAAAAAATTTGTATATAATTTACTCATCTTTAATTTTGGTAACCACATATTTTGTTCTAAAGTTGATACTAACGGAGGGGTTTACCAATATTTTAATATCTCTTTTGGGCACATTTTTCAATATGGCTGTAAAATCAGAGCCTGTCAGGGGGTGCAAAATTACTATGTGTTTTCTGACACACTTTCAAAAAGATTTAAGTTAATTCTAGCTTGTCCGGAATTATTTCCACCAACAGCCATTTTAAACTACCTGTTTACTGGCTTATAAGAAATTAGTGAATTTATATTTATATTGATAGTTAGAGAAAATTGAGAATTTTGAATTTTAAAGAACTTTAAAATAAATCTAATAATAATATGAAAAATGTGGTAAATCATTATTTTCCCATTTGGCAACTTAGCACCAATGCAAATTTTGATGTATTGGCATACTCCTCTTGTAACCCAGCATTATGGAAAGTGTTGTCATTTGTCTCTTTTGATTGATACTTTGCTCATCACATTTTAATTTTAACTCTGGTTTTAGCAGACTTAATCTTAAAGGTCATCTTATTTATATTAAGTCTATGATGGGAATTTTATTTCACAAATATTTTATGGACAAATTAAAGATGTAAGTTTAACATTTATGTCAAGTTGATCTTAGTAAAAAAAAAATTATTTTATGACATGTCATTCCAGTATTATTTGTAACTTTATTTTGGAAAAAAACCCTTCTAAATGTAATATGCTATAGTGAAAAAGTAGTAAAAAGAAATGACTACCACCTAGAAAGAGTACTGAAAGATATTGATTAGCTTTGTAGATCACCTTATATTTTTCTAACATTATAAGGACGAATTTTACTTTTTTATACATATAAACCCTTCTAGAACGTCTTTCTTCTCTTTTAAATGGTGTCCTTTGATCTTTCTTCTATTTATTTTCCATTTAATTTATGTTGACACTCTATGAAATAATTTTCATTGTTTATAGAATGCCTGTAAAATTTTTTTGGCAAAAGCAAAAAAATAAATCACATATTTCGATGACATCTATTACTTTGAAACAGGCAATTGTAAGAGAAAAAAAATTTGTATATAATTTACTCATCTTTAATTTTGGTAACCACATATTTTGTTCTAAAGTTGATACTAACGGAGGGGTTTACCAATATTTTAATATCTCTTTTGGGCACATTTTTCAATATGGCTGTAAAATCAGAGCCTGTCAGGGGGTGCAAAATTACTATGTGTTTTCTGACACACTTTCAAAAAGATTTAAGTTAATTCTAGCTTGTCCGGAATTATTTCCACCAACAGCCATTTTAAACTACCTGTTTACTGGCTTATAAGAAATTAGTGAATTTATATTTATATTGATAGTTAGAGAAAATTGAGAATTTTGAATTTTAAAGAACTTTAAAATAAATCTAATAATAATATGAAAAATGTGGTAAATCATTATTTTCCCATTTGGCAACTTAGCACCAATGCAAATTTTGATGTATTGGCATACTCCTCTTGTAACCCAGCATTATGGAAAGTGTTGTCATTTGTCTCTTTTGATTGATACTTTGCTCATCACATTTTAATTTTAACTCTGGTTTTAGCAGACTTAATCTTAAAGGTCATCTTATTTATATTAAGTCTATGATGGGAATTTTATTTCACAAATATTTTATGGACAAATTAAAGATGTAAGTTTAACATTTATGTCAAGTTGATCTTAGTAAAAAAAAAATTATTTTATGACATGTCATTCCAGTATTATTTGTAACTTTATTTTGGAAAAAAACCCTTCTAAATGTAATATGCTATAGTGAAAAAGTAGTAAAAAGAAATGACTACCACCTAGAAAGAGTACTGAAAGATATTGATTAGCTTTGTAGATCACCTTATATTTTTCTAACATTATATTATATTATATTATATTATATTATATCTGCCTATATTTAAAAATGACAAAGCATAAAAACCCATACCTTCAACTAAAGAGCTTTGCGAGATGAAGAATAGCTATCTTCTCCAACAAACCAATATCTATATCAATATAATGCCTTTTTTTTTAATAGCAAAGTTAATTCCAATAAGTGATAAATATACAGAACTTAGCCCAGATTTCATCAAGGGAAAAACTGAATATGACCCTAACAACTTTGGTAGAGGGTGCGGGCAAAAAATCAATTATCTTTACAGTATGAAAGCCATTAATATTAAGCTTTGGCAATATAATTAAGTACTTTTATTATGTTATTCATTAAGTTTGTATAGTGTAAATAAATAGTTAACCCTAAAAAAGATACACTATTTACATTTATAATATGTACTTAAGTTGGCAGTGGAACCCTGGAACCTTGTCCTGTGCCACAAATCTGTTTGCTGATAATGACTAGTATAGACATTTAATCTAAATTAGTCTTAACAGTCAACATTATCCTTTCTAAGCATACATTCTGTGATCATTTATCTTTATGATTTAATTTTTGTAGGATACAAACCTACTATTAAACACTTATCTTTTAATAAACTTTCTTAATTGGATTTCTACTAAGATAAGTCATTAATATATCAATTCAATATTTAATTAAATATGTACATTGTTATAAACATTTTAATAATAATTAATTCAATACACAATATAGATGCACTTTTAATTTTTAATATTTGAAGAATATAATTTAATAATTTAAATTGATTATAGCAGGGTATTTAAAATATCTTATTAATGCCATCAAATTTGTAGGTATTCAGTCCAATTTCTGTTGAGGGATTTTTTTTTCTTTGTGATTTTCTTTGCTATCTTCCTTTTTACAAGCTTGTTTTAAATACACTTATTATTTACCCTGTACTATGTACAATAAATATTACATATGTAGTTTATTTTTAAATTCAGTTTGTGATTTATATGAATTAAAACATTTCTTTTTAGTTGAAAATTGGCCGCGAATGCATTGCTCAATATGCCCTTCTACGGCGTTTTTGTGTGTTTTCTCATGACGAGTTGGTGTGCAAAATGGCTGTTGACCCTGAATCATTGGATATGGCCCTAGCAGCTGCTACATATAATGACATGATTAAAATGGTAGTTGCTGAGAAACATATTAGGAATTCTCTACAAGAGTGGGTATGAATCATTGTTAACCTATAAATCACCATAATTATTTGGTATCTGATCAATTCATCATTTAAATTTATATCAGGTATAGTTTATTTTACTTTTATCGATTTAAAAAAAAATTATTTGAAGTTTAATTCACAACTAATAAGCAATACTACCCGATTTAATTAAATTTAGTTTCTAATAAGAATATAATGTATCCATGGTTTTAGTTTAAAAAGAAATAATTTTGATTTAAAAAAATTCTAGATATTATTTAATTATTATAAGTAAGTTTAGTAGACTAATATTTGTTTTTTAAAGCTAGCTGATGAAATATTTACTATAGTTAAAAATTTAAAAAAATGGCAAATGATTAAACCTATATAAGGAAACTGATAGCATAGGTACCTTAAACAAAGTACTAAACAAGGGATTCAACCACCTGGAAAAAAAAAGTGTTGAGGCCAGAACAAATATATGGAGAGAAACTCCTATTTTCTTTTCTCTTCCTATTCATACATTGTTAGTGTTTTTACTTTTATTTGTGCTCTACCATTTTCCTAATATTCCATCATTTTATTTATTACAAAATATTCATACATTGAAAAATCACTATAGAAATGAAACTAAACTATACATCTATATATTTAAAAAATTGAAGATATTAAATACACAAATTACAAAAATCAGTTATTGGCAGGGTTTTGCTAGTTGCAGTTAAATTTTTAAGCAGGCTGAAGCCTGTAGCTTGTTTCAGAGTTTAACTACCACATTTTTTGTTTTTGTTTTTCAAGTTTTGTGTGTTTTATTTATTTTATAAGGGCTAAAGGAGTATATCCAAAGATGCATATTTTTACTATGACTTTTGAATGTGTGAGCAAAAATAAATTAATTGTAGCTGGAAAATGACACCTCAACACAGGAATTGAATCTGGAGCACTTGGCTTAGGAACCATTGCTCCATCACTGACCTATCCAGGACTTGTCCCTTGTTCAGGATCATTTATCACATATAGTTTAGGCAAATTACCCTAAGTAGAAAATTCTTCATTGATAGAATTGTTCTTGAAGCTTCCCCGTGTTAGTAGACTACATGTCGATTAACCATTTTACATAACAACTGTTCTGAGACTTCTCCACTTAACTTTATTATGTATGCCAAGACATTTATCCGACTGAGCTGTTCTCGAAGTTTCTCCACGTTGCTAGGCTATGTTGTGTGAATTGGTTATCATTCGTACCATAGGAAGTGGTTGAGCCACAATGTATCTTAAACAAATTGTGCAATTACTCATTTTAGGACAGTTTCCTATAGTAGGGGAGTGATTAATTATTGATGTTCAACGGGTGCCCGCATCGATTGTGACAATTTAGATACTAAATAGTAAGTGCATTTGTAAGTTCTTGTGTTGTATCTGAGTATATTTCAATACCCAAGCCATACCTCTATGGTGGCGTAATATTCATGTAAATCGCTTGTACTCGCTTTCCCCCACTGTCCTTCACATTCCAAGGCTGTCCTTGACACGGGTTCTTCACATGTTTGTTGTCCTACTAGATTAACGTGCTTTTCCTCCACTTACCTTGTTACTTCAAACTACATGGCATATGTTTTCTAAAATTTATTTGAACCTGAAATCGGGATGAATTTACAAAATTTTCAAATCAAGCTTGATATATTTATTTTTCTATCTGCTCTTTTGAATTTTTTAGGGAGCTTTTGAAGCTGAACGGGAGGTTTTTGAATTAATACCAGAGGATGAACGACAATGCAAAGTTTGCAAAACTACATGCTTTCTCTCAGCAGTCACTTGCATCTGTGATTCAGAGCATCTTGTTTGTTTGCAGCACTATGCAAATCTTTGTGATTGTCCCCCAGAAAAACATACTTTACGGTAGGTATTAAAGCTATATAGGATTTTATTCTTATATTAGCCTGTTTTAAAAAAAAAAAAATTTGAAAATATTAGTAAGGAAAATTATAATGTTTTGAGAAATCAATTAAACAAAAATAGTAAAATAAACTAATTAGAATAAAACTTGGTGTGTTCAAAACATATAAAAGCTTTTCAAACATTCTTAAGACTAATCTTTATAAGAATTCATTATATATTCAATCTAATAGGAGCCTAATTATAATTTTATCATGATTTAATATGTTTAATAGGTTTTTAACTTTACAAGGGCACTTAAACTTAAACATACATTTGTATGACTTAAATATTGTAAATTACTGTTACGCCTTTTATGTATATTTTGAATGCTTGTTAATTATTATATAACCACTTATTACTATATATTCTAGTTAATTAGTTCTACTACTACTTTAATTTGATTGATTTTTCACAAAGTTATATTAACCTGTAGATATGAAACAGTAAATAACCAAAAAAAATCTTATATTGACCATATTTTCAGTAAAAGATTGTGAATCATGTTATCGACTGGAAAAAAGACTCTGTGAAATAAATAGTTACAGATATAAAAATAAACCACATTTTGCTTTAATCATCTCCCATGTGTACAATCTTAAAACCTTAAAAAAAATTGTGTAGGAACCAATTAAAATAAACTAAATGGATGAAATTTTATTTTTAGTAGATTTTTTTTATTTTGCCTTTAGATATCGCTACACACTAGAGGAGTTACCTCATTTGATGGAAAAATTGAAAATACGTGCAGAGTCCTTTAAAAGATGGTTTGAAGCTGTCTCATCATGTTTAGAAGGTCATCCAAAACAAAAAATGGGTATGTTTTATTTTGTTTAGTGAAAATTTGAATGTGAGTGTTTTAAGAACATGGATTCTAGAGTACTTACAGATTTTATTTTAAAACTGATTTGTAGTACTTACACTACTGGCTTGTTAGGCCTGTCGTAGCTTCATATACCTTATAATAAATTTTATGATTAGGACAGGCACAACATCCAGTCCCGACCGTTAATTTATCATTGTGAAAGGGTAAATCCATATTTCATCAATGATAAATATTTCGGCCATGCTAGGAATAGAACCTGGCACCCTTAGCCCAGTAGGCAGACACGCTACCGACTGAACTAAGGTGTCGGATTGATTTGTAGTCACTTTCTCATTTTTTGCCTCATCTTCTTTTGATTATAAGATTGTGGATGTTACTTTGATTTAAATAACTAAATTTGGTATTACTTTATTCATTAATTATTAGTAGCACTTATTAAATATTATTTTACCTAACATTTTTCTGTTGATTTGTTTCCATTAAACACATCAATACAGTTGATAACTTCAAATGCTAGAAAAGAATGAAACCTAGTTTAGAACATTGTTTTTCACACTTGCGAATAGTGACAAAGAAACAAGAACTGGACCCCCCCGGTCCCATCCACACCCAGGACCTGCAACACTAGCTATGTTCACCACTTGTGTCCAGTATGTTTGACAATTCTTTGTTTGCTGATGAGATACCGTGATGGTACATAGCTTACCTTGTTCCCAGAAAATATGGAGTACAACAGATGAAGTTCCTCTCTTGATCCAATAAATACTTAAAGAATTTACTGGCGACAGACAGACAATCATATATACTGGCAGGCCTCAGAGCTGTTTGTTTAGATAATGCACATCCATTTAACTAAGAAGTAAGGTTGAGAGCTCTACAGTCTGAGGTTTTATCCCTAACTACTCGCATTTTCTCGTACACTATCAATGAAACTGACCCATTTCTTGCATTAACTAACTGTGCTTATCACGAGACTACAAGAAAGACTCGCCATATTGGAATTTCCATCACCTTATAGTTAATTGATCAATTACAGCAAGGGTTAAGTGTTACACACAAGTGGCTAGGACTGCATAAATGGTGTTTCCCACAACTAAGTAGCTTTAGTCAGCATGAAGTTGCTACACAGAGTAGCTTCATAACCATCAGGCCACAAACTCCTCAGGCTACAGTCACCTTGCACTTCTCGATCGTCAGGTTTACAGTGACCATTATATTGGATACAATACAAGTTGAAACTATAAAACACTTAGTTGCTGGCCTTACATATTGTCTTGGTAGTCTGCATTCGACCTTCATGCCAAATTAAGTATAGCTGTGGCATTATTTTTAAAAGTTGACCCTTAAATTTTAACTTCATCCATATATTTATATTTCACACTAGATTATGTCAGTCATTCTATGATAATTTAGTAAAAGTCAAAACTATATTTCATGTGTAATGTAACACCATTTTATATACTTGTATATTTGAACATTTCTAGGAAGCCATTTTAGGGTGTATACCATTACATCGCATGTTCATTACATCGCGTTTTGGGAACAAATACATTGCAGGTCCATCACGTCGCATTTCCCCCACCTCTCTACACACAGCTAACCCTACTCTGACGTACAACTAGAGATGACTTGTTGCAAGGATAGTGTGCCTGACTCTCAACTCTAATTCCCACTTTGTAGATAAGGCTAGTTACAAGGATAGTGGGCCTGACTTTCCCTTCTAAAGCCTTGTTTATATTGTAACACAACATGTTGGCCAACACGATCCCAACAAGTTGTGTTACAATATAAAAGTACTCCCAACTTGTTGGTGTTGGGAGAGCCGGTCAGAGATAAATGTTGTGTTGGAATCATTTGTTGGAGATAATAAACGACCAACCCAACATGTTGGCCGAGTTGGGAGGTTCTTTGCATGCGCTATCGAGTTGAATGAGTGTCTAACCTTGGTGAAACATGTGTTTTATTTTCAGATTAGTTTGAATTTTAAAATCGGGGTTTGCATAATTTTGTGATCATTGAATGGAACAAGGCTAATACAGTTAATAACTTAATAGCCAAAGCTATTATTTATGCTTTTAGTGAGGATTTAGTGAGGATTTTAAAAGTCAAACTAATCTGAAAATAAAACACATGCTCCACAAAGGTTAGACACTCATTCAACTCGATAGCGCATGCAAAGAACCTCCCAACTCGGCCAACATGTTGGGTTGGTCGTTTATTATCTCACACAAATGATCCAACACAACATTTATCTCTGACCGGCTCTCCCAACACCAACAAGTTGGGAGTACTTTTATATTGTAACACAACTTGTTGGGATCGTGTTGGCCAACATGTTGTGTTACAATATAAACAAGGCTTTAGAAGGGAAAGTCAGGCCCACTATCCTTGTAACTAGCCTTATCTACAAAGTGGGAATTAGAGTTGAGAGTCAGGCACACTATCCTTGCAACAAGTCATCTCTAGTTGTACGTCAGAGTAGGGTTAGCTGTGTGTAGAGAGGTGGGGGAAATGCGACGTGATGGACCTGCAATGTATTTGTTCCCAAAACGTGATGTAATGGACATGCGATGTAATGGTGCCCACCCCCATTTTACCTTTTCACAAAAAAATTATAGGGTCAAGATCTTGCCCTAGCCATACCAGTAATAAACACACACAAATCAATTTTGTCTGCTATGATCAAGTTATTACTGTTTCAGATTTAGCTGAGCTAAAAATTCTTTTATTTGAAGCTGAAAATGATAAGTTTCCTGAATCTGAACTTTTTGAAAAATTGAGGCAAACTGTTCAGAAAGCAGAGAAATGTGAAATAGTCGCCAAGCAATTAGCAACAAGGAAATTAAGAAACAGGTATTATTAAATTTAATCTAGGGTTCATCAATTGTTATATTTTTAAGACCATGCTCATATTTAAAACATAATTTCATTCATTTTTGAAACTTTAAAAATATTAATTTTTGGTATCGTACCTAATTATACTTTTACTTAACCGCATATATAAAGTGTATGTTCCATTATAATAAGTAAATTTAAGTGACTCAAGGTCGTGTAAGGAATATTTGAGTTATTATAAGGTATTCTTACCTTCGTCGATGTCCGCACAGTTTCAAGGCGTCACTCTCGCAATAGATTAGACTGCCAATGACAGGGAGATCGGGGCTCAAATCCTGTTCGAGTATACTTTGGGTTGTTTTCCACTCTTACTCCACACAAATGTGGGTACACTTCCTTTTAATTCAACCTTCATCATTCCCTAACATAATTAGTACAAATGAGTATAACAATAAACAGTTTAAAGACTCATTGCTAAAAAATATATATTTATAATAATATATTATGTTTATTTTAACATATGTATGTATAAGTTTTTCTAAGTAAGCCACTGGATTGATTTAGATAATTATGTTGTTTTTCATTATATATTTGTAAATTGTTTATTTTAGTCAAACACCTTAGATAAATTCATATCCTCTTATTTAAGTTTAGCTAACTGTTTTTTGTACCTACTTTTTATGTGTCAAACATGCATAATTTTTACACACTTGGATTCAAAATTGGATGGTGGAAATATAAAATAAATTTTACCCTATTATTGAGTATACACTATCAGTTTTATTATGAATGAAACTTCATTCAAAGTGTACAATAGGAACATCAATATCTTATCACCCTCTCTTATTTTAATCTTTTTTTCCTCTCTTTCGCCCTTCACAGAACATGTCAAAGCATGGTTATAAAAAAATATGATTTGACTTATGTTGAATTGCAACAATTTTATGAAGAAATTGACAACTTACCTTGCCACATTGAGGAAACAAAGGACGTGAAAAGTTTGTTGGACAAAGTAAATTTATTTATGAACGAAGTCACACATTTATTAAGTCAAGAAGTAGCATCGACACAGGATATAAAAAAGTATATTGAGTGTGCCAAAAGCTTTGAATTGGATATACCAGAAGTGGCCCAACTAAAGCAGGTGAGAAAATTTAATGGCTTTTAAGATGCATGGCTGTATTTTTGTTATTAGTAAAGACATGCAAAAGATGAGGCTATTTTTAGGGGAAAAATTGTATTTTTTTTTTAAACGATGATATTTTATGTTGAAAGTGCTGTTATTATTTAGATCAATTCGAGTCAAATTAGTATTCATTAAAAAAAATTAAGGCTTATGTCCAGATAACAGTAGAACGCTTCTGGGTATACAAAAATGTATACACCAACATTAGGTCACTAGCATATTATGGTGAGCACACAATGATGTTTAATTTTATTTTCATACAGTAAATAAATAGCTCTATTATTAATCAAAGTGATTCTATAGTATTCTGGACTTATTCCAAAAGAGTTCTGTATTTATTATTATTTATGTATCCACGCCAAGTTAATTGCAAAATAGACTTCTTACATACTATACTAACTCTCAAATGAAAATATTGCCATTCTGCCTAATTTATTTTCCTTAAGGTTCATTTTTTTGTTGGTCAGAAAATTGTTGTGTGTCACAACAAATATTTGAGTCATCTTTTCCACATGGTGATCAAACTGCTTCCTCACATGTCTTTTACTAATTCATGTGAGAAATCCTCCTCCTCCTTGACCATATTCAACCGAATGATTACCTATACCTGGCGTTTGATACTTCCTGAAATTTCAGACTCTTTACTCTTTGTTTTGACTGATTTGATGTGTTTCACGGCAGGAATACATGTGGTCCGATGATACAGTAACATTACAGAACTCACCTAAAACTTTCTCAATATTTCGTTCATATTGTGTATTTAACTATATATAACATATTTGGAGAGAAATCAAATATAAATATGCACAAAACATTTCACGCTTAGAACTCGATATTTCAATATCATTACCTTCAATTTTTACAAATAGAAATTTTGAAATAATTGATTGTCAAATTATGTTTACACCAAACATGCCCGGCTGTAGCAAAGTCCATATATATATTAATGTCCTTTCTCGGAACTAGTGTGAAATCTTTTAAAGATTGAAAACAAATAATCAATTTATCGAAATCAAAATTACGTATTGAAATTTGTAAAAGTAGAAATCTTGATTTTTTAATGTTAGCCTCAAAAAAACCCTAAATATTCATGAAAATACTCATATCCTGTTATCCGTTTTATACCTTTAAAATCTGCAAAAACTTATACTATTCGTATAAACATTAGGCCTGTAATAGCGATATCGCGAGGTGTTACCACATTGAAAATTATATTGCATGAAGTGGTAATTGCCAAACTACAAAGAAATTTTGTTTGTATATACAAAAACTTAAATTTGTGTTATTTATTTGAAAACAATAAGATTCATGGAAAAATGTGCATTATTGCGAATGTGAATTTTGCATATTTCTAGTGATAAGTATTTTGTTTAATTAAAAGTTATTAATGTGATTATATAGGGCTTATAACAAAATATGTTAAACAACTTCTCTGTCACCCAAATCTGTTTTTATTCATATTATCTTGGTTGATTTTAAGAATTTAAAAAAAAATTATTTGTGTTGGAAATGATATTAACATAAACTACTAGGGGATTGTCCAGTTAATGCTGTAATTAATGTTAAAATTTAGTTGGTGCAATCAGAAATTAGCTTATCAAATAATATATATATATATATTCCTTGTATTGTTTTTTAATATATATTGAATTTATAATAATTGTATGAAAAAAAAACCAAAAAATATAAGTCCCTCAATGAAAGAAAATTGGTAAAAGATGTGCTAGGACCAGCTATTTTAACATCCATTTGATGACAAGAGGCAAACATTTAAAAATCAAGAAAAACCAACATTGAAAACAAAATTAAGTATTTTTAACCTACTAATATTGGGTTGTTTGGAATACATACATGAGGAATAATTGATTTATTATTTCTAATCACAGAGAAATGTTTTATTGTGCTCAATAATACACAAATCAGGGTTTCCATGGTCATGTAAACAAATAATTATTACAGATTATCCCATGCACACACACTAGAAAATATGAAAATTCACTAGTAAAATCGGGTTCTCATTGGAAGCTACTGTCGTTGCTGTGCTGTCAACTTCTGTGGTCTTGGGGTAAAGTGCTCACCTTAGGACCCCATGATCATTGTTTTAAACCTGGTCAGTGTCGACAGATTTTTATTGAGCGATAAAAATCCATAGCACAAGTTTCTTCAGAGGGGAAGTAAAGCCATTGTTCCCATGTTGATTGTGGCATGTAAAAGAACCCTGGAATGTATGTGAAAATACCTTTCCCGGCAAAATTGGTAGGCTCTTTCACTCTCACTCAAAGAAATTTTCATTTGCTGATATAATCAGTTGGTACAGAAAGTGCATGTTAAATACCTCAAATAAATACTATTGTAGCCGACATACTGGACCCCTAAACTTTAAAACCAGTGTTGTTTGTTTGTCAAAATTGTTTTAACCGTTTTCTTTTAATTCCATTTAACGAAAGTGGGCTTATCAAATTATATATAAGATGTGAGTCCATTTACTTTAAACAACCCTCCAAATCCTATCTCTTGGGTAATTCATTAATAACCTTTGTAATAAATGCCCCACTGAAAGTTAGTTTTATAATATATGTTGACATTATAGTTTTGTTAATTCTAACTCAGATGTTGCTACAAATGGAATGGCTTGAGGAGGTGGATAAACTGCGCAAAGATGGAGAAAATGTGACGCTTGAAACATTCCAAAAGTATTTAAATGTAGGAATGAATTTACCCTCACACCCTGTCATTGATAAGTATTTGAATGAAATACAACACATATCTGATGAAGCTAAAAGATGGGAGAAAAAAGCCAAGTATTGTTTGCAGTCAAAGTAAGTATCAAATAATTTTTATTTAACTTTTAAAATGTTCTTCAAAGAAAAACTTTATTTAGGTTTAATCTCCTCATTCAAATGAGCTGTTTATATTACTCTCCAATTTGTTGTTTCTCATTCTCTACCCAGGAATGATATGCATTTCCAATAATAATATACAATTTTATTGTTTTTTTAATTAAAATGCTCATTCTAGAATAACACTTTTTAATAAATCTAAAAACAATAGTTTCTACTCTTTATCATTGTTGAGCCAAAATGTGTTGATCACTGTTCCCTATTTTCAAATTCATTAACATGTTCATGTGAAGAACAGTAGCTTTTAGAATTTCAACACCACCAAACTTATTCTCTTTTTCCACTATCAGGGCTGTACAACTAATAAAATAATCGATTGGAACATCACTTTGCTTACATGAAGATGGCAAAGAACCAGTGGATAACGGGACAAAAGTGTTTATCTTCTTTTCTCTGGATTGTCAATGTCAGAGAGGTCTAGGTTCAAGTCCCACCCAACTAAACTGAGGGTTTTTACCTAAATCGTTTCCCACTTCCACACTTTCTCTAAACCATACCGATCTCATCCATATTCCATTAGTAAAACTATTTAGATAATCCCAACAGCTAGTAAAACATTGAGAAAGTACAGTTTGGACAAAATTCCTCACCTAAGCATATTGGATTCTCATAGTTCTAAAAATCACCTTAGTCCAATCAATAGCGTGTCTGTTTACTGAGCTAAGGGCCCTGGGTTCTATTCCCGGCATGGCCGACAAATTTATTATTGTGAAATGTGGGTTTGCCCTTTCACAGAGAATAATTAATGGCCAGGAGCTGGATGTAATGCCTGTCCTAGTCTTAAGTAAGATTATAAGTCATATGAAGCTATGACATGCCTATCAAGCCGGTAGTGGAAAATATATGGCTTGAATAAAAAACTGACCCAGGCTACAGGCTGGAAACGATAGTGGATGTAAAAGTTCAAAAAATACTACAAGAAAAGAAAATATTTTTATAATATTTGCCAAAAAAACACATTTACATTAGCAAGAAGAGTAAACAAAAACTTTTTATTTTTAGGCTATACAATTACAGTTTCATATCAACTTTTATATATATATATATATAT